>JAGPOW010002911.1:793400-817643 GCA_030014935.1 Caiman crocodilus
GGGGGGGGTGGCAAACAGCCAACTTCTTGGCCCAGGGTACCTCAGCTTTACTTGCCTCACCTAGGTCTTACCAACCCTCAGCAGAGGGAATTACAGATCCTCTCCTCCAGAGAAGCGGCCTACCTATTTAATAAAATGCTTCGAAACCACACCTGCCACAGACAATTAGCAAGTTTATAGAATAACAAAAATTTACTACAAAACAGGCGCAATGATAAGAAATCAGTAATCATATGTTGAGATACTGACAGAAATAAGAATAAACTAACAAAAGTAAATTTAGGAACAATCATGTGAACTTAACCATGCAAACTAACACAAAGGAAAGCTTCTACTACTTAGCTCCACAGACTAGAAAGCAGCTGCTGCCTCTGACCTTCCTGTTAGGCTGATAGGAGAATTTAAAGACAGCTCTTTCATCCAGCCTGCTAGCTGGGGTCTCGAGTCATCCCTATGCCCAGGAAACTGAAGATGGACTTGTTCTCATAGCAAGACTTAAATATTCAGTCTTATTTAGTTATTTGTGTATTTTTGTAGTGCTTTTGGGGAGCCTATGCTATGTAGCTAACAGATATGGCATGTGTGAGTTCTATGGATAGACAGCATTAAGTTGTATTTAGCCTTTTAATTTTTATGCCTGTATGAGTTGTGGTACTGAATATTAATATACTTTTATTTTGATCAGGATTGGTTAGGGCCATGATTAATTTAAGTATTCCTCCCCTATTCTAACTTAATTCTTTCGGCTGCAGATCATGACTGGAAGGTTGCCCCCAAGCATGCAGAACCAGTGCTCCCCAGCTGGATCTCACCGTTCAGTTTTTGCCTTGGGCTCTGCCCAAAGACATCGTAACAGGGCCCAGGGCAGGTGCCCTGTTTCACACCTCCCCATCTCCCCCACACACAGTCACTTCTATCTATCCCACCCTCTTTGTGGTTCACCCTGTGTTGTCATGTTTTCTTTTCAGGTCGATTATCATCAGATGCAAGTGGAGTCTCTTCTTCTATACAATGTGACAAAGTCACAGCATGTTCGATTTTCTCAGTCAATGCTCTACTGAAAAACAAAAGGGTTGGAGTGTCAAAGCCCATCGCATTAGTCAAATGTTGTCCATCTTGGTTTACGGCAGCCATTTTATGAGGGCATGGTCTATGACTAAAATTAAACTTCCTTCCCAACAGATAATAATGGAAAAGTCTACATGCCACTAGATGGCTTGGCCTTCTCTCTCGATTGTGGAATATCACATCTCCAAACCCACCAGTTTCTGACTAACATAAGCCACTGATCTATCCTCTCCTCCACTTTCTGTGTCAGCACGGCCCCTAGGGCCATGGCCAAGGCATCCATGTGCAGACAAAAGGTCTTTGCAAAATTGTGAGTATAAAGCACAGGACTTTAACAAAGGGCCTCTTCCACCTGCTCAAAGGCTGCAAGAGCCTCAGGTGACCATTGGATAGGGCCTTTCTTCTTTCCCTTCATCAAGTAGGTCAAAGGTGCTGATAATTCGGAGAGCCAGGGCATGAACTTCTTGTAATAGTAGGCTAGTCCTAAGAAGGACCTCAGCTGTTTTTTTGTTTGTGGACACTTATAGGTCCTCATCACCTCCATCTTATTGGCCAGAGGTTAAATTTGACCCTGACCCACTTGAAAGCCTAAATACTTAGTTCGCCTCTTCTGCAAGGCACACTTCCCAGGGTTGGCTATTAGCCCTGCCACCCTGATCTCCTTGAGGACTGTCTTGAGGGGTCATACTTGTTGGTCCCAACATTCTGAAAAAATGAGTGTCATCAAGATAATCTACAGCATACAGCTGATGAAGGGTTAGGAGTTGGTCCGTTAATCTTTGGAAAGAGACTACCACCCTATGCAATCCAAAAGACATTCTCATAAATTTGGAATAAGTCCCATGGGGTACCAAAAGCTATTTTCACTTTATCTTCCCTTGCCATTGGCATTTGACAGTACCTCTTTGAGGAGATGGTAGAACAGACTGAACAGGTAACATTCATATCCACACTTGACCTCACAATGTGAGGCATGGGGAAAGCATTGAAGGTGGAGATGACATTGACTTTCCTAGACTCTTTTCATAGTCTTATGGCCCCATCTGGCTTTCGGACTATTACCAATGGACTATGCCAAGGGCTGCATAATTCCCTTCTGGAGCATGTGTTCCAACTCTTCCAGAATGGACCCATACAAATGCCTTGGCAGATGCCTCCAGTGCTCCTATACCATGCACCCTGGAGGCATTATGATGTTTGTGTTCCACCCCCCTGGCTTTCTGTGGTTTTTCCATAGAAATATCTTCAAAGTTTTATATGAGCCCTTAGAATTGTCCAACACCTCTGGCACAGTTTTCCTTTTCAACTGCACCCATTTTTCAATAAAATCCTTCAAGGACTGGGCCAGCATCCTTGGTAGTTTAGCTTTGTTCTTCTTGGCCCAGAACCATTGCCAAAAAAATGGAGGCTATTCCCAACCTGTATAATATAGCTTTCTTTACCTCATTGTAATCATTAGCTGCAGCCCTAGATAGGGCCCTTTAAGTGGCCTGGGTGGGGCCTATTAACAAGGGTCCCAGCTGGCTGGCCCACTGTTCAGGATCTCATACTGCCACTGAAGCCATCCTCTTGAAGGATTCCAAATAGGCCTCAGCATCATCCTTGGCTGTCATCATCGGCAGGCATAACTGTTCTGTAAACCTTATCATTGTGTCTTGTCATGCTTCAATTGTTTTGCTTAACTCCTGCTTCCTGTGCAGCAGTTATGCAAGATTCTGCCTCCTGGGAATGTACCCTCACCTATTCTTCCATCTGGGCCTGTTGGCTGTGGAATAACTGTAACATTCATCCCTGCACTTGTTGCCAATCCTCAGGGTTTTCTCCCATTGCTGTCATTGGATTGGGGTCCATAACATTTTTATAGCCATTCTGTCACAGGACTGGCTGTGTGTTTGTGTTTCCTAGCCAATGCACCACTGTAAGCAGATGCTCCCAACATACCTCATCAACTTCACTGTTAACTCCCTCTACTTTCACCTGCCACACTATGGTGTTGGTAATGAAAACAAGAGAAAGGCAGATGTCACCTGAGTTAACTGAATTGCTAAAGTTCAGCACTGATATATTGGGCTCCACCTCCCCTGCACCCCGTTCCTGTTGGGGTCCACTCAGTGGACCCCTATAGGAGGACCAGGCCATATATTCTATACACTGGGTCTTCCCATGCCAGTCCATTTGTTTCCCTATGGGGCTAACTAAGTATTCCCACTCATGGATTTTCCAGACTGGATAATCTATTTAATCTCTTCTGGTTCACAGCTTCTCTGTTCATCAGTTAAGATCAGCAATCTCAGATTCTTCCTTTATCAATTAAGCAATGCTACTGCAGCTTCATATTTCCTCAACTAAGCACTGCAATCTTAGATTCTCCTTTCATCATTTATGATGCTGCCACAGTTTCTCAATTCATCAGTTAACCAATGTAGCTTCTGTCCCTCCCTTCATCAATCAAATCATGAAGTTCCCATTCTTCAGTTCATCACTTAAGCAATGCAGCTTCTCAATTCTTTAATCAATTGATGCCTCCAGTTCATTAATCAATGCAGTCTCTCAATTCATTAATTAAATATGATATTCCTTTTTTAGTTATTCATTCATTTACCCTTTTTATTTGATCCGGTATAACTTAATTCCTTTATTTTATCTTTTAAATCACTGATCTGGTGTTCATTGCAGGTAAATTTAAACCTTCTCTCTTCTCAAAATACACTCTTCCCTGGTTTGGTCTTTGCAGACAACAGCATTCACCCACCCCCATGCTAAACTTTTCATCATCTGCTGCAAGGCCACAGACGTATCCACTTGGGTCCTGGCTTGAGTGCCAGCTCCTGGCATATTCTCACCCACTCCCATTCATGTCTGGCTTACTCCCAGGCCCTGACTCTGGTTCCACATCTTCACATGGAATTACAAGGTGCTTTGCCCTCCTTGCCTTCCCCTCTCTGAGGGTTTCCAAAATGAGACCAGGGCCCTCCTGATGTTTGCCAGAATTCCCAGGGCCAAACAGGAGCCAGGTCCCACCACACAAGCCTACCAATAGTCCGGCTTAACTCTTTTCATGCCAGATAACAACTGGAAGGTTGCCCCCGGGAACATGGAACCAGCTTTCCCCAGCTGGATCTTGCTGATGAGTTTTCGTCTCTGGCTCTGCCCAATGGTGAAATAACAGGGCCTGGGTTGGTGATCCGTTACACTCTTTTTTTAAAATGTATGTTCAGTATTGTCTCTAATAGCGTGGTTCAATGCCACAAGGATCTATTTGATTTGCCATTAAACATCCTCGTGTTGGGTGCTTATTCTCAGTGATTACTTCTCTTAAGTGGGACTAGGGGAGGAATACTTAAATTAATCATGGCCCTATTAACTAATCCTGATCAAAAGATAAAAATATATTAATATCCAGTACTGCAACTCATACAGGCATAAGAATTAAAAGGGTAACCACAACTTATTGCTATCTATCCATAAAGACTACACATGCTATATCAGTAAAACAAATTCAAGAAAACATGCGTGACATTCCACAAACACCTCAGGTTGTAGGTTCATGACAACTATCATCATTCTGGTTGAGTTAAAAATCCCAGATTTCCTGGGAAGTTTAAGACAGGGCAGGGAGGAAGAGGCCATGCATTCCTGTGACTGTGGTATAGGAGCTATTGGCTCCCTGGGTTTTTTCTGGTATGCAGCAGGGGACAGGCAGGCTTATGATTAATATCAATAGGTCTCTATGTAATTAGCTGTGGGTAATGAGGTATCTCTTTTGGATTATGGCGGAATGATGTTCTCTGTTGTCATTTCCAGGCAATGCTACAGAAAGGGCAGTGGCTGAATCGGTGGTCTGCTCTGAGACGCACCAAAGTATTTAGGACTTTAATGGCAACCAGCCATAATGAATGGGTGTCCCTGAGGCAGTAGTCTTGCTGGTGTCCCTGCCTTGCTGTCCTCAAGTAGTGATTGCTGATCTGGATCTAAGGAAATCTCTAAAAGAACATTTTGGCACTCATAGATTTTATAGACATTAGGGGCTGGAAGGGACCTTGCAAGATCAAGTCCAGTCCCCCTGCCATAGACAAGAAGTCTTCTGGGGTCAAATGATCTCAGCAAGATAAACATCCAAATGCCTTTTGAATGAGTGCAGAGTAGGTGCTTGCACCACCTCTGGGCAAAGTCTGTTCCAGACCCTGGACCCTTGGACTGTAAAGAAGTTTTTATTTATGTCCAGTCTAAAGTGGCCTTTCAGGAGTTTGTGGCCATTAGACCTTGTTAGCCCTTGAGGAGCCCTCGTGTTCTCCCAGATCATGATGCACCCCCCCCTTATATACTTATAGGCTGCCACCAAGTCCCCCCTGAGCTTTTTCTTCTCCAGGCTGAAGTCTCATGCCCCTCAGCCTCTCCTATAAGGCTTGCTCTTTTGGCCTTTGATCATATGGGTGCTCTCCCTTGGACTCTCTCAAGCTTATCCACATTCCTCCTAAAGTGGGGGGCCCAATACTGGATGTAGTACTTCAGCTGCAGCCTCTCTAAAGCCAAGTAAAGTGGGAAGATAACATCCCTAATTTTGCTTGAGATGCATCGGTGGATGCATGCCAGTGTTTGGTATGCTTTGCTGACCGCAGCATTACATTGGTGACTCATGTTCATTTTGTAGTCAATCAAGACTACCAAGTCTCTTTTGGTCATGATACTAGTGAGCATTGCACTGCTAAGCCTGAACTTATGATGCTGGTTTTTTTCTCCCAAGGTGGAGCATGCTATACTTCTCTACATTGCATGCCATCAGGTTTAGGTACACCCACCTTACAAGCATGTCCAGGTAAGCCTGTATCCCCAGCCTGTCTTCCAGTGTGACTGCCTTCCCCTATTATTTAGTGTCCTCTGCAAATTTGCCAATCTATATCTGACATCCAAATCCAGTTCATTAACGAACATATTGAAGAGCCCTGGCCTCAGTACTGAGCCCTGAGGGACTCCACTGGTCACCTTGCACCATGTTGATTTGCTCCTGTCAACTAATACACTTTGGGTCCAACCCTAGAGCCAGTTACCCAGCCATTGGACTATGAGATGGTCTCCCATAATGTCCTCATGATTAAGCTGGAGAACTGCAGCCTTGACCAAGTCAAAGGTTTTCTTGAAATCCAGATATGACATCAGCCTCATCTCCCTTGTCCAGGCAATGAGTCACCTGGTCACAGAAGGAGACAAAGTTTGTCAGGCAAGACCTTCCAGTAGTAAAGGTATGTTGGCTGGCATTCAGAAAGTTGCCTTCCATTAGCCTGTTGCTGATGGATCCCTTGATAATTTTCTCCAAGATCTTTCCAGGGATGGATATCAGACTGATTGGCCTGTAATTCCCTGGATCTTCCTACTTTTCTGTCTTAAAGATTGGGACCACATTGGCTCTTTTCCAGTCCTCTAGTACCTCACCCAAGCACCATAAATTCTCAAATATCTTTGCCATAGGGCATGCTATGATATCTGTCAGTTCCTTCAAGGTACATTCCTCTTGGGTACATTCTGTTGGGGCCCATGGACTTAAAGATGTCTAGGTTCTCGAGGTGTTCCCTCACTTGATCTATGTCAATTGTGGGCCCATCTCCCACTCTCTGGATATTTTTTGCATCCTGTCTGACAGTGTGACCCCCTTGGGTGGGTAGAAAACTGACACAAAGTAATTGTCATGGGATGGGGTCCCTAGGGATGGCCGCGATACCCCTAGGGCTCCTTGACCGTGCTAGTCTGCCCGATGGATACCCTCTTTCTTGCCTGCTGTCCTGTTGATACTAATTATGAATAGGGAGGCTGCCCTCATTTACATTGGGCACAGTCCTGATGGACCCCTTGGAACCCTATGCGTTCTCAGACCCCTTTTGGGTCCAGCTCCAAAATGGATGCCTCTCAGGACACCCTCAGCCTTATGGGCTAGATGCATGGCTCCAAACCATCCCTTTACCATGCCCCAAGCCCTGCAGATGGCATTCACACAGTGATCCTCCAAGGCCTTCATTTCACTTGGCCTTTGATAGTCACTGGGCTCTCCGCAGCCCTGTCTCTCTCGCACACTGGTGTTGGGGGTCTGTGCACTTCGGATACTGCACCCATACTGGCACTGGGGTCCTCACACTGTAGTGGGCCCCCAATGACGCCTCCCCCTTCCCCAGTAGCCTCAACTCGATCCTCTGGTTTACAAACAGAAATCAAACACAAGCCCCTGGGCTATAACATAATCCAAGCAGCTCAGAGTGTACTCTCTTTCTTAAAAAGAAACGCCCTTCCCCCCCAGCACTATGTGCCTTGCAGGCCAGGGTATCTGTTGAGCTCCTGAGGTCCCTTAATCTTATCAGAAGCCAAATGGACAATCAGGCCTCTTCACTTAGCTTCTACTAAGAGAGCTCCTTCCCCCTTGGCTGCTAGCAGAGAACTGACCCTGCGGTTCGAGCCCTGGGGTTTATATATGCCCCAGGCCCTGCCTCTTCGGGTCAGCTGACCACCTGCAGGTGTGGACTAATTCCCTCATTCCTGCTGCTACGGTAACTTGCAGCTGAGGGGTTTCTGACTGATTGCTAGGGCTGTCTCCCTAGCAGTTTCAGCCCTAAAAGGAGCAGGCACAATAAAGATTGCAGGAAAAAATAGCTGCTGAATATGGAGAGAGTCATGTTGTCTAATAGTGCCAAGAGACCATAATACAGAGGGGAGCTTCAGCCACTCCCCACTCCAGTGGCAAGTCGGTTATACTGGTCCATGCAGAATAACCTTTAGCAACCAGGCAGCTCTTGATTAGATAAGGGAACTGCTCATCTTGGCTCTTTGTGGATCCCAGATGTGGGCCATGACATCCCTGGATATGAACGAAGAAGGCAAGATGGCAAAGGTGTATCTTAAGCCAGTTCTGGGAATTCCTTTGGGTGATGGATTGCTTGCTATGTGGCAATGAGCAGAGGAGTATTTTAAACAAAGGGTTTAAAAGGGAGGGACAGATTTTAAACTCTGACTCAGTTAGGCACTCATAAAATAATCCCTGTGATTAGGATGTTAAAACTCGACATTTGTAAGGCTTGGATACTGTGCAAATAGAAGAGCTATAAGTATTCAAATCAATTTTTGAAGACCAGCTGGATCAGCCAAGATCCTTGTGAACATCTGCCTCAGGTCTTCCAAACATATCAGATACACTTTAAATTTGCCTATGCATTTTGCAGCCATTAGATTCTAACAGTAGCTTTTCTGTTCACATATTTATACCAGACCACCTGGTGTTCCTCAGGTAGCCTGTGGATTAAAGATTAATTCAAAGTAGAAGAGTGGCTTGTAGCATCTCAAAAAACTGAAGGCTTTCTACACACATACCCTGGATAGCCACCAGGGATGGAAAAGAGCTATTTAAGGTGAAGGACAGTGTTGCAGCAAGAGCAAGTTGATAGAAGCTGGCCACATTTATGCTGGGTTTTAGAAATGCCTAACCCTCAGAGGAGTGAGGTACTGGAACAGCTTCCCATCGAGAGTGGTAGAGGCAAACAACTGATTGCTGAAAATAGACCGATTGATTTATGATAGGGATTGTGTGCCATAGTCTCTGTAGTAGCAGAGGAAGAGCCTTGATGACCTGGGAAATCCAGGAGGCGCTACTTCCCCGTCAGGGCGGCTAGGGTCTAGGATCGAGTTCCAAGAGAAGTGGTGCTGGCTCCTACCCTGGGGGTCTTTAAGAGGAGGGTAGATGAACACCTCACTGGGGTTGTTTGACCCCAGTACTTTTTCCTGCCATGGGAGAGGGTCAGACTTGATGATCTGCTCAGGTCCCTTCTGTCCCTACCAACTACGAAACTATGAAAATATGAAACTATCCTTCCAGCCCAATTTCCCTACAAGCAATTCTTACCCAGGTTTATTCTGATTGACACTGAAACCAAAGTGTGTGTAGTTTGCTCTCAGATTGAAAGGAAACTATCTTTGTACATACTGTTGTAGTAGATGGTATACCACAAACCACAACAGTGGAAATTTACAGCAATCGGGTTCCAACATTTCTTTCTTTTTTCAACGAGATCACATAGGAAAAAGCTAATGGTCGGTACTATCTAAAGGAAGGGTTGGTAAGAGTAACCAAAAAATAGTGTGGAAATTGGGGAGAAAATATAGCAGAGGCTTTGGAAAATTTCATTTTCCATACATGTAGTTCCATTATGGCAGGGAGGCCAGTTCTTCAAGATGGATTGTAACCCAACTCATTGTGGTACTAGTCTGCTCCAAGTCTACTCTTACTGTGTTTGGAGAGATTTTGTTACCATGTGTGCAGCCATACATCAGCTGAGCAGTAGAGAGTCCCTCCTTATTGCCTTGTTCCAAAGATAGAAGGGCCAGCATCTCCTGCTCGCAGTTAAGTCGTGAGGCTGGACTACGAACGGTGTCTGCTGTGGATCCTGAGCGTGCAGAGCCGCTGTTTGGTGGTGTTTACCTACGGAGGGAAGGCTGTTCTACGCCCTTGCCCACATGTTTGCGATAGTCAAGCCGGCTTTGCATGAGATGAGGCAGAATTCTTGGCCCCAGGAAGGTTCACGTGCCTTTTACGCCTCTGCCCACTTCAGTGAGCAGCAAAGCAAAGCTTTTGTTTCCCCCTCCTACCTTGGCATTGCTCACTTGGTGCTCCGCTCTCTTTTGTTCATCTGTCGCTGTGGCCTACGCGAGACTGTTCTGCCCCATGCAAAGCAGCCAGATGCTGTCACAACTTTTCCTTCTGCAGAGCTAATTATCAGTGTCTTTACACCGTTCTGCTGATGCCTGCAATATTTAAGGTCACAAGTAAAAGTGCCTCTAGTTTCATGCTTTGTTTATATGACCTGGTCTCTCAGTGGCTGTCATGACTTTATATCGCATGTAGCAGGGGTAGAGCATTCTTCTGGGCAGCCAGAGGAGCACTCTGTGTGAAAGACTATTTATTATAGGGAGTGACGAGGATGCAGCGGAGGTGTTGGTGTAACTAAGTACTAAATGATCACCAGCCTCAAATTTATCCCCTTCGAAATACAGCAATGGGCTCCATGTCCTGTCAGGCTCAACATGGTCACAGAGGTCCAACCACCTAGTACTCCCCGGAAGACTTAATTGGTGTATTCTAGTTACCATATATTTAATTCCCCTGCTTGGGGTGTACTATATCTGGGCTACAAAATTACTAAATTTGGATGGGGAAGGAGAATTAACATTGCTTGTGTGAAGGTGCCCAAGGTCGGTGTTAAGCGTTCTGAGACCTCGTGATGAAATGGAGGAAAGTGATCCAATGCCCAGACAATACAGTACCTTGCCAATAAGCGTGCTAAATCCTGGCTATTTTCAGATTTACCTAGGAACTTTGCTATGCAAAAGCAGTCACTTTAAGAGATGTGCCATTGCATGATCTGGCTACAAACATGGACCCACCGAGGTAGAAACTGCAGTTTTGCACTAATAAGAAGGTTGGATTGGGAGTGAGTTTCAAACAGCTAGAGATCTCAATACATGAACCCTGACACCGGACATAATATAGCTACAACTAACCTCCAGGAAGTTTGTATTAGCCCCGTAATTCCAGGGTTTACCCTTTGGTTGACCCTCAGAGTTAACTGAGTCGGTCTGAAACATTTGATCGTAGTGATGGGAATGAATTGCTGACATTGTAATTGTTTGCCTACAAAGCACTGGTTATACTAGGTAGATAATTGAAAACTGACCATTGTTTTCCTACTCGGTCTTTTAGGCCAACCATCTTCTCCAGTTACTCGGGTGTTTTCACATTCTGCTTGATCTGTAGATCACTTTGCAAGCAGTTTGTTGCGTGCATCTAAGTCAAAAGTTGAAATGTTGCGACTGGATACGCAGTCCCATTCAGTTCAGGAGCTTTATTCAGTTCATTACTTCATTGTGAAATGTTTTCAGACCAGGAGCATAATTTTAGAAATGGATTTCGAATTGAGGTTCCATAATAGAAAGTTCCCAGTCTTAGTGACTGTTCTTGCTAGTAAAAATGTTTCCCACAGAAGTTATGTGCAAGATAATGCCTGGACAGTCTAATGAATACTCATTTGAGTGTTTAGACATCAATCTCTGAAAAAGTTTTGCTTTTATGCAGCATGGCAGAAAACACTACCATCTTCCCTCATTACATCTGGGAAGATGTTGAACAGTTTTATGCATTCAAGTGAAACAGGTGCCCATGACCATACAGTACACACCACTTTCCCCTGCTCTGTTCCTCTTTTTCTCTTGTGATACTTTTCCCCTTCACACTTTAACACTGTTTGTTTGTTTGTTTCAACGTGGCTTCATTTGAAGCATGGTGTAGGCTTTAGTCAGAGTGCCTTCTCTATCTGTCAAGGCAGTCATCTAGTTTGGCAGAAAAACAACCTAAAATCCATTGCTTGACCCAGGACACTTTTTCCGTTAACTCCTAGTATGAGCTGTTGTCAGGCGCACACTATGTCTAGAAGGGGGTGATAAAAATTGACATCAAAAGTTAACACCTCGCCTTGTCAGATTTAGCAGTTGCGGACCATATGTAAAACTAAGGAACTGTGAACATATCAACAGTTTTAAATATGCTGAAAATAATCTAATGATCAGAGCTGTGCTTCTGAATTACTGGCATCCAGGAAGTGGTTAGTGCAAGTATATTCTTAGACTTAGATCCCTACCACGTACTTTTTTCCCCTTTTCAGAATTATTACCCATCACAAGATTACAGCAGCTGGAAACAGAATGATTTGAACTTCTGTTTTTCTGCTCTTTTGTAACAGCAAGGATTAATCATTCATAATTGTATTGGTATGACCTGTTTATATTAATTTACTCCCTTGTCACAATGGGGACCAGGTCACACCAATAAACAACCATTATGCAAGGCTCCAGAGATAAGTGTGTATAGTGCATCTTGTACTTTTGGGATATTGACAACTCTTCTCCTATGTGGACTTGGACTTCTGTTCTTGCTGTCCCTCTCTCCTGAACTGTTCCCTGGGGTCCAAAGTCCTCCATATCAGCTTCCATAAATGCTGCCCATTCCTCAGGTTTGTGCCACTTCTGCAAGAGGTTCACGTGATATATCTGCTTCTCGCGTAGGTGGCCTGGCCAGTGCACTTTGTAGTGCACTGGTCCCACCCTGTGGGTTATCTCAAACGGGCCCTGCCACTGGGTTAGTAGCTTCCTTGAGCATGTGGGCAGGAGTACCAACACCCTCTGCCCGGGTTCGAATTCCCTCTCTTTGGTACGCACATTATACCTCTCCTTCTGGCGGTGGTGGGCCTTCTGCATATTATCCTTAGCAAGGTCCTGAGCCACTCGGATTCTTTGAAATTGTTGCCGATATGCGACTGGGTCTCTCGCACTCCATGTACCCTGTTCCCAATCTTTCTGAAGTGCCTGGAGCTCAAAAGGAGAACACTTCATCAAATCCTGTGGGGTATCCTGTAGTGAGAACAACACTAATGGAAGGAGCAGTTCCCACCTTTGTGGGTGTCCCCATATACAGTGCCGCAGCATTCGTTTCATTATCCTGTTTGAGGCACTCTACTAGGCCATTAGTCTGGGAATGGTACACGGATGTACATAGGTGCTTTAGCCAGAGGGTGCAGCACACCACTCACAACACCCCAGACATAAAATTTCGCCCTTGATCCATGAGGACTTCCTGGGGTATCCCTATCCTCACTAGCCATTTCATGAGTTCTTCTGCAATTTGTGGGGCCATCACTGCCTGTAGTGGCACTACATCAGGGTACTGCATGACATAGGCTATAAACACTAGTATATATTGGTGCCCAGCACTGCTGCAAGGAAGTGGGCCGACTACATCCATGGCAATCCTTGAGAATGGGATATCAATAATAGGCATAGGTTAAAGTGGGGCCCTCGCCAGACGATCCTCACTGGTTTTCTGGCATTCGGGACACTCTGCACATTGGTGAGTGATTTATTCCCCCAACCCTGGCCAGAAGAACCACCGAGCTACCCTAAGTGGTGATCTTACCCTGACCCAGATGCCCCCATTGGGGCTTGAATGAGCTAGTCAACATGTAATTTGGCAGAACTGGGCAGGTACCACCACTTGTGTTCTTTCTCTGGTGGCATAGCTGCAATCTGTCAGTTTTCTGGGGTCCTGCTCCTTTTACACCTCAGCTTGCATCCTCAGTGGATTGTCTGGGTGCCACCGCTCCATGAGGCTGCTAGGGCAATCCCTGGAGAAGTGCCTGGTCTTCCCGCACTGGAAGCAAATGGTATCCTTTGATACACCCCTGTTGGGTGGTCATCTCCTCTCAGGATTCCTGGGTAATGGAGCCATCAGGCTAGGGCTCCACTTCTCCCTACTGTAGCCGGCCTCTGATGCTGCAAAGGCCTCCGCTAGTTTTAAGGCTTCTTCGCAACTGTGGGGAAAGTGTTGGCAAGCCCAACATTGCGTGCGTTCCTCTAGGTCATTTAGGAATTGCTCCAGCAGGATCTGGTCAGCCAGAGCGTCTCGATCGCATGCAGTGGGATTTACCCATTTATTTAAAAGGTCCCCTAACAACTGCAGCAAGAGCCTAGGCCATCTCTCCTCTGGCCCCTTCTTTGCCCGGAACAGCCTCCTATAGTGCTCTGGGTTGATCTCTAGCCTATATGGGATTGCTTCTTTCACCTGGTTGTAATCGTGAGCTTCATCTCAAGGGAGGCCCCGAGAAGCAGCCTGGGCTTTACCCACCATGAAGGCATCCAGTTGACTGGCCCAATATCCTTTATCAAGCCCATTCAAAAACCTCAATATAGGCCTCTGGATCATTTTCTCAGATCATCTTTGGCATTTTAAATTAAGCTAAGCTGTGTTGCAGCCAATCCTGTTGTTGAACCATCGTCTGCTGTTAAGCATCTAGGATCTGAGTCAGGGCTTGTAAGTTTTGACCCACTATGTCCAGAGAGGCCACGGCTGTGGGCTGCATGTTGGAGTGTTCTTCACTCACTGGGTCTTCCTGTGGGTTCCTGGCCAATGAACCACTTTGTGCCCACCTCACTTCAAATATTCATTCACGTGCCACCTTGGCATGGGCACCTGGTGATGGGCACAGGGAGGCTTCGTGCAATCTCTGACAGGGGCCTGATCACCCTGGGGAGGACCCCAGAACTCACCTGCCATGACTCTGAGTGTATCAGTGGTGGGGTCCCTCAAGATTGGTTGTTCCTCCTGATGGATATTCATGGGGCTCCACCTCCCCTAAACCCCTTCCATATGCCAGCCTTCAATGGGCCACCTGATCTTGATGCAGCTTGCCCTCCAGTCTTGATGATCTTTACCCGTTGCACGCTCTCAGGTCTTTTCCTTCCTTGTCCAGTGGACTATGGGTCCATTGGGTGTTCCTCTCTCCTGTGGGTTTCTCCTGCTCAATGCTGGCTGCCTGTCAACTCTTGTGAGTGGCTCTTGTTGTTCATTTGTTGCTTGGACCTCTCAAGAAAAGGGTTACCAACAAAATAAAACAAAACAACAAAACAGACTAGACGACAACAGAGGAATATGCACAGGCCAGAAGGAAATGAAAAGGAAGGACACAAAAGAAAAGGCAGATAAAGAAAAAAAAAGATCATCATTCTCTCTGCCCTAGAGCCCATGACTGGCCACATCCCCTGGTGCTGTTCTGCTCTCTACCTCTGTTGAGAGCTTCCTCCACTTCTTTCTAGGTCAATTTCTTTCCCATGACCCAGTCTGCGAGTGCCCGATGTGGAGAGCTTCCTCAGTCTCCAGTGCTTCCCCTTGCTCTTCCCTGAGTGGGGTCTCCTCCCACATGCCGGTGCTGCCCATGACCAGCATGGAGACTTTCTGCAGCTGCTGTTGCCTGGGACATCCCTGCCTGATTGGGACTTCCATTTTCTCACCAGTGCTGCTTGCCGCCTGCACAGTCTCTACTGCCTCTTCCCCTCTTCTCCGCTCCCAGCTGGTGCCGGCTTTTATCCCAGCTCGCCGGTGATCATCTGTGATGTCACCCACTGGTTCCAGCTGTATTTAAGCGTGGCTGACGAACTGCATGGATCTCTCCCATCGGTGTTGTTCGTCTGGAATCTGGAGTCCTAAAGTGAGTAAGTAGCCCTTGATATTGGGGTTTCTCCTCTGGGGGTGCATAGCCCCCATACTTCTACCCCTGGGACAGGGATTATAGTATTGCAAAGTAGACAGCAGCCCATTGATGGCTTATATCTCAAAAAAGCAAATGCCATCTTGTGTTGCATTAACTTAGATATTTGAATGGTTGTCACTAAGGCAATGTGTCTACACATGCAATTAATATGACTGAATAAACTGGCACAATTGAATCTAGAATAAATTAATTCCAACATTACCATCTACACATGCACTTAAGTGCAGTAATTTACTCTGCCATCAGATAGTACCTGTGTCTAATGGGACTATCCTGCACCAGAGTAAATTAATCTACTATGCCCTAATTGTGATATACGTGTAGACAGTGATACTTTACTGCAAAGTAAATTAGTCTTTTGCTCAGTAAAGCACACATGTAGACATTTTCAGGGTTATTGTGATATCACCCCTGAATATTTTGACCCCATATCGCTCCCCGTATTTTGACCCAGAGGGTCTCAAGACACCCTTTCTGGTTAGAAAACTCAATTTGCAGGGAAGGGAGCTGATCCTTGATGTAGAGAGCAACACCCCCACCTCTCTTCCCAAGATGGTCTCTCCTATACAAGGTATAACCCTCCAAAGGAACAGACCAATCATAGGTAGAGTCCCATCAGGTCTCCGTTATCCCTACAAGGTCATAGTCATTTTTACATAAGAGAAGGGTCAGTTCCTCTTGCTTTTTTCCCAAGTGTCACAGGATGGGGTCCTTAAAGATGGCAGTGTTCTCCTAAGGCCCCTTGACCATGCCAATTTGGCCCAATGGGCACCTGCAGTTCTCCCCCGCCACGTCTTTGATGAAAAATATGAAAATAGGGAG
Source organism: Caiman crocodilus (assembly GCA_030014935.1). Lineage (NCBI taxonomy): Eukaryota > Metazoa > Chordata > Crocodylia > Alligatoridae > Caiman > Caiman crocodilus. Next base: position 809,420 of record JAGPOW010002911.1, read on the forward strand.
GCTGCCTTTAAGTCCTCTCGGACACAGTTTGATGGAATTACTGACCCTCGTGGGTTCCTGACCCCTTGTGGGTCTCGTCCCACAGTGGGTGTTTCGGGGGCACCCTAGCCTTATGGGCTATATGAGTGGCTCCAACCATCCCTTTACCACCCCCAAGCTTTGCAGACGGTACTGACATTGTCTTGCCTCAGCCTTGTTATAATTTGGTCCCTTGTCCTCACTGGGCTCTCCACAGCACTGTCTCTGCGTCCTCACTGGCACCAGGTTCTCCACTCTGTAGTGGGCCCCCCAATGAGGCCGCCTCCTTCCCAAAATAACCTCACCCAAACCACCAGTCTTATAAAACTACAAACAAACCATAAGCCCCTGGGCTATAACTTAACATAGGCTACCAAAGGTGTGCTCTGCCCCCTTACCATTACCCAGAACAGACGTCAGTCAGACCTCTTTCCCTTCTCATTCTAAGAGGGCTCCTTCCCCCTTAGCTGCTGGCACAGAATCACCTCCCTTAGTTTCAGCCTGGGGTTTATATGGGCCCAAGGCCCTGCCCCTTCCTGCCAGCTGACCAGGTACAGGTCCTGACTAATTTCTGCCTTAGCCATTTGCCATGGCAACCTTTACCTGGGCTCCTGCCTGGCTCTTTGGTCTCTCCCCAGGCAGTTCCTGCTCTTCTAGGAGCAGGGTACCTTAGTGACCTGCAACACCAAGCTCCTGGCATTTGTGTATAGGCAATTGAGTCTGCCATGGGAAGCCCTATGCTTCCCTATAGGGTGAGGCAAGACCTTTACTTGGGCTGTTGTCAAGACCTGAGCTACAACTGTTATTAGACAACCATCCCCCAACGGTCTTAGTTTAAAGCCTTATGAAGGTCAGTCATTCTAGCCGAGGAGAGCTTCTTCCCTTTCCAGGTGAGGCAGAGGCCATCCCTTCCCAACAGTCCACTCTCTCTGAAGTGCAGACCAAGGTCAAAGAAGCCAAACCCCTTGTGATGGCACCATCACTAGAGTCTTTTGTTCACCTCACCAATGCACCTTTCCCTCCAGAGCCCATGTCCTGTGACTGGGAGAACTGATGAAAAATTAAGTTGAGCCCAGCCCCCAGAGCCTTGGAGCCATGCATGACCCAACCCAGACTGCTCTGTGCCATACCATGTGTGCCCACATGGATGAGTAGCATGGGACGGTGGTCAGAGGACCAGATACGTTTGGGTATCGTCTCTGTCCTATCCTGGACATGAGCTTCAGGCAGGCAGCAGACCTCATGGGCTAAGGGCTCAGGGTGCCAGATCGTTCCCTGTGTCCCCCTAAGGAGGGAGTCACCCACCATGATAACTCTGCACTTTCTTCTAGGTGCAGGTGCTGGTGGCCCTTCATCCTCACATGCTGGAGCCAGCAGTGGCTGGCTCAGTTGATGTGAGAGGTGCAAAACGGTTGTGCAGCTCCAGGGGAGTGGTAACCCTGCTGCTGTGCTTCTTTGGGCCAGAGACAACTGTTGTCCAGGCAACCCCAGGCTGTGCTTCATGGTGGTTTCTCCATGCTGTCAGGTGGAGAGCCTCAAGGTAAGAGTCCAGCTCCTGTTCTGCATCTCTAATGGACTGCAGCCACCGAACTGTTGCCTGGAGCTCCCTGATCGGGTACTCCAGAGCCTCCACCATTGAGCACACCCCACAAGGGGAGGTATCGGTGTCTCCAAACCCTGCAGTCTTCCTAGGCAGCCGTCACATGGAGCCAGGGGTTCTGTCTGAGTGTGTGTCAGGTCCCTTCTGGGTAGGGTCAGAAGGGACCTGAGCAGGGTCCTGCCTGGTTGGGGGCAGGGACTGTAGCCTCTGTCTGGGTATAGGCTGGAACCCTGGGCTCCATTTGAATGGAGACCCCAGTGGTGACAGAGCAGGGGAGTCCAGGGGCAAGGGGGAGCCTATGGTGCAATGTGTCCCACCCACCATGATCCTTGTAGTAGTCTGGCTACTACTGTGCAGACCCTTGGCTGTGGCTCATTGCCTGGAGTCTCGTGCCCTCCTGCTCACCCTCCTGCACAAACCCCCACACTAACTCACGCACCAGGCCCAGAAGCATGCTTGTTTGCATGTCCTGTTCATGCAGCTCTGGTAGTGTGGCTCCCTGGGGGGCTGGGCAAAGTAGGAGCCGGGACTGAGTAAGCTCCTCCTCAACTCCGCTTAGCTGCCTCCCTGCAGCTGGCTAGTTCCCTCCCACCAGGGGTCCTGCTCACCTCCAGCTCTGCTGAGGGTCAGACAGGGTCTGCTGCAGCTGTTAGGGGTCACTGGGGGTCTTTGGGGTGCAGGGGCACAAGGGGTTCACACTTGTGCATCTCTTGCTGCTCCCAGAACTGAACTGCAGCTTTTTTCTGTTTGCAAGCCTTTTAAACTGCACACATGCACAGTGGGCCTGCTGCTCCCAGGCTAGGGGGGACCCTACCCAGAACTAAGGGGACCCTGCCCCACCGGAGAGGGAGCAGTGAGTACTCACTCCCCCTCCACTCTCCCCCTGGGGGGCTGGCCCAAATAGGAGCCGAGGCGGGATAAGCCTCTCCTCGGCTCCTCTCAGCTGCCTCCCTGCAGCTGGCTAGTCCCCTCCCACCATGGGCTCCGCTCACCTCCAGCTCTGCTGGGGGTCAGACAGAGTCCTCTGTGGCTGCTGGGGGTCTTCGGGATATGGGGGTGCAACAGGCTTACACCCATGAGACTCTTGCCACTCCCAGACCCAAACTGCCAGCTAGTTAGGTTGGCTTGTAGGTCTGGTCCTGTCCCTTGGAGGATTTTGTTTGTAGGGCTCTGTCTCCCCTTACACTGCAACTTTACAACATCCTAGATGTTGTCCAATGTCTTTTTTTGAGTCATAACCCTTGTAATAAGTATGGCAGTCCTTCCTGTGCTGCTATGATCCTGGTCAGGCACTTCTAATCAATTTATTGTAAGTCTATCAGTGACTAGATTCTGTTCGGTCCACTGCTCGCTCAGGTTTCATCCCCTTAGACTCAGAACAGTGGACCGTAAGGGACCTGTAAGATCATCAAGTCCAGTCCCCTGCCATGGGCAAGAGGTAGTTGGGCTCAAACAAGCTCAATGAGGTGCTTGTCCAGCCTCCTTTTGAACACCTCCAGGGATGGCAACTGCACCATCTCTGCTGGGAGTGTGTTCCAGATTCTAGATACCCTTACGGAAAACAAGTTTTCCTTACGTCCAGCCTAAATTTTTCCTCAACTAACTTGTGCCCATTGGACCTTGTCCTCCCGGGGGGGGGGCGTGCCTTTCTGAAGTGTTACTCCCCTAGATCCTTGTATCAGTTGATGAACAGTTTCACAGCTAAATTAGCTTAAATCAATTCCATTAATTTATTAATCATCTCTGAAGGTACCTCAATTGATTGATAGAGGGGGATCTCCCAAATGAATGAATAAACTTCAGTTAAGTCTTCAGAAGTAAATGAAGGTAAATCAAGTCGCTTAATTCCTTAACATCTCAGAAGGTACATCAACTGAAGTCCCTTCATTCATTTTGGATTTATCCCCCTCTGTCAATTCATTAACAGTCAAACAGAAATCAATGCAAGTCCAATCATTCCTTCAGGGTTCATCTCCCTCTCTCAATTCATTTCTGGCACTACTTGATTTGTTTCTAGTTCTTCTTTTAGATGACAATGGGATAGGAAGTCTGCTGCAACATTCATCCTCCAGCCTGTATTTGACATAACACTGGAATGGTTGCAGAGCTAACGCCCATCACATTATTCTGGCATTGTCTGTTCTAGCAGCCCTAAGCCATTTCAATGGGGTATGATCCGTAATCAGTTTAAAGTCACAAACCAACAGATAATATGTAAAATATTCAATTCCCCATCTTAGGGGCCAGACACTCTCTCTCGACTGTTGCATACCTTCTCTCATGCTCACTGAGTATCCTACTAGCGTAAGCCATGGCCTTCCCTTCCCTTCTACCACTTGTGACAGAACCACTCCCCAGAGATCCCTCTAAGCTGCATGGCGCGCATGGCTGCGTAGGTGCACCCAGCAGTGCAGCATGAGCGCACCTGTGTGGCCGCACTCACCACACAGCTTCGAGGGAACGCTGCTCTCCCATGGCCTCACCAGGTGCATCAGCCTCTGGAATGAAAGGCTGTGTAGAGTCAAGAGAGAGCAAAAAAACATATATCAGCTCGAAAGGAGCATAGCCCAAAGAGGCCTCCCTAACCATAAATAGCAATGGGGGAACTAAAAGGTCCCATCTCCCAGGGTCTTCCTGGGTGTAACAGCAAAGCATACTTTTCAGAGTCCCATGGAAGTATTTAACTAGCCTGTTGGTCTGGGGATGCTAGACTGAAGTCCCCAAGTGCTTGATCTTAAGGACTTTCTGCACACTTTTGAGGACCTGGGATGTGAAGTTAGACCCCTGGTCTGTGACTATTTCATGGGGAATCCCTGTTCTGGAAATCCATTTGATCAACTCTACTGCTGCTCTTGGAACAGCGATGGTCCAGAGAGGGCCAGCATCAGGATACTGTGTGGCATAGGGAATTATGACAAATAGAAACTAGTGTCCATGTGAGCTTTGAGGTAGAAGGCTCATCACATCTAACATGATGCATGAAAAGGGCTTGCTGAAGACCGGCATCACCTGCAAAGATGCTTTGGGGGGGGTTTCTTCTGGCTCATCCTTTGACACTCAGTACAGGCCACACAAAACTGCTAGACTTTCTCATGTAGATGAGGCCAGAAAAACCAGCAGGAGAGATGAGCCTCCATCTTTTCCTTACCCAGATGACCTCCCAGGGGGTTTGCATGGGCTAAGTGCAGCGAAGGGACCCTAAAATGCTGAGGCATCATCACCTGCACTACCTCCTCTCCTCCTCTGTTGCCCCTTTTAAATCACAGTAATTAGTTTAAGAGGCATTCCTTGGATAGTCAGCCAGGCTGGGGCTACCCTGTGATGACTGACGCTGCCTGAAGGAGTAGCTTCTGGCTGTCTGGCAGTTCCTTAACTTTCCCTAGCACTTCTTCTTCTCCCTGTCCCCAGCTGGATTCTGCAGGCCCAGGCCCACTGCTTTCCCAGTGAGAGCTGAGTAAGCCCACAAAATAAATAAACTGCCTGTTTTCAAGCCTGAGCATCGGCCTGGTCTTAATATCATGCAGCTTGTCCCCCCACTGCCCTACTCTGAGCAAACCCATCTCCTCCCTCACCAATGAGCCATATTAAAGGCTTTATCATGCACACGGTTGCATCCCAGAAGAACAAACAGCACTTCCCCACATAGAGAGCCCTCAGCAGCCTCTCCATCACCCCTAAAGCCACCCCATGCCTTACTGCTTAAACAAACATAAAAACCCACCATAAGACACCCCCAGAGTTTCACTGGAAGTGAAACATTGCTTCAGGGGTGCTTTTTCTCAGTACCTCCTCCCCCTTATCGCAAGCTAATATCAGCCTCAACCCTTCTGGGTTTACTTGGCACAACCTAGGTTACAGCGGTCCTTGTGGGAGCTCCTTCCTCTGTGGTCTGAACCAGACTGCCAGCTCCGGCCACTATGCAAAACAGTCCACCCTTAAAAGCATCCCCCCCGTTTTCCTCTGTGCAGGTAACACAAATATACCTAGGGAGTATAGGGCTGGCTCTTGTTACAGAGAAGCCAGATTGATTTTTCATTAGGCTGGTATATAACATTTTCCAGGAGGGATCAGTTTTCCTCTCATTTCTTCAAAGAATGAACAAGACCACAAATCGCGGTTCATCCTCTTATCATTCTTCCTGCAAGAACATATTCTGTGAGCATGGTGTCTGATACCACCTGCCCATAACAACTGCCATTTGAATGAATTGCAATCTAGTAATGGCCTCTCCTGCATAGTTTTGTATCTCAGATGTGTAGGTTTCTGTGCCAATGGAGTGCTTTTTTAATCCAAGAAGGGGAAATGTAAGAGTCTTAGCTGTATGCCAGCATGTTCAACTCTTAAATTTATGTTTTGTTTTAAATACAGGAAAAATATTGGGTCAGTGATTTTCAGTACATTTCCCAAGTCATTTTTCTGGAGGAGACTATTGGTGTTATTTCACCATCCAAACAAGGGTTTATTTGGAACAATGTGAGGCATCTAAAGTGCACTCCCATAAGATCTTATTGTTCATACTATAGTTTAGACATCGTAATTAAGTGAAAATGCTCACGTTGATCATTCCCCTTTCAGCATGTATGAGCCTCTCCATCGTAGGTAGAGATTAAAGCCACCTTAGAAGAGATTTATAATTACTTCTTATTTCTGATGGACCATGGAGTCAGCATCTTTATAGTTCTTCTCCAGTACAATAATAGCCCCTACCCTAAATCTATAGACAGTTAGGGCTGCCAGTACTGCCCTTCTTATTGTAGAAACAGCACCATACTGCTAGGGTCAGGTGAGGTTCATACAATCCCTGTCATTTCCTCGCTACACAAACTCTCTGACCTTCTTGGTACCAGGACTGAAGAAAAGTCCTTGCCCTGCAAGCCACCAGGGATGTTGAGATGCACACTGACCTGCTAAGGCAATTCCTTAACACCCCTGTTTCTGCAAATAAATCTATTTTGAGGTTCTGCAAGGAATTATTTTATGGTTGAAAGGACCAGGACACTCTTCTGTTCCTCTGATCAGTTTTCTTCCCCAGCATTTCTCAAAGTTTCTCTCTTTGAACAAAATGAGGCTGAGGAGAAGACTCAAAATAGCCTCAAGCAACTTAAAGAAAACTTGCCCTTACTTCCAATGATTAAGATATATCTGAATATTTCATGAATAATAATAATAATAACCAGTGAGCATTACCTGTTGTAGGTCCCCAATTTATGGTGAAAGGTATCTTGGCACCAAGATGGAGAGGGGAGGAGGAAGCATATCTGGTCCAGTAGTGGTACTGAAAATGAAAGCTGAATTTTGGGCCTATCGCAATAGATGTGAATAAAACTGTGCTTAATAGTTAGGTATTGGTGTGAGAATTACATTTGTCATTTTGGGGTTTGCTACAAATGACCTTGAATGAACGAAGTTTAGTGCACGTTTTAAGCGCAACAAAAGTAAATGTCCAGTATCTCCGTTGGATGTGTTTTGAGTTTGAGTATTTCATATACTCTGTGCTAAATACAAGGATTGTTGTCTCGCACTGCACCCACTCCCAAATTATAACTGTATCAGGTTTTAAATTGCTTCCCTCCTACTGGGGAGACCCATTCTTTTTGTTAAATGTTTCAAAGCCTCAAGAAATCCGTTTAAAATATCAAACTTCTAGTTTTGAAGATAGCTAAAACTTGAAATTTTCTGCAAAAGTCTTGACACACAGTTTTCGAAGTATGGTGGCCTAAAAGTCTTGGAATCAGTAAGTCAAGACTTCTAATCCTGGCTTTGTTGCTAATTCACTGTCTGTCATTACACGTCATATCATTTCTCCCAGTTTCTCCATCTCTAAAGTAGGGATAATAATTTAAACCACCCCTTTCCCTGTAGTACTGAGTCTTCTTTAGTGCCTGTACAGTAACCTGAATGCTTTAAATGCTGAATGTCTTATGATCATGTGCACATGCAACACCTGGGATTTTGTTCCTTGAAAACATTATTGTCTACTGAAGCTCAGCTGCCAGCTATCAGATATTAAACTGCTACCAGCTCTACAAATGCTAATTTTAAACCTTTTGTTTTGTTTGCCATTGTTTCATACTTGCCAGTATCAAGTGGTCCTCTGTTTTAAGTTTCATAGCCATAGTGGTATTTGATAGCTCTGTGTGACATGTATCAACTTAAGATGCCTCTTTCTGCTGATATCAGACTCGTCGAGATTTGCAGCGTGAGCACAAAGTTTGTGTGCTGGCTTCCATCCGTAGCCGTGTCAGGTTTTGTTTGTTTGTTTTAATAAAGACCAACTTATAGCTGGGGGGTTTCCCCAAGTAACCTTATCTCAACGCAGAGGAAATGTATGACTTTACATTGGTTTTCTGAAGGGTGAGGAGGGAAATAAGAAAGCACCCTTCCTGTTTGCCAGTATTGCAACCCATTTTTAGACAAAGGAAGCTGACTGAAGGGTTTTGCTTGGGACATCCCCAAATAGAGTGTGTGTGTGGCCAGCCTCTTGTGGTAAACGGTATCATAATATCTTAGTATCTAGGGTCAGAAGGGGCCTAGAGCAGGCCATCTAGCCTGACCCCCCGCCAATGGCAGGAACGAGTGCCAGGGTCACAGGACCCCAGCCAAGTA
>JAGPOW010002911.1:818636-837736 GCA_030014935.1 Caiman crocodilus
CGTAGGTTTTGTTGACACAACAGTGACATTGAGCTCATTGATTTAACATTTCCCCCCCCCCCCCAACCACCCTGTTAATAAAACTGGGAAAAGGGGCGCATTACAATTTTGGCTGTGTACTGTCTCGGCCGGCCGACCAGCCAGGGCCGACCGAGGGGGACGGTGTTAAGACGTCAGACGGGCTAGCGAGTTTTAAAATAGATTTTACTTACGCCGCTGGTGGCCACAACACAGGTTGTAGGCTCGCTTGCTTGGTTACAACCCAGGTTACCGCAACGAGTTTACAGACGAAAGCACGCGGGGAAGGGGTAAATCAGGAGGTTGCTGACGGGGAGCTGTCGGTGGGTGATCAGTCCGCCCAAGTCACTCTGCCACGTGCTCAGAGCTCTGCAAGATCTTTTCTGCAACGTGGTCAGAATGTGCTCTGCTCCGATTTAGGCAGAAACTGAGCAGACTTTTATACTTTTGAAGTAGCCAATAAGAATTTGCCAAGTAGGCATACTTAATTAGGCGGAACATGCCAAATTTAGAACAATGCCAATCATTTGGAGGGGTGGTCTATTGTGTCAGGGATACTTACTTGATTTGGGTTGTGACATGTACCACAGTGGCCAGAGTAGTGGAGGGGGAGGGGGAGTAAAGAGTGATGCAGTGTGGGAGGCATGGAGGACTGACCAAGATCTGTCATGGAATGTTTTGTGTCCATATATAATAACTGATTGGTTCAAAATAAGACATGATTTTTCTAGGTATACTTTTGAACCGTTCCAGGTGTCTCTAAATCTGTTCAGAAGGCTTATATGTCTTCCTGCTTCAAATTCTAAACCACATCTAAACTGTTTACATTTTATACATATCCATGTCCTCCTGATGATCTGCCTACAGTAGGTCCTCATTATAGAAGAAAAATATTAATGATCTTAATAGTAACAGGAGTGGGTCTAGATACATTTTCTTTTACAACACACAGTTAACTTGTGAAATTCATTGCCACAGGGAGGTGGTGGAGGCAGACGGCATAGCCAGATCCAGAAAGGGATTGGATAAATTCATGGATGATAGATCTATTCATGGCTATTGAGCAGAATAGTTGAAGAGGTTTCCTTTGGCATCTCTAACCCAATACATGGTGGATGCCAGAGCTGAGGACAGGTGCTATAAGGTCTAGGTCCCCAGTGAGTTGATATCTTCCCTACGTATAATTGGGCTAAAGAGGTGCTATGGTTGCCTTCCTCAGCCACTCCCTGATGTTGATTTCTCACCTGCAATGACTTTGATGTTGCTTATCTCCATCCGGAAATTAGCTCCTCAGGGAAGAATCACCTCGGCTTACCTAACAGGACTGCTTTATGGGGCTCCCTCTCCCTTACACCCTGTGCTCGCCACACCCTTGATCTTCAGATCCAGAGCAAGTGACTTGGAGCTGACCCCAAGCCCAGGCAGGGTTGGCTTCTCTCCCCGGGTTAAAGGGGCCAAGCCCTGGTGGCTTTCAAGGCCCATACCCAGCTCTATGCAGGGACAGCCACCCCCTTAAGTCCAAACCCCTGCCTGTTGCCACCCCTTAGAGACAGGGGAAATGAGTTCAAGTCCAAAGGAAAAATAAATCTCAGCCAGAGCAAGCAATAAAGAGAAAACAACAAAGAAAAACCAAATACAATGCCCTCTGGGCTCCGTAGAAATCCTACCCTTGGAGTGAGTTTTAGCCCACCAGGCCCTCTTCCTCCCTTTCCCCACACTTGCTTATCTCTGGTGGCTTCGACAGCTGCTCCCTCACCAGTCAAGTTCCCAATGATGGCACCTCCTCTAGTAGTGGTCCTCCAACCACTTGTAACTTCTTCTTGATGTTTTTGTGCTGCTGAATATCCTGCAGGAGGGCATCAAGAGGAGAGTTTCCCAGTGCCTCCAGCTTCTTGATGCCCGAGTCTCTCCCTGGTTTCCCCTCTCTGGAACAGGAAGTATACAGCACAGCTTGGTGGGAGCTGAGTAGAGTGAGTACTCACTCTGGAAACACGGCATGCTTCAGCAATCTTCCCACCTTCTGTGGTGAGTACAGGACAATTACATGTACTATCCAGGGTCCCTCCTGCCTCCAAATCATCCCCATAACAATCAGTCTAGAGGTATCTGGTTCTGTGCTTTCCCTCTATCGCATCTACTTCTGCCACAGGATGCTGGACTAGATGGACCATTGGTCTGACCCAATATGGCACTGCTTATGTTCTTATATTCAAATAACTAGCCTGATCTTCAATTTCTTCTCTCCCTACAAGAACAAGCTTTGAAGGAAGCTACGCAGGAGCGTAAGGGGAGACACAGTCAAATACCACCCCCAAACACATATATTTTAGATAGTTCTACAGTCCCCACCATTTCTCCTGGTGCAGCAACATATTATCACTTTGCTTCAGAAAAATATCGGGTAGAAATTAAAAACAAGCCCTGTAAGCCCTTCCAGTTCGGGTGTCCTCTTGCAACCAGCTGTGGCAATGTAAGAGTCGCCCTTTTTCCAGTTGTCCTACAGTCCAAAGGGCTGACTGTAAATGGATCACCTCTGCCATGGATCAGACTGATCACCTTCTTCCTAGCACAATTCAGACCCTGCTTCTGGTCATCCCTTGCTAGTATAAATACAACCCTCTGTAGATCCCCTCAAAGATCCTTCCTAAAGCCCCAGAGAAACACAAGGTGGGTGCAGCAGGTCTGAAGTACTGTTGTATCCCTGTTCTGGGACCCCCTTCTCCAGGTCACTGGGTCCCTAGGACCAAAGTAACCAGTCCCCAGCTGAAACTGAGCTCTGCCCTTTCAACTGAACGTTTAATGTTCAGTATATGTGGTAGCCCACAAGCCTGATTGAGGGTTATATGTTGCTGATGGTCCACAGAGTCTAAAAACTGCTGCTCCCAGTTGCCCACCTGTCTATTTGTATCTTCCAGCTAGCACAAGCCTTAAAGCCCACCCATCTAACTAACAGCCCCCACTGTGTGGGGCCAAAGGGTGAAAGATGCAACCAATTTTTTTTGGGGGGGAAGGGGCAACTAAGGAAATGGCAGGATAGAAGTGACATGGGGGTTAATGGATCAATATGTTAAAAAGGGCTCCAGAGGGGGACACCAAGCAGAGCCCCCTGGACTGCACGTCCTCAAAGGCATCCAAGGAGCCTGTGGATGCCGCCCATTGGTGCTCTGCCTGGAAACATGCACAGATGAGAGAGGAATGCAGCCCCACAGTCCCTGGGCATGTTCTTGACTAGAGCCTCCTTCCTGGTACAGGGCCCATTTGGCCAGGGCCAGGAGGAGGTTGGTCAGGACTGGTGAGGCCATGGATGGGGTGCCCAAAAATAAAAAGGGTGGGGGGGTGAAACCTAGTGCCCTCTATCAGTTCCTCTTGGGATATAACCAGGCAGTCGCAGGCAAACTAGACCCGTTCCATTGTAAAGATGCCTATCTCCATATAACACAACTCTGTGTTCTTCCATTCAAATTGTTGCCAGATCCTATTAGCATTTACTAGCGAATGACTCTTCCTGCATAGGATCTTATTTCCATGCCACTGGATGGAACAAAAATACTATTGTATCAGGTGGCACACAAATTTTATGGAGGCCCATTTACTCATTAACTTTATAGGAGTTTGAAAATTGCTTATGCAAATCGTCACTGACTTCTCTTGGGTTCCCTGATGTGAATGAGAGCTAATCATTCACGCATAACCAAGAAACACTTTTGGGAAGAGGGGGTAACTGTGAAAAGAAATGGTGGTGGCTTACAGTTTATCTAAAAATACTTTATTTTAAAAATGTTGGTCTCATTTTTACTGAAGAAAACACTAAGGGGATTTGAAATCATTGAATTAAGTATAATCAACCATGTCATCTTACCAGGAGTGGACGGCTCTCCTTTTTCTTTCTCCCCTTCTCTGCTATTATTATTTTCTATAATCAACTTACTGCATCTTGCCTGTGCATTTAGATGTACATTTAGATTAAATTTTAGGGGGGAAGCACTGGAGATTCATAACCATACCCAAACTCCTACTATAAGTGACCATTCAGAGCTTCACCGTTGGAGCATGGTTCAGAAGCAGGGCCACCTCTGTCACGAGCGGGCCTTTGGGCTGCTCCAAATTCACCGGCGCATGGGATCTCAGGGTGCACACACAACATGTTTACTGTGTAGTAAATTGTTTTTACTACATAGTAGAAGTGGAGCAGACACATGAGGGAAAGCCCTATTACACACCAAATCATTCAAATTCAAGTTAAAGTTATCCCTTGAAAATGTGTAGTACTTATGATGTGGAAAATCTATTGCATGAGCATATGTCCACTCCGCTAGTCAATGCTAGCTAATGCAAGCCAGCTCCCTTGCTGCCTCTTGGCCAGGTCCGGTGATAATACTTACTACAGATTTTACAGCGTACTAAGGAGCAAACATGACACCACTGGCTCTCAGATAGTGGCTTGTAGTAATTGTGTTGTGTGTCTGCACCTTTGCATAGACATACTTACCAGTTAATTTCACTAGGGTTTTTTTAATAAATGATAACATGCATTGCTGTGTGAAAAGTCTTATTTTTCGCTTGAAATTGGAGTAAGTTAATACAGTTCAGCACATTGTCAGTGAATTGCAGAAATCTGAATGTGAACACAAATTCTAAAAGCAAAGGTTTGGTCTCCAGGCAAAGTCTTCAGTAGCTGGTCATTCTGCTGGGATTGTCTGTCCCTGTGCTCCAGGTCTATAAATTGCCTCGTCTTCTGGCCAGTCTAGCTGGTCTCATGATCAACCTGTTGAGTGTCATGGATCAAATTCATAGGCATCTAAACTTCCTATGCAATGACCTGGAAGAGCTAAGCATCTCACTATGGCCAGGGATGCCAATGGATGGCAGAGTGACCAAAAGTTAAGCAGTGCGGTACGTCACCTTCTGCCTGAACCTTTTTGTGGAGCTAGCTCTTTTATCTTAAAAGACTTACTTTTGATATGTGCCCAGCAGATTAAGAGATTTGAATTTGTTCACAGAGTTCCTTGCAAAGATTTTATTTTCCTGTCTAAAACACGTGGCAAAAAAATTCAGCATTTCATGAAATAATTGGGGGAACACTGCAAAGAGTTAGTTAAGACCATTGGAAAAAACTGAATACACTTACCTTGCATTTCATTTCATTTTGAAGTATTGGAGTACTGGGGAGTCTGACTTATGGAAAGAGAATAGCCCCACTGTATATAGTCTGTTTTTCTCCACTGTACTGTTAATGTATAGCCAAACGAGCCGCAACAGATTAAGTGATAAATGTAAATCGGCTTTTAATGTTTTCAGCAATCTATGCATCTGTGGTGCAACGCATAATGTTGCTTCACTTCCTGAGTTGGAATTGCCTCTCCGCTTCACAACCTATGAGAGACCTGCTCCACTGTGGGTACCCAAGTGATGACAAGAGGTGAACATCATTAAAATGCAGACGAATGCTCTGCAGTTACCTGTCTGTAAATATTCTGCATACAGAGGTCCAATCTTATAGTTCTCATGCAAACAGCTCTACATCGTTGGGGGGCCAACCTTTTCGGCAGGCACGCCTCAGCATCGCCCCATGATAGCCCCATGCACTCCCTAAGTATTACTTCGATCCCCTTCCTCTGTCCAGTCTAGCAGATAGGACAAGAAGCAGAAAGCAGAGCAGCAATGTGCTGCTTGTCCCCTCCCTGATCTGCCACATGGCGCACACATACAGCCTGCCCATGCCACTTACGACACAAGCGCAGCAGGTCGGCCACCCCTGCTGTACGTGATGGTGGAAGGAACTCCATCTGTGCAAGGACTGTTAGTTTCCAAAGCACAGGCAGCATTCAGCCCTCCAGGAAGTGGATTCATGGTATGCTAAGGAGTCTCATCTCCCCCTGCCACAATACCCAGGTCTAGTTTATCAGGAGCTAATAATATCAATCAGGAGTAAACAAATGTATGAAGTCTGGAACAGGTGGTAATGAAGAGCGCATGATCTGCCTTTCACATTTGTTAGGGAATGCATGTGTTTTTAAGTTCACCTTTAACCATGCAGACTTTTTTGAATATGAAACAAGCAGGGGACATATAAAACCCAGTTCCTTTCAAGTTCTTACAAGGGTGTGCTAAGATTGCAATAGCTGCGTGATTAAAGATGGCCAAATAATAAAACCTGACCAGGTATACAGAGGACAAAGGTTGTTAGCCATACCTGTCTGAAGTCAGGCAGGAGGCAGGGCAGGGTGGTAGTACCTTATCAGAGACTGAGTCAGAGAGGTAGGTAGGCAACAACCTACTTTGTCAGATGCAAGAATGAATCGAGCCCGATGTATTGCAGCACTGCCAAGAAGTAGCCCTTGGGACTGAGCCCTCCATTATGTTCAGCAGAAGTCATGTTCAAGAAGCATGTACAAATTGTCTGGCTGTAAAATGAGCTATTGTACACCTAGAATGAAAATGACTCTTCCACCAGCTTTAACAAAATTAGCATGTAGTTGGCTTTCCACATATTTGGCTCTCACTCAAAGAGGTGAAGCAGCTGGTGAGGCAGCCTGCAGGTGAGGCCAGGGCTGATCGTGGGGCATCTGACCCCAGGGGAAGGCTGGGCATAGACCAGATATAAGCCCGAGACAGTCAGACTAGAGGGTTCAGGCCCAGAAGAGGGTCTGAGAGTGGTACCAGGGGGTCTGGATGCCCAGAAGAGGGGCCAGCCATGTGGGACTGAAACCAGGAGACATCATGTTTGAAACCAGGAGAGATCATGGAGTGATAACACTCATGAGGCATGGGTCGAGGGGTGTAGGGGCAGACTCAGCCACACAACTAGCCCATACAGCATTCACCACAGTCACATGGTGGTCATTGTTACAGAAAGACCGGGGCAGCCTTCCAGATCTAAATAACAAATAAAATCAAGGAATGGGCGGCGAAAGAAGGACTGACTGCCCAGAAAACAGGGTAGAGAGCATTTTTTGGCCTCCATGGGCTTCTCAGCCACCCTTGGAGATGGTGCCCTGCAACAGGCACGCACTCATGACAAAATGCAGCAATGGGCCATTTTAAGGCTGCCCGACAGAATCTACTTGTATAGGATTCATGGCATGATAGCCAGGAAAAGGCATGAACTGCCTCCCATGAAAGATGGGGTGAAGGATTTAAACTGTTCCTAGTCTTTCGGGGATCCGGCGATCCAGGATGCATTGAGAACCTGGGAATGAACTGTGCTGGGGTCCGTACCACGCTCTTCAGAGAAGCCCTAAGTGAGTTGATATTCACCTTCTACTACATTGAAGTACGTCTTCTGGGATTTGGGATTGGTACTTTGGGCCGAGCACTGGTCCCCTCTCTCTAGGTTGATCTGAGCTGGGAGAGCCACACAATAGGAGAGGAACAGCACATTACTTTTCTAGTCTACCTTCCATGGACCGGTACTCAATACTACCAGCTGGGGCCACGCTCACCTAAACAAGATCCTGCTCGACTTCAGAGCTCTGATCTGACCAAGATATAAAGGGGACTGCTGGTCCTATTTGCATGTTTCTGAAATGCACAGTATTAGACGGCCTTCTGCTCCTCGTCTGTAGGTAATATTGCCAGAAAAGACATAGGAAGGAATCATCTGAGCCTATTTTTAAAATGATGAAATCTTTACTGGAAAAAATAGCTTTGTTCTTTTTGTTGCGCTCTCTCTTTGAAAATGACTGCGTTTACAAGCTGCAACAGAAAAGAGAGGAGCGAGCAAGTCACAGATTGCAATATATTTTACAAGACGCTTTGTGTTCTCTAGACAGCCTAAAACAAAGCTGGGGGGAGAGGAAGGCGTGGAGAAATAATACATTTACTTCATGGGACTGGGTAAGTGACTAAGAATACACCTTTTCTTAATGCTTTGTTTCTGTGTTTAATGTCCATATTTGATCCAATCTCTCCCATTATTCAATGGTTTTCATAGCTTAGAGGTGATTTAGGATATTTCCTCACATCTACACTCATTTCTCCTCAAAATTGGGGTGCGTGTGCAAAGCATGAAAGCTGATTTTCTGACTGGGATTTTCTGGCATCACTATTCAGGCAGCTGAGGAAGTCATTTGAATTAATGTCTCGTTGCTCTTCTCTCAACAAGCATTAAAAATTGTCTCCATTTTAATAGTCTCGGGGCACAGGTACACGTCACCATATGGTGATGTTGCTACGGCACTGTGCTTTAGTACTGCCTTTAGGAAGTACAAACACACTGCACACTGACCGCCTGTGCTGTGCCATGCACGCAGCGCATAGTCAGGTTTTGCTGCTCTTTTGCCATAGCAGCGTGCTAAAATGGGGAAGAACGCTGCTATAGCGAGGTAGCTGCTGATCACGTGTGGATTCACGTGCTCGCTACGTCACTGTAGTATGCCATGCGGCAATGTAACATCGCTACGGCGATGTAGACACATCCTTGGTGTTTCACTAGTCAAACTAACCTTTCTTAGGCAAGTTTGCTGTCTACTAGCTGTTCCTGGTCTCTCTTTCCTCCTATTTCACATCCCTGGAGACTTCAGCTTTTTCAAAATCATAGCGCCACACAAGAAGGCCAGTCTTCAGCCACAGCTAGAGTTTCAGCTTTAGTTAAGCAGGAAAGGGTGGCTACATCTTCTAAAGATTAGGCTATGCCCTGCTTTATGCAGCCATAATCTGAAAGAATATTTTCTCTTCTTCATTCTGCCTTTCAAAAATAAGGTATGTGTTATATTCTGGGTCACGTTATATGCAAGAAAACACAGAAGTAGCTTGTAAAGTCAGAAAAGACATTGAGAAATTAGCCTGTTTCGCCTTATTTTGTAATCAAGTTGCCTCTTTCATCTTGGTTTGACAAATACCTTCACAGAGAGAATGTACCAGATGCTGAAGGACTCCTCAGTCTAGCAAAGAAAGGTATAAAAGACCATTTAATGGAACCTGAAGTCAGTCAACTAAAATGTTGTGCTCCATTCATAATTTGAACAGTGAGCACAATTAGCTATTGGAACAGGCTGACCAAAAAAAAGTTGCCATTTTTCCAGCTCTTAATATCTTCAAATCCAGAGGAGCTGCCTTTTGGAAAGCTAACCAAAGGTTATTGGAATCAGTCTGGGATTAAACCCTTTGCATGGTCCGGCATACCCATTAATCCACATCACCTACTAATCCATCCGCTACCCATTCTCATTGGGCACACTTTGCCAATCTGTGTATCATCCAAACACTTAACTTCTGAATAAATACATTCAGTAGAATTGCATCTTGCATCTGCCAAATGTCACTAGAAACATCCTCATTCAGGGCTGATTTAGCCAGTTCTTAATCCATTTCATGTGCACTTTGCTTTTATAGTGCTAACTGTAGTGCTTCTGATTTGAATTGCACAAGGGAAAGTGTTTAATGTTCATACTGTACATTGCCAAGTCTAATCATGAGGCTAAAAGAAGGCATACAAGTAATGTTGGGGAAACTGAAGCTCTGCTAAGGAAATATTTAAATACCTTGTTACACAAAAAAGAAATACTTGAGTGATCATTTACCTTCAGCAATACAAAGGAAACACAACAAAAAAGGGTTATTTTAAATCTGGTGTAATTTTTTCCTCTACTAGTTAGCTAAGCCTAGTGCAAACATTTACCTACGTGTTTTTATGAATTCAATATGCTGATCATAGCAAAACAATATTGCAAATTCAGCAACCGAAATCTCCAGGGGAATGGGTGGGAAGTAGACCGTATAAGGGGTGACATCACTTCTAAAAATACACCGACTTGCACAAGGGCAAATAAAAAGGCACCTTTTCTTCCCCGGAAGCCTCAGACAAATTCTGAAGCCGAAATTGATAAGAACAACTGATCTGTCTCAGTCAGAATGAGACCCCCTCCTGCTGCTCTGCTGCTAGCTCTGCTGGTGATCTGCCACTCTGTGAATGCCGGTGAGTACTGGTGCTTTGAGCAGGTGACTTCTCATTTGGTGAATGTGGCTGCATTTAAACATTGTAATAAGCCCAAGTATCAAACCTGCAGAGTGTGATACAGGGACGTGGGCACTAACCTAGAAGACCTGGGTTTTCTTCCCAACTCTGCATTCCTGACGTACTCGGTGCCCTGGATCAAGTTGCTCCACCTTTGTGGTGTAAGTTCTGGGGCAGAGGGGCACAGAGAGTCCGTGCAGATGCTCCACTGAACAACAGGGTCCTTGATCTAGGTTGAGGATGCTGGGCTCTATTTTAATACGTGGTATCCTCTGCTTCAGAGGAATTTAGATGTCCAAATGTAAATTCAAAAGTACCTATCTGCACCTTGAGGCACCTAAATATCGCTAAAAATCCGGCCCTTTTCCTACAATCTCACATCAGCAAGTGAGATTTGTTATATGGAGTAAAGTACTGCGCTGCAGGAGCAAATAGAGCACAAGTCAACCGTTTGTGCCTCAGTTTCCTAAATGTAAAATAGAGAGAAGTAGCTAGCTGTTGTAGTCTGAAGTTGGGCAGAAGGCAGGGTAGAGGTGTACTTTATAGACTAACTGAATCAGAGAGGCATACATTTTTCCGAGCCACAGTTCACTTAATTAAATGAGCTGATTCAGATTCAGATTTGGCTGACACAAGCCAATGCCTCTCTGGTTCAGTTAGTCAATATATACTATATATACCTACTTGTAGGGACCTAGCAGCATTTGTTCATTACGCATGATAAAGTACGCTGACATGGTCTGGTAGAAGGGGCTAGGCATATATATAAAACATAATACTCAACTTTTTTTTATTTCCTAGTGCCTAAAAAATCCATTAATAAGTGTAGTTGAAAGCAGATTCCTGTGTTCTTGTAAATAAATCTCAGATATTTAGTCAGCCAAAATCTCTGAATTTATATGCAACTTGATCATTTTTTCTCTTCACAGGCATCTTGGAAACCAACACACGCCTCACATGCAAATGTCTCATGGTAAGGTCGCAATACATACCTCCAAAACTTTACCAAAGTGTGGAGATCTTTCCTCCAGGGAGTGCCTGCCGGCGTACAGAAGTTATGTAAGTGGTGTGAATTGCTTTTAACACAGTATAAAACAGTTGCAGGTGAAAGGAAGAGCTTCCCCCTCAGAGCAGCATCCATCACACAAACGTTACCACCACTGTCTTCCACTTCCCTTTATGAGACTGAAACCCTCTGAAATAGTTTGTCTCAGCAGTCAGTAGGAACCACTTTCTGTAACAATTTTGAATGATTTCCTCAGTTACTATTTGCCTGGTTATAACAAGGTAATGTGTCTCTGACCCAGGCTGTGAGCATGACGAGACAGACAATGTAGAAGGTCTTTAATGCAAATACGTCTGTTGTAACACCATTAGTTCCTCTGCAGCTCCAGACACATTCTGCCTTTGCGGTCTGGGGCGTTAAATGCAGACAGGCTTCCAGCCTGACCCATCAGCCTCCATAAACACAATGGGCCAAACTCTGTAACAGCAGGAGATTATTATTTACCAACTGATCAGCTTTTTAAGAGTTGGCCCACTTCTGTCCTCCCCTGTTTTTTGTGATCCTTATTTCAAAATGTTGAAAGCTACACGTTACCATCTTCCCTTTTTATTCAGAAAGGTTTTTCCACTTACTGTTAGATTAGGAATGAAAGGAGAGTAAATATACAAATGCCATTATGCATACGCACACATGTACATATATGTTCATGGGTGTAGTTTGTGGGTATGTATATTATTATTCTCTAGTTCCTTCTATATGTATAGACAGAACACACTTAATTATCCTCTGCCTTTTGTGGACAGAAATGCTGCACTTCCTGGCATTTTATTGATTAGTTATATATTGTGAATATCTAACTATTTTAGCAGTCTCTGCCCCATCCTCTCTTTAAATATTATTTGGCTTGTTATGAGATATTTGTATACGTACAAAAAGTGACCAGTAGTAGTATTTAATACTCAAGATCACAGAATTTACTTTTATTCTTACGAGGAAGGAATAAGTTTAATGAGACTCTTTGGGTTTGCCTTCTCCTGAAACAGAGGTCTTCTTAAAAGTGAAATTTTTGCATTTTTCCCATTTTTATTTTCAATTATTTTGCACTTCTTGGTTTTGGACCTGGACCAAATGTATCACCAAAAATTGCTTATTTACATAGGTTGAACACACTATACGAGCAACGCCTAGACGTTTTCTGTGACAGCTTGACTTAGCTGGCTTCTTATCCCCATTTAGAGATCGGAGAGCTATGGATAAACCCTTTAAGTAGGGAAGGAAATGAATGCCTAGCACGTTGTTCAAGTTTTAGTTTTGTGAAAACTAAAAATAGGTATTCAGGCCCCACCTTATCTGAGCCAAAGCGTGGCTGCTGGGAACAGGAAAGAGAATTCCCTCTCAAGTCCTTGTTTGCTGTAGAAGCATCTTCTCGCTTGAGAAGTTTTGGATGCCCTTGTCACATTGGGGCAGCAGAGTTTCTTCTTACACATTGCAAGTGTGCTAGATCCCCCTCAGCCAAGCAAAATAAGCCCTTCTGCTTTGAAATAACAGTCACACAAATATTTTGATTACAGAGCTGTGGGTGTGTTAGTCCAACCCTACTTTTAGACCCCAGCGTGTACATCTCCAGAAGTAAAATGTCTCAGACTGTAGAACCAGAGCTGTTAAAAACTGGATTCTAATGATCATACGTAGCATGTGTTCAGTCCAAATTTTTTTCTTGGCACAGTGAAAATTGTGTGACATCAGGAAGTCGAACCTTTGTCCCCGCTACCCCATACGCTCAGCTAATAGAAATTCTGCCCCATAGTTGCATGTTTGAAGAATAACTGGCTGCTCGTACATTAAGTTGGAGACAGTACAGGGTTAACAAAAGCATAAACTCTGATTGATTTTTCAGAATCACGCTTAAAACCGGGAATAAAGTATGCGTGGATCCTGAGATACGTTGGGTAAAGAAAATACTGAGGGCGCTTTTTGAAGCGTAAGTTTCTTTCAATACGGTCCTACCTTGCAGCCTTGAATTTCATAAGACTGCAGTGGCACCAGTTGCTTATCTAACAACACCATATAAGATTAAAGCTGGGGCTTTTCATCTGAACCACCACAGCTAAGAGAATTGATCTGATCTGGCTGTGTGAAGCCCTACCATGTAAATTAGTATTTACTCTTTCATGAGAACACAGGATCTAGTTTTGGTTATATAGCCCTTTTAGTCTAACCCTCTGTTTCAACACGTTCAGACTTCCCCAGAAGTCCAGTGGTCCGCGCCACCTGGCTGCAGCCAGGAAAAGAATTTTTCTGGAAAGTTTGGGCAAAATTCAGCTGCCCACTTTTGAATCATAGAAAATTCCCCACTTAATAAGTAATGAAGTTCACTGTAGCCAACTACTGGTGCTTCTCACACAGTTCAAGCAACTGAAGTCCCAAAGGTCTGGTGTTCTGGTTGATTTCTCTTTAGGTATTTCTATGGTCCCCATCGACAAGGGATGTGTGGCACAAGAATATTGGCTAGTTATCCTCACTAATCCCTGTAAGGCTATAAACAGACTTTGTCCTTGGAGCAGAGCCAGCTGTGCCAGGATGTGTCCTGACACACATGATCTGTTTCACTGAGTGACATCAATGTTATCTGTTGTGTTGCCATGCCCAGACTCGTATGCCCAGGAAACCCCCACCTAGGGGACTCCCCAGGCAGACCTCTGCAAGAAGGGAAATCCAGGCGGTCACTCCCAAGCCTTCAGGGGCCAAATCTGGCAGGGAAATTCCCAGGACAGATGGGCAGGTGCTCCTAGTGCTGGAGGGGCCTGATCCTAAGGCAGCTGGAGAGCTCGGGCAGCTCCAGGCTACCTGCATTCTCCCACCATAAAGCAAACAGATGTCCACTTCAATAAAAGGGTACATATTTTCACCACCTGCTATCGTGGGCACAATTTTGATGCAACAAGGTGCATGGATGGCTGTTTGCTTGTGCTTTGTGCTTCCTTGAAAAAATTATGGCTACGGAAAGGCAACATCTGTTTGGTGCTTCAGTCTCACACGTATATCCTTCTCTTACCAGACGAGTTAATAATATCCCCTTCCCTTAAGCTCCAAAGGAGGTGCTGAGTACTCAGTTGTGTCACCTGGAGAATAAGACCCACCTACCCATTCCTCCTCCACATTTCCATCCACAAACCCCAGGGAGGTGATGAGGACACTCCGAGGTTGCCCCAAACTGCTGCTCTTGGGCACATGCCTTTAGCCCAGGTCTTGGGGCATACCTATGTTATCCTCAGCACTTTAGTGGCACATTCAGAGTTGGAATTGGTAGTGGGGACTTGCTCCTTTGGTACCATGATCGCCATGCAGCAATTAAGACCACATTTAATAGGGATGGATTTAGGCCCTAACCCGAAAAACCAACTTGAGCATGTTCGTTGTCAATTGACATAAGCAAGGAGATAGCAGAACCAGGACCTGGGCCCGGATTTGTTGAATCCCAGCTCACTGCATTAACCACAAAATCGTTTTCTTTCTGCACAAAGGATTGGGGCTTTTTTACTTTATATGCTGAAAAGCTTGTTAACACGGGTGAAATCAGGACACCTTGTAAAATGTGTACTAATTGTTCTTGGGTTGGTGATTATATACACTTTTTAGCTCACTGATTGGGGGGGGGGGGGGGGTCTTCCTAAAACCCTGGACTGTTTAACTTTTTCCAGCAGCAGCAGTGTTATGCCTGGCTGGGGGCTGCTGGAAACCCTGCCTTTTCAATGCGACTTCAGATGAGGAGATTTTGCTTCCTGGCTTGCAACTTGCACATGACTCTCTCAATATCCTCTGCATGTGTGGTTTGAAGAGCCATGGCATGTAAAAAGATGCTGTGAGAATAGGGCTGCAAATAGACACAGCACTTCTCCCGGAAGGAACTGTTTTCCCCGGGGAGAAGTACAAAAGTACAGACTTCCATGTCTATCACGCTGCGATACGTTCTAAAAAAGTTTCCTGGATAAGAGAGAGTAACAGTTTGTCTTGGGATATCCCAAAGCGCATCTGATCGTATCATTAAATCAATGGCAGAAAAGTGGTACTGCATTCAGCCACTCACTCACAAACTCCGATTAGAAAGGTGGATGCCAATTACGGGAAATTTTTGTTCTAGGACAAACACAGGTGCAACTTACCCAAGGATAAATGCAATATTTGTTCCTAGTCTAGGTCTCCGTGTCTGACTCTTAAGCATTAAAAAATTACTATTCTGTTAATATAATATACTGTCACAGAGGCAAGCCACGAGAACTATTTTCATAATTAAGATGGTCCTGTTTATTAGATAACACTCATCAAGCAAGGTTGATGCTTTGTGGCAAATGTGAATATTAAGCAAATTCCAGTCTGGACAGTTAGACTCCAGGTAACTATGATAAGCAGAGAATATATTTTCAACAATATTACTCATTTCCACCCACCTGCCTTAGCTTTGTAGAAACATGTGGTTGAAACTTTAGACTTGTCTCATTTCTTGCTTGTATAAAACTAGTGGATGCCTACAGACAAAGAGCACCATGCAATTAGTAATTACCCTGTATTTATGTTACTTATATATGTTTTTGCACATACTTGAAGAAGATGTGGGAACATCATTTTTCCCCAACTGGAAAATAGTGGATATGGAAGTGCAAGGGTTTAAATGAGTACCACATGGTGAAGTAATGTAGTTGTACTTGGATATCCATTTTCTCTGCATTTACTTTTGCTTTTTTTTCCTCCTTTACAGGAAGGAAAAATGAAAATCCAGTTAAATTAATAAAATAGCTAAAATCCTTTTTTGAAGAAAAGAGGAGAGAGATGGACAAGCCTGATAACCTGTTTTCAATTTTGCTTTTGCTGTTGTTTCTTCTTTGGTCAGAGGACAAATAATGTATTTTTTCATATTTAACAGGCTCCCCAATCAAATAAAGAGACATTTATATGGATACAAATCTTACGGTGCATATAGTTCATTAAGTGATATTTTAAATTATTCTAAAAATGGCCCACATCTTCAATTCTAAATACGTGTTTTTTAAAAATGCATTTTGCCTTCCAAGAAATAGTGAGCTTTATTTCCTTGGCCTAGTCCACAGACTTAGGAGGTACTCCTTCCTTCTCATGTCTTTCGGAAAAGCTCTAGGTATATTTACATGAATCAAGTAGATTGAAGGTCTAGCATTTAACGTGCTACACATGCAGCATCAGTCATGAAAAAGTAATACATTTGATTTCCTTTGATAAAACTTGAACATTTTTGAGAAACCATCGTCTCTGAGCATCTCCTGCGAGCAGAATATGTTGAAAAAGGAACTATTATGCAACAATCACTCCGCTCAGTTTCTGCATGCCAGGCTGCCAACTCACAGGCCCCTAGGCCCTTGTACTACATATCTAGCCCTGAAGAAGGAGCTGGATTTGGGCTGGGATGACAGGTAGAAATCCTTGTCGGATCACACCAAAACACACGTCTCCACCATTGGGAGACACTCCTGAAAAAGTCTGGGCAGAGTCCTTCCCAACCTGATGCCTGGTTTATGAGTGCCAGGCTGCCAACTTACACCCCTTCACCCAGACCTATGCTAGGTATTTAGCTCTGAATAAGGAGCTGAGTTTGGGCAGGTATTACTAGGCAAAATGATTTGGGGGTCACCCCAAACCTGAAATCCCTGCCACCAGGGGACCCTCTTGAAGAAGTTGGGACAGCTCCCCGTCCGACCCAAAGCAGAGTGCCAGCCGGCCAATGAACAGACCCCCCCAAGCCCATGAGATATGTACATGGACCTAGATAAGGGACTGATTTTGGGCCAAGGTTATAGGGCAAAATCCTATTTGGGTCACACCAAAACACACATCTTCACCACTGGGGGACTCTACGGAAGATGTCTGGGCCAGGTGCTGCCTGATCTAAAGCTCATTTTTCATGTGCTAGATAGACTGACAGCGGACACCCGTCCACTCAGACCTATGCCAAGTACTCAGACCCAAATAAGCAGCTGAGTTTGGGTTGGGATTATCTGGCAAAATCTCGGATCACTCCAAAACAAATGTTTCCATCACCGGTGGACTGTCCTGAAGAAGTCGGGGCTGCGTGTCACCCAACCCAAGGCGTGGTTTTCAAGTGCAAGCCTGCCAAATGCTAGCCAACACCCCCCACCCCACCCCCAAAGCCTGAGTGCGAAATACAGTGCCATGAATAAGAAGCTGAGTTTGGGATGGGTTTATTAGGCAAAACCCAGTTTGGAACACCCCCAAACCACATGTCTTCACCATCAGGGGCTCTGCTGGAGAAGTCTGAGCAGAGCACCGCCTGATCTGAAGCTCAGGTTTTTGCATACCATCCTGCCAACTAAACCTCTCCATCTAGTCCTATGTGCTATGTACATGGCCCTGAATAAGGAGCTGAGTTTGGGCCCAGATTGTTGGGCAGAGTCGGGTTAGACTTGCCCAAAAACACAGATTTCCACCACTGGGGACCTGTCCCGAAGAAGGCTGAGCAGGCCCCTCCCTGGGCAACCTGTGACTCACCTTTCAAGCCCCGGTCCGCCAGCTGACAGCGTCCTAAACCTGGGCGCTAAACAGTGGCCTGAAGAAGGAACTGAGTTTGGGCTGGGATTATAAGGAAAAAAACCATTTTAGGTCACCCCCAGACCACACATCACTGGCACCAGAGCATGATCTTGAAGAAATATGATCATGGTACTGCCTGACCTAAAGCTTGACTTCTGAGTGCCTACCTGCCAAGGGCCAGCCCCCACGGCCTACGTGCTAAATATTGCCGTGAATAAGGAGCTGCATTCAGGCTGGGATTATGTGGCAAAACACTACAAAACGCATGTCTCTGCCATTGGGAGACTCTCCCCAAAAAGCCTGGTTAGAGACCTGTCCAATACATTGCCTTGAATAAGGATCTGGGTTTTGGGTGGGATTATCAAGCAAACTCTTTTCTGGGTCACTGAAACCCGTCACCACCTCCAGCAGACTCTTGTGAAGAAGCCCCGGCGTGTGTTTCCTGACCCAAAACTTGTTTTTTACATGCCAGCCTTCCAACTACCAGCCCCAAGACCATGCTATTGCCATTGCTGTAAATAAGCAGCTGCTTTTAGGTTGGGATTGAGACAAAAACTGAGCTTTGGGTCAGGCAGGGACGTGCCCAGACTTCTTCATGAGTGTGCCTCAGTGGTGATGTGCTTTGGGGTGATCCGAAGTGGGTTTTGAGTGCCAGCTGACACCCACTCCGTAAGGCCTGCACACAGCTGTTCTGCCAGGCACTGCACGGCAAACGTAGCGTTTTTGCACCAACTTTTCAAATGTTCCAGAAATCGAATAAAGCAAATTTGAACTGAGCATTCTGATGTGGACAGACCTGTCCACTCACAAGCAAATGTTAAGTTTAAGCAGATTACAAGGGAAAGGAGGAGCAAGAGTATACCCTAAGCAAAAACTTAACTATTAATCTATGAGGGTCACTCAAAATGAATCACAGTCATAGTCAGGGGGAAACCAACCTGGGAAGTTACCACCTAGCCTCGTCACTTGGAAAGGGAGACTCACCCAGGGCTGCCATCCAGGTGCTCTGCTACCTGCACCAGCTTAGTAGTAAGTGCTGGGTACGAAGGCCCACCCCAGGGGCCCTGGTGCTTCCCTCTGCCCAGGATTGCTGCCTGTTTCCTGGATCTCTGCTACTTTGGCTGGCATAGGTGGTAAAGGCTGAAAAAGGAGGCCCACACAGGAGTTACCATCATGCTGCTGCTGTAGAGCGGTGCAAGGGAGCACAGCTGTGGATGCTCTCTCCAGAGGTCTGCGCTGCTCTGCCAAGGGTCTCCGCCACTCCTCCATGCTCCCAGAGGTCTCTACCACCTGCTCCACCACACTGCTGGAAGTACCTGTCACTCCTCCATCCTGCCAGTGGTTTCTGCTGGTCCTCTCCAGGTCGCCGTGGAGCCCCAGATCTTTCAGGTCCTGCTCTATATCAGTGCCAGGCTCTGGGATTTTTTTCAGCTGTTTTTACTATAGCGAATCCCCTGGACTCTCTATAGAGCACTGTGCTCAGAAGCACTTTTAATCTGGGGGGTCAACTGAAAGATGCCCAGGGAGCAACTCCTGCCTGGA
>JAGPOW010002911.1:854588-867654 GCA_030014935.1 Caiman crocodilus
TGCGCGTACGGGCCGGGGGAGGGCGGGCTTTGAATGCCCTCGGGGCAAAGCCTGGGATGGGGTGGGAGGTGACCCCCTTGTGTCCTGTGACAGCAGCCTTGCCGGGTCTGCAGTAGGACACGGTCCTCTCGGAAGCTCAGAATTTGCTGAAAAACCTGAAAAAAGTCTGCAAGTCAGCCGTCGTCTTCTCGTTGCATTGGTCGGTGGCAGCCCCAGCAAGCGAGAGCCGGGCTGTCCAAGGGGAGCCTGTCTCTATTTAGAGGCAGGCAGCTGTGAGGAAGCGCTGACCACAAGCCCCGAAGAGAGACTTGGGTTGTGACATTGGCTGCCTCCGAAATGATCGTGTGTTTTGGACACTTTTACCGATTGTACAGGGGTTGAAATGTCACAGATACGATTCTGGGACACCCGGCAAGGCTGCCCCTGGAGGGGGGGTGGGATAAAGCTTTGTCTGGGATGAGAGGTGGGGATGGTGCTGCTTTGAGCAGGGGGTGGGGTGACCCCCCTGAGGTCCGTGTTTTCTCTGATCGCCTGGAGCCCAGCAGATGGCAGCCAGGCTTTCTGCCCCTCCTCCCATGGGGGACAGCCTAGCAGATGCCCCTCCCAGAGCAGCTGCTTGGCTCACAGTTCTCCCCTCCGGGGGTGGGCCTGCCTACGTGACTGCCTGCACCCCACACACCCCCTGGGCAGGGGGAGGAGACCTCTGGCCCCTCCATCTGGTCAGGGGGAGGGGAAGAGGCATATAACCCTCTGTCCTTCCTCATCAGTTCATAGCCTCTTCTCCACACCCTTCCCCCACAACCCCTCCCCAGTGTGGGGTTAGACAAGAACAGCCCCCTTCATTTTTCTGTGGGCCAAGAGCGCAGGCATTCAGTTTGGCAAGCCACCTAGGAAGGCTTTACTCTGATACTGGACTCCAGCTGTCTCCCACTGTCCAGTCCTGATTTAGTGGCGAGTTGCCAGCTATTGAAGCTGCTTGTTTGATTTCTGTTAAGATGAAGGATTTGGATGCCGCGGAACCACTGAGCAACGAAGCTTTCTGGCTTTTCAAACAGTTAAATCTGCACCTGGAGCAAGAATGGAAATTTCAGCCTCGGGAGAAGGGGCTGAGCCTGATTGAGCGCACAGCTGAGGTGAGGAGGAACGAGGCTTCCTTTTCTGGCCTGGGAGATGGAGTTCTTCAGTCAGGAAAGGGTGAAAGCTGGCTGTAGCACAGAAAGCAGTGCATGAAACTAAATTATCAGCTGTTTTACAGGGCAGGATTTGAACTGAGCGTGCAATATGCAATGTATAAGTACAGACTTGTAGGAAACCCGAGTATTCACTCACCTCCTGGTTTTTAAAAGTTCCCCAGTGTATCTTTTTTTACCTATATAAGCACCTCCTTATTTTTGGTTACTTTGCTGCGTTTGAGTTCCAACGCTAACATTGACTAGCCCTGCGTTGGTAGAAAAGCCAGCTGTTTAAATGGTATAATTGCTTAATATTCATGGTATGCTAAATATTCTTTTTCACACTGGAAAACTTTCTGCTGGATCTTTTTTTTTTATTTCCCTTTGGTGTCTGTGTTTCAGCACTGCACGTTTCCGTAAGTATCAAAATTATAAAACTGATTACAAACAAAAGTGAAACAGGCTAGTTTGTTTTCATTAGCAAACCATGGGGAAATCAACAAAGAAACAAATGGTGCTTAGTAGTAAAAAGAAACTAGATTTTAAACCCTTTCTGTTTTAATCTAAAAGCAAGCTCAATTCAGGGCGTTGCTTAGGGAAGGGCAGTGCTTACCTTTCAGCTGATATTTAAATGCTGTTTTCTGTAAGTGTTGGGGTGGTTCGTTGGGTTTTTTTTGCGTTGGGGGGGGGGGGAGGTTTGGAGTGGAGCCTAGCGCCCAGTCTAAAACAGATCTTGCCTGTTCCTTATTCCCTCTGTCCCATTGACTTTTTGGTATGAAATTTTGCAGTGACGTTTTTAGAATCATTGTGTCCTTTTAAATATAGGAATCGCTGTAGGAGGATTTTTAGATCTTAATAAAATATGCAAGAGCTTTTAGTGCTTTGTTTTTCAAAGTAGTGAACACAATAACTGATAACTTCTGGCTGAAATTTTCTCATAAACTGGGCAAGTTGGTTAATAGAAATGAGTTCCTGTATGTTTAACCAGAGCACTCCGTAGTTTTGACCTGTGTGATTTAATATTGCTGGGGTCTACAGAATGGAATACATTTACTAAATTGTTCATAATACAAAATACAGATATTTTTTTTTTTTCTTTGAACGGACACTGAAAGGGGAAGCTTGGCTAGGTATAAGTCTAAAGGCCACTCCAGATATACCCAAATTTATAGATATACAAGTGTTAAGACTTTAGTGGTCCATCGTTTCTCAGTAATTCTGAGATTTTTGCATTTTAGTGGAGAGTAATGCAGACACCTTGGGGACTGTACTTGTTTAATGCATTTAGGTAACAAAGTTCTTGTGCTAACACACTAAAAATGTGGGTCTAGTGCCAGCTGGAGAGAGCAGTAGATTGAAAAGGCCTACCTTTAATCTACGTATCTTGAATGTATTGTGAGACTGTTATGTAACTTGCCACTGTTTTTTTCACAGCTGCTATTCTTAACACGTATTTCTTTTAAAGAGAATATTTGCCCCATGTTGATCTATTTGTACTAGAGGTGACCTTGCCTGTTTTTAAGTTCTTCACAACCAGTAATGATGAAAGCTGACTTTGCTCCTTCTACTGCAGAATGAAAACACGTTATGTCCAAGACTAAGGAATGCCAAGGTTGAAGATCTTTGGAGTCTAACCAATTTTTTTGGATTTACAACTGAAACGTTTGTTCTTGCTGTCAACATTCTGGACAGATTCTTGGCTCTTATGAAGGTATCTTGAGTAGGAAAGAACTATTGCAGTGGCAGAGTATTGAATGTGCATGATTCTGGCTTTACATTCATTAAATCTTTTTGCTAATATGAGCTGAAAATGAATCAAGTTTCACCAGTAACAAACAGCTGTAGGACCTGCCTCCCAACTACTAACAATCCGTGAGTGATTCCTAAATTCCAAGGAGAATTAAGACCCTCAGGAAAGACCAGAAGGATTAGAAGCATTTATATAGTGCCAAATCTTTGCACAACAGTTAACATACAACAACAATTGTGGTTTGTTCTTTCCTAATGTAACAAATAGGCTTTTCAGGGCAAGAACGTAGTCTTCATCAGGCAAATAAAACAGAGAAGAAGAATGGAGCAGAAAAAAAAAGCAAAATAATGAATCATATTTTTCAAACTAACCTTAAAGCATCAATATTGTATAAGGTTACACTTTTCCTTTTAGAAGTGTTCTCAGTAAAGGAGGTTCAGTTATGGAATTAGTTGCATAATTAGTTATGGAATTCTGTTGCTTGGGCCCCGTCGCATGTTACACTGAAGACCAGATTAACCTGTTAATTGTGCCATAAGTCACTTGACACATTTTAATTATGGGGACCAGGGAAGGGTGCCCCGATCCTGGGTCTCCATGTGTTGGCACCTTTAAAAACCGTGTGCACCACTGGGCTGCACGTGTACTTTTCTGACATTCCCAGTGCAGGAGGACTCCAGGATTAGGGGACCTCTCCCAAATCACCCAGTTTGCTGGGACTTTGAAAAACCATAAGTGCAGCGGGACTACACCTGAGGTTTTTCTGACATTCCAGTGTTCTTGGGGCACGGCAGGAAGTGTGGTTGTTGGGATCCAAGATCAGATCCCATTGTGTTAAGTGAATATTTATTGGGGCCTCAGCAGTGATCAGTTAGTTTTTTTGGGGGGGAGGGGGGTGGAAAATCTGCATGAAAGATTTTTTTTTTTTTTTCTTACCCTCATGCACTATTTTTGTCATACCAATAGTATTTTGTTGGAAGCTTCCCAATAAAACTATTTATGACTAAGTATATCATGTATAGGACATTTTTTTTTACAGGTGTATCAACATACCAGCAAAGGTGGCTTAAGCATCATAACTGCAACTTGTACTGTAGTAGTGGCAGGAAGCCACAACCAAGCTTAAGTCCCTATTGCGCTAGCCAGTAGTATACACAGTTGACAGACTCTGCTTCCAAACCTTACAGCAGGGGTGTCAGACTTGTAGCCCTGCAGACAGGACCTGGAGCACAGGCTGCATCATCCAGCTCTTGGTGCTACGTGTGGGTTTTGAAGTGACCCACAGGCAACATGGCCCAAACTAGTTGTATGCTGCATGGGGCACCCATTCCAGCTCATGTGCTGCCACTCCAGTACTCTAGGGTCATGCAGCATGTGGTAGCTGCTCCAGATCCAGAATATGAAGCTGGTCTGCAGATCTGGTCTGGCTCATGGACCAGCCCCATTGTATCTGTCTGGCCTGCTGGGCTGAATGAGTTTGATGCTCCTGCCATAGTCTAAAATATAACTTTAGAAGTTTTAGCTGGAAGTATTTTGCATTATTAAACATAATATTTAATGTATTATGTAGATTTTAATACATTAGGGGTGACTAGATAGTTGGCTAACTATAAATTATTCATAATGCTCTTTTTTGTCTGTTTGTTTTCCCCAGGTGAAACCGAAGCATTTATCTTGCATTGGAGTTTGTTGTTTTCAGCTTGCTGCTCGAGTAGTTGAAGAAGAATGCGATATTCCATCCACTCATGATATCATCAGGATTAGCCAATGTAAATGCACTGTGTCTGACTTAAAACGGATGGAAAAAATAATTTCAGAAAAACTGCACTTTGAATTTAAAGCTACTACTGCCTTAACTTTTTTGCACTTGTTCCATACTATTGTACTCTGTCATACCTCAGAAAGGTAAGTACGGTTCTAGCGTAGCATTGCAAAATATGGGGATCCATGCTTATAAGACTCCCCCATCTTCCCTCCCTACTTCAGCAGTCTGACTGAAAAGTAGACAAGCTTCTTACTTGTATTCATTAGTATATAAAATGTTTTCTTTTCCTTTCTCATTTTGTAGGAAAGATGTATTGAACCTTGATAAATTGGAAGCACAGCTGAAGGCTTGCAACTGCCGATTAGTCTTTTCTAAAGCAAAAGTATGAAACTTTTATTTTTTTTGGTTTGGAAACTTATTAGTTTTGGATCCATGTATGCTGAGCAGTATGTTTTGTACTTTCAGCCATCCATATTGGCCTTGTGTCTTCTGACTCTGGAAGTTCAAACTTTGAAATCTGTTGAGCTGTTTGAGATTCTTCTGCGTGTTCAGAAGCATTCAAAGGTAAAACATATATTGGCTGGGTGTTTAATGTAGCTGTAGGAGTCATAACAATTAACTAATAAAGTGCCACTATATCAATGGGTTTGCCTGAACATAGCCTGGGTACTTCGGTGTACTGGGTGAAACCAGTACCCCTCCTCTAAGCTTCTGGTGTTGTTGAAGCTCTCGGTTGAATGTTGGATGCCTCTGCAATCTAAACAACATTTATGGGGCTGAATAACTTTGACTTCTGGAAAGTTTTATTGCAGGGGATGGGACTCCTAGTACCACGTCTCAAAACAGCTAGGATAAGCTTTGCACATACTCCCAATCTAAAATGACATGGGTGTAGTAGACTTTTACTTCTTCACCAGGGAGTACACCAGGGTGGGCAATTTATTTAGGCCTGTGGGCCACAAAACCAGTTCTGGGGACCTGCTGTGGGCTGACCAGCATTTTTCCCTGTCCCTGCAACAGCCTGGAGCCTGCATGTCCTTGCAGCTCCTCCCCACCTTCAACAGCACACAGCCTGAGCCCTGCCCCTGGCCTGCCCCACACCCATTCCAGACTCACTCTGGTCAGAGTAGACCAGCCAGAACCCACATGCACAGCCCCAACCCTGGCCTGCCCCACGCCTGCGCTGGACTGCCCACCCACAACCCTCCGCTGCTTGGCCCTTCTTGTAGCTACCTGGAGCCTGTGCACTGGAGGCTTATATAGTTAAGCTGTTAGTCAGATTCCTCTTCTCTAAACCATTTTATTAGAAAAACTTCGTAGAAGCCACTTGTCATCCTGCTTCCTATATGGGAGATAGCTTGCATGTTACTCTTAAGGAGTACATTTATATAAAATCATATTTTAACTTTCAGTTTGTGTTTGGTAAATCAGAGGGCTTAGGGCTGTCTTAAGCATTGAGCTTTCACTAATTCTGAAAAAGAGCAGAAAAATCTGGTGCATATAGATGGTTTAAGAGCACAGTAAAACCCAGATTTCCTCAACTAATAAATCTGTCCTGAGGAGCCATTTCATATTTCATAAATCTTAAAACAGTTTAGGTATGCTTCTAATGGGAGGGGAAACTGGCATTCATATGGCTATACATGTGGCTCTGGGTTAGTTTCTCTACTAGGTGAACAAACCTGGGAGAATTCACCCAGATTATTTGAATGTGTGTATGCAGCCATAGATATGTTGCTGGGAACTCTGAATGCTGTTAAGTGAACTATGAAACCACCTAGTAAACAGTTGTAATAGCATTAACCAGAGCCTTCCACAGTACGGACAACCCCTTAAATATAAGGCCATCCTTAAAGCTACACTTATCCATTTTGGGTATAATATTTTAGGTTTTAAGATGAGGGATCATAAGATAGAAGAGGAGTATTCTAATATTATAAAAGCTATAGTCTGTCCATCTGTCCGTAATGCTTTATTTGCACTCTGAATGGCTGTTTTAGCAACCAGTTGGAGTGCTCTACACTGACAGGACAGATGGCAGAGTGCTGCCATGACAATGGGGACTGAACAACTGAGGGGATGGGGGGGCCAGGCGAGCTGAGCTGGCTTGGCCTCTGCCCCCCTCACCCCTGCTTCTTGGTGGCAGAGGGGATGGTGGGAATGGAGTTGGGGGTGAGACCAGCAGCGCTGGAGCACCCACATCGTCTCCCACCAAGAGCTGGGGGGTGGGGAGAGGGTGGTTACCAATAGCCGCAGTTGCCACCCAGCCACTGCTGGGCCCGCAGGCATGGGGCAGTAGTGGCACTGGCACAGCATGGGAGGAGGAATGGGCCTGCACCCAGAACTGCGTAGGGTGGGGGTGGACACAGGCCCACCCCCAGGGTGGGAGGAGTGACTGGAGGTGGGGAGATATGGCCGAAGTGGTGGGTGCAGGGAGCGGCCCCCACCCCAAAGCAGGGGCAGAGCCACTGTGGCAGGTGGGTGGGGCAATAGGGTTGGGCCCATAGTAGAGGGGGGAAGAAGGAGGGGGAGCAGCCCCAAACCCAAACTGCTGGGTGGGGGGACAGGTTCAGTCCTGAAAGGGGCAGGGCTGGACGCTGGGCTCTGTCCCTACCACTGCCCTCCCTGTCATTTTTGATGGGCAATTTTCTAATTTTTAATAACACCTCTTCAAGGGGGGATTTCCAAGTCATGTCCACTTTGCCAGTTGAATTGTGCTTGCATTAAATGTACAAACAAAATGCATCACAAGCATCCTGTGATCTCATATCTTGACTAGTCATCTTGGGTATTGATTTGAAACACTTCACACAAGTGAACAATTTAAACTTGCTTACGCAGCTAAAAAAATGATTTGTCCCTTCTTCAAAAAAAAAAAAAAAAAAAAGTGGCCAATGTAGGCAATGACTTTTGCCAACTTTGAGCATATCACTTGATTGATGTGCACTTCCAAGGAGGGGATAAAGTCTCTTTCTAGATTGTCAGTACATAACTGTGTATATATATCTTTTCCTGTCTTTAAGATCAGTGATAGTGATCTGCTTTACTGGAGAGAGTTGGTTTCGAAATGTCTAGCGGATTATTCTTCTCCTGAATGTTGCAAACCAGATCATAAAAAATTAGTTTGGATTGTATCAAGACGCACAGCTCAGAATCTGCAAAATAGTTACTACAGTATTCCTGAGCTGCCAACAATACCAGAGGGTGGATGTTTCAATGAAAGTGAGAGGTAAGTAAAATTCCTGAGGTGCTGGTGTCCCTACAGTAGTCTGGGGTTTTTCTTTTTGTTCGTTTTTTTTTTTTTTCTTTTCCCTGGAAGGAATAGGGTGATGCATCAGTCATGAGTAGTATTTGGATCTTGTTCACTAGCTCTTAGTTACTTATAACACTTCCCAGAATTCTCTCTCGCTCACTTTGTAATTCAGGCTCTTGACTTAAATTTCTAAAACATTTATATGGCTTTGGATAGCTAGAAAATCCCTTCTAGCAGTCCCTGAGGTCATGTGACATACCTTGACATAACAGTCCTTACAGATTACCAAGAGCTGCAGGTCAGACGTTCACGTAGTAAAGTAGTACTTCTGTTCCTAACTTTTTAGAAGGTCCTTCTATCCCACCACTTTTCTTGTTTGTCTCAAAGTTCAAGAAAAAGCTGGTAGATTTGGGGTAGCAAGTGTTGTATTTTAAAGGGAAGCAGATTTAGAAGATCATAGGCTGGCATCCCCTACCAGCAAAATTGGAGGGAAAAGCTTAGGTGAGACATAGGGATTCTTTTGGGAAGCGGTTGGTTGGTACAAGCTTGAAGACATGCTATATTTTTTAATAAAGAGACACCTTTTTTAGTTACTCCTTCATTGGAAAAACAGTACTATTATGTTGTGCTTCTGTTGAAAAGAAGGTGCTTTGCCCTAGAGAACATATGGTGGGATGGCCATGGTGGAGGAGGTGTGGATTGTAGAAGCAGAATGAGGGACAGGGAATGAGGCGAGGCGGTCCTTAACTAGATAAGTTCTCTGCACAGCTTTACCTACTGACACGACTAAAAGTTTAGTCCTGTTGCCATGCACCTTAATGCATGTAAAGTGTCTAACACCTAAGTCACAGGAGGGTTGCCATTCTGCAAGAGTACAAATCCAGTAGTCATGCATACAGGGCCATTTGTCTTGCTTAGGAACTGGTGATAATGGAGTCCTGTGGGCTGTAAACAAAAATAGCTGCAACATGCTGTGGTTTTAACTGTGGGGAGCACAGTACTTGGTATACTACTTAAGTAAGACTTCTAGTGGCACGAAGTGCTAGGACACCTGGTTTCTGACATCCCACTGCAAAATAATTTGCAAGGAAACATGAGGTCAAGAAATACTTGGCTATCTTCCCCTCTAAATACTTGTAACTCAGTAAGCCACATATAACTTTCTTTCCTTATATTCTTTTCAGCGAAGACTCCTGTGAAGATATGAGCTGTGGAGAAGAAAGTCTTTGCAGTTCTCCTCCTAGTGATCTGGAAGGCTCCTTTTTCTTTGACCTGAATCTCAAGTCAAAGCAACAAGCTCTCGGCTGTCAGGCTCAGAAATAAAATTGCACTAGATGAGGGTTTTTAACATACCATAGACTTTCTTAGCAATAATATGAGTAGTATGTCACACTTTTGCTTCGAGGCAGACCTTACAAGCTTTTATTAATCTGGCCAGAATGATCAGAGATGAAAGCAAACCTTTGTTTAGGGCAGCTCAGCAAAATACTTAAGCACATGTGTAATTCCAGTTGAAGTGGGCTAATCATACCTTGTGTAAGATATTCTGGTACATTACCAAGCTGGATCTTACAGTATCTTGGGCTGCTTTTAATGGTAAAACTGCCTGAAAACACTTGTACTTAAACTGCAAAAAACAAAACAAATGGTCACATGCTATACTTGTTCTGGCAGGAATATTTTAATCAAAATAATATCTTTTAATGGTATACTTTAAAAGGATTTTAAAACCTTTTGTTTTTGAAAACATGGGGAGTCCTGGTTTAATCATGAGTTTGCATGATGTTTTTTGGGAGGAATATAGGTTTCCTTCTAGATAGTACTTCATTTGTACAAACAAGGATAACTTGACTTAAGTGTTGCCAGGATTTGCTGGGGTGTTTTTGTGGGGTTTTTTAAGTGTTGTTTTTTTCTTAAACTAGTGCAGACAAGCTTGCACTGAAGTTCTTAACATGAACTTCAGTATTTTAAACTCTTAGTGTTAACATGTGAATTCACACTAGACTAGGAAGTATTTAACATGTTAAATTTGCTAATTCTACATTCCTTTAAATATTTAACCCTTGTAGTTGATTTCAGTATTTTCACATTATTAATTGACTACATAATTTAACTTGTTTGCATGCTTAGGTGAGAGAGGCTGGGGGGAAGAGTTTATATTCTGCAGAAATACTGGGTAAATGTGAAGCTGAAAACGATTTGTTGTAATGACAGTTGGTAATGCATTTTTGTGAAAGTACAGACTAGCATGGATTGCATTACTGCTAGGGTAGTTAGCAAGCGGGGAAACTCATTGTGGAATACGGTATTAGTATGGTGGTGCCAAAGTAGAAATGAAGGGGCAACAAAGCTAATGTTAATTGTTGTTAGACGTGAACATCTTTTGAAGATGTGCAGAGAGATGTGAATGGTGCTGTTAAGCTCATAAATGTTTTATACTTTTTGGTTTTATAAACATACAAAAAAGTTTACAAAAAATGTATATAAAAATGTAAATTCAAAAAAATGTACAGAAAAAAAACTTAAAACAAGCAAACAATACTGTATTTTTTTACATTGTGTATGTAACTTTCTGTAGGTATGTTGCATGTAGATATTAATTTATTGTGTATCCTGTATGATATAAATACTGTGTATTACAGACTTGCCTTTTTACTGCAAGCTTCAACACCCAACAAGATGTTTTCTGAAACAGATGACCTCTGAGGTGGTTTAACCTACTGAGCTTTGCTACAGTTCAATAATTTACATGCTTTTTCAAACTATGTAGATTATAGTTATGAATTGCTGATAATAGCCTTATTAATTATAAGCCATGGCTGAAGAAGTTCACCTGAGAGCATTTGAATTGGGCACCTAGAGACCTATAGCTGATCATGGCTTTTGGCAAGCATTTTCCTTCTGTTAGGGAGTCCAGGAGAGGATGAGAATGCCTAAAGAAGGGAGTATTGGAGGTTCAATAAAAAGCTGCCTCAGCCCAGTGGAAAGATAAGAACTGCCACAGCCAGCACACTGCAGCTATAAGAAGAACTACTTGATGTAGAAAAGCTTCCAAAATGTTGGGCAGAAAAATAGTGAGGAAACTGCAGGTCCAGTGCTCAATAGCTGCTCTGCTTCAGTCTTCACGATAAAAACTGCAGCCTAATTGCTAAGAGATTGCTTATGGCTAGTGTAGGCAAACAAGGTCTGAAAGGCATAAAAACTGATGCACTTCTTAAATTTAAGTTGTCTGGGCCTGATGAAATTTATTCCAGGGTGCTGAAAACTGGCTGACAGCATCTTGGAGCCGCTGGAAATCAGGGGTGATGGCCGAGATATCAAAGAACTGGAGGTAGGCTAATGTAGTACTAATTTTTGGTATAGGGCAAATTGGAATTGGACTTGTCAGACTGACTTCAATCACTAGCAGTTATTAGAGTAAATGATGAAACAGTCAATCTGTAAACACCTGCAGAAGGAAGGGGTGATCACTAGCAGCCAACCTGGAAATGCTAAGGATAATATCAAATCAATTTTGTTTCCTCTTTTGATAGGCAACTAGTTTAGATAAAGGGGAAGAGTGGACATAGCATGCTTGGACTTTACAAAGGCTTTTGATACAGTCCAAAATGACATTTTCATAAGTAAACCAGAGATGTGGAGTAGCTAGAATTACTGTTAGATGGATACATAATTGACTGACTAGGCCATAGGCAGAAACTGGCTAAAACTAGATTAGTTTCCAAATGGCAGCAGACTTCAAGGGAGGTTCCATAGGGTCTACTTAGGATCCAACATTATTTAACACTTAATAACTTTGGCTACTGGGGTAATGAGTTTGATCAAGTTTGCAGATGACACAAAACTGATTACAAATGCTTTGGAAGATAGGATCAAAACTCAAAAAAGATCCTGATAATTGTGTTAGCCTTAAGTCCTCCAATCTAAGTCAAAGGTAGTGTGAGGTGTTCCACACTGAGAAGAAAAACCAATTGCACCATGATGGAATAAGGGAAAATTACTACCTAGGTGTATTGCTCAGAAGGATCTAGGGTTTTAGACAGCTACGTCATTAGCTCAGATGCTATGTGATGCAGTTGCCAAAAATACAAATAGAATTTTGTGCTGTATTAACAGTAGCATAGTATGTAAGCTGGGAGATGTATAGTACCACTGTACTTGGTGCTGGTTTGGTTAGGCTACCAACTAGAGCACTATGGGCTCTGCCATTTAAGGCTGCTGTGGAGAAACTGGAAAGGAAAGAGAGGTAAGCAAACAAGGATGTTAAAGGGGTTGGAAAGACTGAAAGAACTAGATGTTTTTAATTTGGTAGCAAAGAGGGGGGATATGATAAGTGATATGAAGAATTGCAGAGGTAAAGCTTCTTACGACTCTTGACCCCCTTGTATAAATCTCAAAATCCCTTTCCAAGTTTTTGTTGGCAAAGAAGATGCCAACAAGACTGGCTAAAGTATTCTTTGAACTCATTAAGAACAAGCAGACTTTGTACATTGTCTTTCTCAATTTGTTATCTTCACTACTACCATTATATCATCTGAAATAATAAGAATTTGTGGCCTAGAACAGCCCATATAATACACATAATATTCTGGATAATTTAGTGTTCTTTTCTAACACTTGTAACAGTATCAGCTTTCATTGGTTTTGCTAATGTGATTCTTCTGTGTTTTGACTGTAATGTGCTGCTGAATTAATTGATTTAAAATTGCCATTTTAATTAAGGTTTAAATTAGTAAGTAGGAAATCTATTTTAGTCTTTCTTTACACTATACTTAAATCCTATGGGAAGCTTGATTCATATTGACTAGCATAGTTTGGTAGTTTTGCTAATCAGAAAGAGAAATTATATGTGCATTTCAGCTATTGTCTAGTTTCCTTTAATGTTTTATAGTCTCTTTAGAAAATGGTGAATACTGTACTTTACTAAGTTCATTTTTACCTGATATAGCCAATCTGCATTTGGAAATTAAAATTCAGATTTAAAAAATGAATGCAGCACTTTAAAATTAAATCTGCCTTTAAATCATGGGGGGGGGGTGTGTGTGTGTGTGTGTGTGTGTGTGTGTGTGTGTGTGTGTGTGTGTGTGTGTGTGTGTGTGTGTGTGTGTGTGTGTGTGTGTGTGTGT
>JAGPOW010002911.1:869634-882196 GCA_030014935.1 Caiman crocodilus
CAATAGCAAAAAATGGCCCTTTTTAAAGCAACATTCAACATAATAAAATCTGCCCACCTGAGAAAAGTCCGTTTGATTTGCCTGAGATAAACTGAACTGGTTCTGTAATCATATCCAGCCTGTTCTCCAGATCCCAAAGGAGTTTCTGGTGACCAGTTTCTAAAGCTAGGTGAGAAAGAGGCTCATTTGCACATCTGGGGAAAGGCGCATGTGTAAGAGAAACGTAGGTAGTGCTGCTGCTGCTAGGATAATGCTGTGATTTTAACAATTTCCAATCAACCTTTCTTCTTAGCTATTACTTTTAAACACAGAACAAATCTGATGGATCACCCCCTAAGCCAGACAAATCCAGGGTCAAACACCTGGGGGAAACCTTCCAAAGGTAATTTAGAATCAGGTATCTGCTGCGACAATTTCACACCACTAGAAGTTACGTTTGTTTATTACCTATAATAGTTTGCACTTGGGACAGTTCATATGTCAAACCTGAATCAGTCCCAACACCCAAGTGCTACAGGTTCTTAACACTGCTGTACTTTGAACTATGCAGCAACCATAGTGATAGCACTCAGATTGCCATCCTTCAAAGGCACAGCAAAGCAACTACCTCTCTTCACGGTTAATAATATAAGACATGTGATGCTCACATGAACAGCTCTGAAGAACAGAGATTGTAGTTCGTCTCCTTGCATAACTTTTACAAATCGTTGGTTTAGTGCTTAGCTCCAACTCCACTCGGGAATGCTTAAAGCTACATCATTCAGCAATATGTGGAGTTGTCCCAGCATTATTTTTAATGTTTTTTAAGAATATTTTCAGACAAATTTTTGCAGATTGCAAGTCTTAGCCCAAAACGCATACAAGCCACATCTTGCAATCCTACAAGACCACGCGTTTTCCCTTGATCAAAGAAACTGGGGTTTTGAAAGCAGCACAGAGCTGTACAGTACTTAAAACAATGTGCAGAGCTTTCTTTGCTGCAGGAAAGTATATGCTGCCTCTGATGTTTACAAGATCAGAAGGTTGCTTTCATGCTCACTCTCATGACTGCAGGAAGCCAGATTATTATTATTTTTACTTCATTGGGAAAGCTACTGGCCTGGGATGCAGCTAGATCTCCCTTCAGTTCCTAGGCTGATGGACTTCCAGTCAAGGTCAGACAAATTCCTTAGTTTCTAACCTAATTAAATAATGTCCGTCTGGTTTATTTAAACTATACATTCTTCCAAGCCTGGCCTATTTCATACCCAAAGGCTTCCGGATACTACAGTACTTCTCAACCTTCAACTTTGCCACCGAGTGAGATGAGACCAGCCATCAAAATGGACTGCCAATGCTCAAGAGGTAGAGGTACCAATAGGCTGCTGTTTATCACACCAAGACTGATTGATGACAATAGGTTTTAAAATGATATTTATTTCTTTGCCACATAGTTTATTTAACTATGCAAATAAAGAAAGATGCGGGGGGCGAAATTCCACTTCCTAAGTATTAAGGACCTTACACATCAGTCATGAGCTGGGTTCAGACTCTGCACCTCTAGAGTCCAAGTGCTCACCGGCACCCCTGTATCAATTGGAGCGATCACTAGCTTTTTATGTGCACATGGCCCAATAAGGGGACTACATACACACCTCCATACCCACTGGATTACACAGTTATTTTCTAGAAAGCAGCACAATGGTGAAGAGCAGAAAACCTGTTTTGTGCCCTTTCATGGGAGAGAGGTTGGCAGACAAACCCAGGCTCATATTTTGCACATTCAGCTTGAGTCAGTGCAACTGAGTTACCTCAGGAAACCTTTATTGCTTTCTTTCTAGTAGGGAGGCTTATCTTCTTCAGCTGACATGCATGATCTCAGCCAGCATTTAGGGCTAATGGAGAGCGCTATAAAACTCCAGGTACAAAAGACAAGACCAGACTTCCAAGATCTGCCTCCCAGTTCGATGCACAGTTCTCTCTCCCTTCCCCTTCCCAAACAGTGCCTGCCTGATTCACCACGGATCCGTCGCATGCCATAAAATCCAAGGAACTTCAGAGCTTAGAACCTAATAATAAATAGTTAACGCAAGCACTCAAGGGACGAGCCAAATTTAGCTGCTGAGAACAAGTCATAGGAGATGAGAATCCGTTTTGCCCACGACCCTTCCAGAGCTCACGCGCTGCCTGTTTGAGATGCATGGAAAACGAACAGCAGGCTCAACCAGGCCAGCAAGTGCTTACCAAGCGCTGAGCATCTGCAAATGGCTCCTTTGTGCATCTTAACCAAATCTGAATTCATTTTCATAGCCAGCAATAGACACTTTTTGGACCCAGGTCTCCTCCGCTGCCTACATATTTCAAATTCGTGCTCCAACTCCCTGACAAGAAAAGTTTTTCAAGAAAAAAAAAAAAAAATCATTGAAATATATTTTAAAAGCGCACCACCGACACAACTACTGTAATTAAAATGAAGTTGGAGCTGAAGCTAAACCAGTTTAATATAAAGAAACAAATCAAATCAAAACACATAACCTGAGGCAGAAACCAGCCCTGGAAATCATCATCATTAACATTTGTAGCATTTAGCAGGAAATGACAAGAGTGTTATGAGAAATGCCAGGG
This sequence comes from Caiman crocodilus, assembly GCA_030014935.1. Classification (NCBI taxonomy): domain Eukaryota; kingdom Metazoa; phylum Chordata; order Crocodylia; family Alligatoridae; genus Caiman; species Caiman crocodilus. Next base: position 872,239 of record JAGPOW010002911.1, read on the forward strand.
AGTTTTAACTAGGTTTCATGCCTGCCCCACCTATAACATGAACACGTTCACTGTGAAATACATCTTGAATTACACAAGGTAAGTATAATGTGTCATTGCCAGTGTATAATAAAATGAGCACATTACCATAGCAACTGAATGAAATCAATTAGAGTAACAAGCAATTAAAATCTCATCCATAATATTGCATAAACATCGCATTTTGCTTAGGGATTATTTGTAAATTTTGCCTCTAGGTCTGTTTATGATTCAGGATCTTAACAATTTGTTACTAAATGAAGCATGTCATTTCTCCTTTATAGAGGGGTGGAGACACTATTTTTGGTTGTGGTTGGCATTTCTTCATTAGGAAACCTGCTACTCTCATGAGATGAGATAAGAACAGTGGACAGGGTATTTCCAGCAGCCCTCAAAACGGGGCTCATTCTTCACTCAGTGAAGCCACTGAGGAGGGGGACGTTCCCTAACCATGGGACTAACCCCGGGATCTACAAGAGGTTCATCTCCCTGCTCCATCAAAGCTTCCTTTTGGACCTTTCACGTAACCCTTGCACTTCTGCTTGCCTGATGGAGAACGGAGGCAGAGAGGAATTGGGAATGGTATGTCCTCACGTCAAGTGTGAAGCATGCAGATGCTTGGGAAACCACCACCAAACAGATGTCTCAGAGAAGCTAGTATTATCGGCGATTCTGTGGGACAAGAGTTAGGGCTCTTAAGCTAGCTCTATACCTCTTAAATGTAAAGTAAAGCATGGAAATATCAGGAAATACCAGAAAAGTAGGGAATCGCATGTCACTTGTGTTCCTGCCATTTGGACCTAATCCTCTTAGACCAAGGGTTGGCAACCTATGACCCAGAGGCCAAATCTAGCCTGCAGAACTACTGTTCTGGCGCATGGAGTTGGGGCTTCAGTGGCACTTGGTAGTGGGGGCTTTCCCCATGCCACGCTGCACTATACCACACCATTGGCGACACGCAAGGGGTGCATGCGAGTGCATGTACACCCCCTGGAAATTCCAGCCATGAAACCAGAAGTGCACACGTCTGGTTTTGCCGCTGGTGATTTTGATCAGTCGCTGGGGGACCCCCCCCAACACCCTCGGTTAATGATCTGGTGCCTCCTCCCGCAGATTCAGGAGATACCAGTCGCCCGTGTACCACACCACACCATGGCTGGATGGGGGAGAGGTTTCCCATCCCATACTGCAGCTTGGCAGCTATGGCCATGGCTGGGTCCTAGCTCAGGCTGGCCTCAGACCCAACCTGGGTCATTCCAGCCCACCACTGCCAAATATTGCCATCCTCTGCCCTTAAGATGATAAACAGGTGGAGAACCTTTCGGTCCTGACAATTTCAGTGAGTTACACGTGCTCACCTTTCCACAGGAAGAGCTTGGCTCTTAGCAAAACCAGGCTTCTCAGTACAATTTCCAGTACCAATCACACAGCATTCAAGTGGTCCAGTTTAATATCACTCCACACTCCCAACATACCCGTGTGGAATCTCCTGCATATTCCTCCAAGATTATGAAAGGCATTTGTGTACCTGAGCTGCACATCCTATGAAACAACGATACCTCATTTACCGCTTATCTTACAAGAGACATCTTAAAAGGCTGCCGAGAAAAATGCACGGCCTTGTACTATTTGAGTCGTATATGTGACTGTGTAATTAAGAACTGTATCATAATCTGTGCTCACAAAAGGGCAGAGTTAAAGTTGAAGCATATATTTAATACGGGCATCTTCATGCTTAACTACCTCTTAATGCCTTTTTTTAAAGAAACCTAGGGAGGTTTGCTAACAAAGGAATACATTCATGAGCTGGAACTATTTGCCTAGACAGCAGCAAAATCTGCACTCAACTAATTTGGACCTTCTCCTATCCAAAACTGCATGTTCTGTATACAGAACATGTTCTGCATCAGGTGCGATAAATGCCAACCGGTTTTCAAACAGAAGTTCATGAGTGATGTAGCACCGATTCAGCAAAGACCTCAGTCCAGCAAAGCAAGAATCATGTGCTTTTTTTCTAGGCATGAATTCTTTCAGTCACTTCAGGACTCCGGTTTTTCAAAAGCAGGGTTTATTTTGCTGGGTTGGGGCTTTAAAAGTGCCTTAAGTACAGGGATTTAGCTCAGGGTCCAGAAAACATTGTGCTTCATCCAAAGCTGGATTGCCATAGCCCTTACTCAGCTGCATGGGGAGAAAGATGAGAGAGCGAGCTGCTCCACTCCTCTGTTCAGGTGGTGACAGGAGAAAACTGTTTGTCCCGTACTCTGTACAGTTAACAAGTGGGTGAACAGTGGATGTAGTGATAAAACCGCTATCCGACTTCTCTCCGGCCTGAGCAGCTGGCAGGATACAGGGGAAGTGAGCCGTTTCATGACAACAGGCAAAGTAACATACTCCTCTCTGTGGAGGGAGAGAGCAGGGGGAAGGAATTGGGACGGAGTCGCACTTCATTCCCTGTACCTCTGCCGGGGTAGCAAGGCTGCCCCTTGCTCAAGGTAGATCTACACTAAGTTACAGCCTGACCTTCACATTCCCCTCTAGTATACGGATCATGAATCTGATAACTTCTCAGGCCAGGGGGCTCTTCTCAGCTACTTTTCCAATTTGCCTGCCACTCTTACAATGAAGTACCCTCCTGCGCTTTGAAGCAAAAACCGCCTTTGTTACGAGTATGCTTGCTGCACGAAAGCAGATGCAGAGCGGTTATTTTTTTCAGATAAGGACTAGAAAAGCTGGAGATGAATTTGTTGCCATAAAAAATAAAACACAGATGCTCTCTGCCTAAAGTGAGCCTCACGAAGAAGGAAGGCTAGTAGAAATAAGGGGACGAACCTTGTTTTGATTCAGGTCTAAGCCAGGACTCAGAAAAACAGATTTGCTTATACCAAGCAAAGGTAGACTTCTGTAAAAGCAGAACATTTCCCCTGTGAGGACAACATGCTTAGCTGACGGAAGAGCACTTAGAAACCAGACTTCAGCTGTTTGTCTAAAGCCCCATTCTCCTAGACTTTTATTACACCGTGAAATGTAATCATGCTGTCTTTGTCCTGTCTGCACAGCATGGAAGAGCAAGTCTTGAATTGTGGTGCTAAATGAGGATGAATGTTATTCAGGAAGCCAAACAGGGAATCAGTAACTGTAATGCATCTCTCGATGCATTTATGTATTTGTTTATTACCGCCAGTCCCTGTGCATACCTATCTGCACTCTGCTGAGGAAATGTAAAGAAGCAGATCGGTTGTGGCCAGCCCATATCGTATGTGCCACAAGAGGCATGGGAAGTCTGTGTCGGGCAAGAAACGGACTAAAGAGTACACATGCATCTGGGGTCAGCTATCAAGGGTTGGGCATGTGGGAGTAGATATCACATCCTGGTGGCGATGGGATTTGGCCACGCTGGGCAACAGCAGCGGCTGACTATTAGAGTGGAACCGACGCATGCTTAGGACTTAACTTGTAGCACAAAACATTGGCCGCCACTGAAGGAGATTATCAGCAAGTAACCAATACATCTACAAGACTGCCATTTCAGTTTCCCCAAAATTGCTTTTGTTTAGAAAAGGAACAAACATAATTTTTACCGTGGTTTACAGCCAATTCCCTTAGCAAACAGAAAAGGGAAGTCCACTACGCTTAGGGGTGGAAGCCTTGCTGGAGGATTGTGTCAATGTAACAACTGATCAGTGCACACACAAATCACACAGAAGCCCTGATAGCAGCATTAACTGAAGGAGGCCCCAACGAATCGGAAACTAAATATACTGTATATGGCTGGCACCGAAGTACTGGCAGCAAAGTAGTTCATTAGTCCTAGAGGGGCCAAGGCCAACAGGTAGAGAATTTAGTGCAAGACACTAAAACAAAGACCAGACCTAGCAAACGCACATCCCTTTTTGGTGGGAAGTGTTCGCTAATTGGTGAGAATTAGGATGCACGTACTGTAAACAAAGTTGTTTTGATCAGCATAAGAAAAGGGGCCTGGCGACTCCTAATACTCTGTACTGGCCAAAGGGGTTATATTCATGCCTCTACCATGACTGCAAATGACCTGGCTAGCACCATGGACTAGCTGGTCAGGGATGTTAGAGTCTAGACTTGTCTGAAGACAAGAACAGTAGCCAAGTTTTTTTCAATCACTTCAAAAAAATAAACCTGTGGGGCTCTTTCTTTGAAGAATGCCTCAGCACCACAGACTATCCCGAGGATGTGTGCGTTTTCATCTGAGCAGATGATGGTGCTCAGAAAAGCCGCAGCTCCTCGCTTCCCAAGCCATGGGCTAGTCAGATCCATAAGCAAATACAAAAATCAGAAGTGTGGTGCAAATATTCCCCTACACAATTAGAGTGATTGCAGATTAAATTAAGGAGGCAGAAACCGTGCTTCTGCAACTCCTTTTGTTGAATGCAAAGTTTGCAATTGGGAGCTCTCTGGGGCAGATGCTGTCATTTACTGGGCTGATCCAGACTCAACAAGGAGGTGCGGCCTGCTTGGCTGCCTTCCTACAACACAGTGGCAAATGTCCATTTCTTCCTCAAGCCATTGAAGACTGCAGTTTAAAAGGTGTATGCTCCAGTGCATCCTTGATATTAAAAGCAATGAGCCCAGTTATCTGAAATGACTGGCAGACAGACCCCGCAGCCCAGAGGGCATGGACTTATAGCCTCATTACCCTGGATGAAGAGAGGTGGTGAAGGAGCAGAACCTTCAGATCGGGAGCTGCTGTCCTAGGCATTTCAATGATGTCAGCAATTTCAAAAGCCTCTCAAAATGTTGTTTTTGTAAATGAATGCCATACAGATAAGCTCCTGTAGCCGACAGCTAAAAATTCCCTGGGAAAGGAAAGAAAGTCTTGAAGCCTTAATGGCATTTTGCGAGACCAGCAAAGAAAACAGACTGACCTTTTTCCCATAGCCATATAACAGGGGCCAGTCTATGCTGCAATCCACAGCTCATTCAAATACACAGACACTGGCATAGGTACGCGGAGCAGCTTAGCTGTGGCAGACGGTAACTTGTGCAAGCCCGCCCAGAATCCTGGTTTGTTGCTGGTGCTCCCCTTACCCGCAACAACTTACCTGCTCTGTGGCTGCACTGTTACTGGTATCTAGGCTAGTTTAAAGCTGCTACCACACCTCTTGACTATACAGGCCTACCCTGGACTGGGTAGAGCTCAGTAATGGGTCCTTGGATCCATTTCCATCCATCATAGGGTATAAGTTTCCCCTCTACATTGTGGTTAGTGTTCAATTAATGTATATTTTTCCAAGTCTGGAATGACTCAAGTCAACAATTTCAGCTGCACCTTTCACTGAGATATGTTTTTTGACCGCACTGGTAAGAATTTCCAGCTCAGTCTTCTTTATAGCATTGTGTTTTGCAACAACACTGATAATTGTAGCAGGGAGAAGTGGTATACGTAACACTACATCTACCCCCAATTGATGCAATGAGGGCTGATTTTCAAAAGTTGAGAGCATTGACCTAATTCTTCTTCCATTAAAGCCAGCCATGCCATCAGGCAAGTGCTTCAAAAAAAAAAAAAAAAAATGAATTACTTAGGACAGTTTACAGGTCCTATAGAAAAGAACTCAGGGTCTGATCCCGGGTTATATTATGGCCTCATTGCCCTCTGCTAGCAGAGCTTTGCCACTTCTTTACTTGTTAGTGGTTCCATTCTTTTCAGTTATTTTTGCTCCAAGTAAGTAAAAGGTGTGTATATTTGCAAGTACAGGACTTAATAAGTCCCTGTTTTAGCTATCAATGTATGCTGTTACAGCTTGTTTTCTCTCTGGTGACTAGGTGTTTTCATATTATGGCTAGGGGGAGCACCTTTTCAAAATGGAAAGGTGGGACACATGCCCACCTCTCTTCTCTGTCCCCCCATACCAGCAGCACAGCCAGAACAAAGGCAAGCAGAGCAGGAACGGATGCAGGCTGCCTGCTGCAGGCTCGGGGCTCCCTGCCCTGCCGCCCTGCTCCCAGGAGTCCCGTGTCGGCAGCACTGCCACGGCAAGGCACTCCAGTGCTGCCACCCCGAAAATTGCTGGGTAGGCAGAGAGCGCCTCTCCATGGCAATGTGGGGCAGGATAGCAGAACAAGGAGCCCCAAACCCACAATCCATGTGTCCCTGCCCCACACAAGAGTCTGGGGAGCACTCCTCTCCCTGGGAGTGCACCCGGCAGCAGGGAGCTGCCCCCCCAGATGAGGCACCCATGGCTCAGTCCCATTTCCCAGCCCAGCTGGGCAGTGTTCCCAGCCCCTGCCCCACTCCCTCCCTCACAGTGGGAACCTCAGTCTGCCTCCCCTTGTCCACAACAACTTACCTGCAGGCAGCTGGGGGAGCTGCTGTTCCCCGCTGCTTAGGGTTGTAGTTCCAGCCACGCGCATGTGGCAACCCCTGCGTCCCGCTCCCCTCAGCCCCAAGCAGGATGGTATTCTACCAGCCTGCCAGGGGAAATCCGCTGGTTCCTGCACTTTTCCAAACCCCGATCCCTGTGTGATACTGGGATTCTGAGACAAATGCTATCCTGGGGTCATTCCGTTCAGGACCAGGACTTGATGGTCACATTTTGGGACTCTCCCACCCAATTAGGGATGGGTGGCCACCTTAATTATGGCTACTCTTCTGGAGGTGACTTTTAACCATAAAATAGCAATTTTGCGAGCTATTATGAAAAGATAAAAGGAACCCTTAAGTGGGTTTAAATTACTTCGAGGTTCTTTTGCTCCAAGAGCTACATGAAAGAATGTTAGATCGTTCTTATTGACACCAACCTCATTCTCTGTTTAATTCCACCTTTTTATGGCAATATCAGTAAAATTCTATATTCCCTCACACACACACGCTCCCTGTAAATTAGTCTTACTAATTTTATCACAAAGTAGAACCCTTGGGGCACAGGGCTTTCAATCCCCAGACTGTTAGACACTCTGGCTCCAGTCATAAATCACGTGCCACTCAGCAATAGTTCAGGTTTTGCTTTATTGGTTTATTTAGATTTGTACTGTTCCCTGAGACCACAGGACTCAAGGATATGTGGAATTTTCAGCTCTTGTCAGCAACGACTTCATGTTGCTGCTGTCCTGTGATCAGCTCCTGCCTTCTGGCAGTATTTCTTATGTCCTGGCAAAAACTAAACGGCTTTTCCAATAAATAGTAATAACGATAACCATGCATCTCTGGCATCCATCCATCAAATAATGACATAGGTGCAATATCTACTATAAAAAGGCACATAAAAAGCTCTGTAAAGTGTAGTGTTTGTGGAAAGTATTAGGTAGTCAGCAATGAAGATCAAAGTCCTTTCACAACAGCAGCATGCATCTCTCCATACCTCCTCTTTAGTAAGCCTCAAAACTGATATACAGAAAGACTAAATAAGCTAAAGGCTTATTTAAGATGCAGAACTTTACCCTGCTAAGTAAGATCTGTTCCTCTCGTGCTCTGCAATTCTGAGTGAACTTCACATTTGCACGCTCACAAATGCTTCAACAGCTTGCAGGGGAGTTAGTAGCATCCAGAGCCAGCCTTAGAAGGCATGTGACATAGGAAATTGCCCAGGGCACCAAACACATGCACGCACGCACACGCATGCGCACACACACAGCCTGCTCTCACAGAAGCACTCTCCCCCTCCCCCTTGCCCCCAGGCAGGAGGAGCAGTGCCCAGTCCAGCCCACCTCCCCCAACTCCAGGTACTGCTCAGGAGAAGCCAGGCCAGGCATGTGGGCTAAGTACAGACAGTCAAAGAGCCCAATGCTAGGTTGATTCAGTTTTTGCAGGTTAGCCTAGGCTGCACAGATTAAATTGAAACTGAAGTGAACAGACATTCACTTTTGATTCAGAAAATGCAGCCACATGCCTGCACAAGTGGCTCAAGCCAGAAGCTAGGGGGCACAGCAGCACAGTTCTCTGGCATAACTAGCATGGGCTGTGTGTTTGCTTTCTCTTCCTGCTGCCCCCCCAGGGTCACTGGGATTTGCAGTCCAGACTCACAGCAGCAGGGCTCTGCAAGATTATACATCATCACATCCTCTTCCTGCTTCTTATATGTTTAAACCAGTTTCTGATCACTTAAACTGGTTTGTGCAACTTCTGTCCCTAGCCATGCAGGCAGGGTGGTGCCTGCTCCAGTCCGCCCACCTTGCTCCTAACATAGCACCAATGATGCCTGCTCACCCAACTAATGCACCATGCCACTCTGCCTCCCTGCTGGACTCCTTCACATGCCTCTGCCTGCCTGCAGCAGGGTCTCCGATTTGTGGGGGGAGGGTGCCAAAATACAAGTTCACCCAGGGCACCATTTTCCCTAAAGCTGATTTTGGTAGCCCTGCAATCTGGGCCTCTGCAGCCCAGCAGGTGCAATCTGGTGATGCAGAGAACAGTGGGGCTATGCGGGAATTTCCTTGCCACTGTGAACTCTGTGCTGCCGTGGTAAGCTGTCCTTTGTGTGTGGCAGCAATGGGGGAAGCAGCACAGGGCTGTGCCCCTCACTGCTGCCATGCAGGCAGGGGGCACCTTGCTAGGGCAGGGCAGAGCTCACAGCAGCAAGATGATCCCTGCATGGCCCTGCTGTTCTCTGCAGCAAGTCACACCTGCTGGGCTGTGGGGGCCACAGGGGAGGGCAGAAGGGTGGGGAGCCCAGCCACACAGCGGGCAGTCTACCCCTGTCCTGTGCACAGATCTGGTGGGCATTGATCTCCCCTACCCTCTGGGAGTGCGCATAGTGTCAGGGAGCCTGCCCCACCACCTGCAGCCCTGTCCTGGCTCCCTGAAAGGGCCCTGCAGCTGTGCAATGTGGCCCCAGGTCCCAAGCCCCATGTACTATCCAGCTGGGCGGCAGCCCCAGCCTGCCTCCACCCCCCAGCTTATTTGTGGGAGTGTTGGCTATAAATATTCAACTCAGGATCCTTAAAATTTTAGTTTATTAGGTGGATTGAAGCACTGTAATGAAGTTAAATCATAAACCTTGGGGCAGGTCCCCCCCCCCCACACACAGACACACACAGTAGCAAGCTACAAGAGTTGGGTATACCTATCCTACAAGCACCGGAGTCTGCCATCAATGGCCAATCAAGACTTCTTTCAGCGTGGTGTTATCTTCCAGAAGAGGGTCACCAGCTGGTCCTTCTGGCTGGACAGGTCGGGTGCTAGCCGAGTTGGAGATCAAGAGGGCGCCACTAAGGGTCACTTTTCACTGCCTTTTATCTGTCCGTGGCAGACTTTGGTGACTCCCCAGTTTTCAGGTTTGCCCAATCCAGGGGTCATTGACCCTCGTGAGACTCCCTCCCCCCTCTCGGTGGCTACTGAGAGTGTTGTCTGCATGTACATTCAGGTTTGGGTGTCCCATGAATTTTGAATAGGGCTCTGAGAGCAGTCGATTGGAGATAATCAACACTGGAGACCAGTTTTTGGGATGAATAACTCAGGCCACGGCTTCTAACCCTTTATCAGTGACCTTTAGAGATGTCCAGGTTGCTACATTGTCTTCTATTGAGTTCTTCTATTGGTTGATCTGCAGTTTTCTTAGGTGTTAATTGCTGTCTGCTGCTACTGTGTTACGCATTCAATCACTGAGTCACTGGCTCTTTCAGGAGCCAGCCTGATACCGGGGAGTGGTAGTTTGACTCCAGCCCTTGTTAACATTGTTACTAAACACATTTACAGTTGAAAGGTGAGGAGTATAAAATATAAAAGCTACAAATGTAATGCCATGGCACATAAATAGATAAAAATACCAAAATACAAGGGGAGATAAAAAATGCACATATACAAATTTTCAAACACATTTCCTTATCTTAAAGTGAAAGAAAGATGAAGGAAGAAAAGGTAGAAGAGGAAAAACATATTCAAAGAGGGGAGAGCAAATGCAGGCAAGAGGAAAAGGGGGCTTTCTGCTACAGGAGCTGCTCTCCAGGATGCCTGGCAGCCATGTGCATAGAT
>JAGPOW010002911.1:902001-918250 GCA_030014935.1 Caiman crocodilus
CTGGGTCAGGAAAAGATCAACCAAGAAGACTTGCAGAGTCTAGTTAAAACAATGGCAAAGGATTCAGTTGAGAAGGGTGCAAAAGTGAACCACAGCCACTGTATTGCCACCATTAACAGATTAAAGAAGGAATTTCAGGACCACAGCCGCCAAATTGCAGCTATGACGGGCTTCCTTAGGCCTTCATGCCCCCAACTCACTGACTCACAACAACAACAGTAGCACTGCCGTAGGTGACTTGACAATGAACTTTAATTTCTTAACACACACACACACAGGGTGCTCACAAGCACACTAGCTCACTCAACTTGCACTACACCCTCACGCTCACTCCTACTAACAACCACAATATGCCCACATTCTCCACCAAATAAATGATGACTTGACATTACTTTGTCTAACCTACAAAAAAACAGGCCTGAATCATATATAATATCAATATAAGACAGTAAAAATCAATAACAAAATTATAGAACACTATTGTCCACATACCATTGTAAATATAAAGGGGGCTTGTTACAATAAGAGATGGAAAGTAAGAGATTAACCTATGTTTTAGCTTTAACTATGACCTATTACAACTACTTTTATAAGGAATAGAGAAGGTAAAGAGAAATTCAGAAATGGTTGAAGAAGGGAGGGAAATGTATTTCTAAGTTAAAAAAGCACCAACAAAAAACTGGGGGGGGGGGGTTGCTACATAACCATATTGTTATTGCCATGTGATACCCAACCATTTCCTTCAATTACATTTTAATCTTTATTGAAAACAAAGGCAAAGTTTCCTCCTCCACTGGCTACAATGGTACTTTAATACAGCAAAATCTAGCACTCTGTTATGTAACTACCTGGATTAGTTTGACCATATAGTTACATTTTCATGAAATAGAAGTTAAGTGACTGCCATTGCTGCTATTGTTAAATCTACCAACTGCATTTTCTGGATTTTGAACCTCCAACTTCTGTCTCTCAGAATGAGCAGACTGGTCTAGTCCTCATTCTTCTGCATTAATGGCACTATTTTGCTTATGGGAAGGTATGGTTGATTAACTCCATGCCAAATGTAGGCTCATACTTTGTCTAGTTATGCTATAGTTTTGTATCTTGTAGATGTTGAAGTTCACAACAAATGATTTGTTTCTCTCCAGATCAATGAATTAAATTTTCACCCTTTCGGACCAAGAGGCTTGTCCTTAACTGTTTTATAATACACAACTCTGCCTAGTTCTCAAATCAATTGTAACCTTGCAGTTTTCAGGTTGTCTTGTTTCTTCTTTGCAACATTAACTAGTATATCCTTAGATTTCCACCTAAGATTTTTTTTTTTTCCTAACATGAGGTTATGTCCACCAAAACTAATGGAAGACGGTAACTCTTACTGAAAGAGCTACCTGCTGCAGGAACTCTCAGCACACATCTCACTACATTCAGTATCATCTTGGGGTTGCACAGTTCAACTTTGAAAGCTCTCTGGTGTCTTAACAGAAAATGATACCCTTCCCATCTCTCTCCTGAAGCTTACTGTGTTTGGACAGCGTACCACAGAATGGTGGCTCTATATTCAGTCCCTGGGGGGCATTCCCCTGTCACTCTGCCCTCTCTCAGAACTGCTGGCTTGGTTCTTAGAATAGCAGCTATAGTCTGGCCATGAGCACAAAGATGCTTGGAATATTAAGCAGCACCAATTCACTTTTATTTTCTCCCTAAAATATTAAGATTTGATCCAGCCATGGTGGTGATCACCTTTTCTTAAACTGTCCTGGATAAAACAGGCACTGTCAATCCAGCTTTGAAGTCCGTTGGACTGTTACCTAGAATGGGGGAGGGGGTATTCAAGAAAACTCTGGGGGTACACACGAGAAATTGTGTAACGGCAGATTTTAATTTTAATTAAAATACTAATTGATATTTATACTGGTTGGGGTGTGCGGGCAGCTAGTAAACCTGGAAGGGAGTACACAATAAGAAAGTTTGGGAACCTCTGGCCTAGAACAACCAGACTGCAAGGCTTGCAAAGCTTTCTTTGCGTTGCTGCCAGCACAAATAGTCCAAATCTACTGCAGACAAAGAAGTAGTTTTCCAATCTTGGAGTAGCCAAGGAGAAAAGGGCAGAGCCTAGCTACGTGCCAGACCTTCAAGGGCAGTGAACACAAAGATGCAAGGGCAGGAAAGTGGTTGGTTTGGTAAGCATGCAAAAGTAATTGGTAGACCAGCTAGCTTAGTTGCAGAGAGGCCAGACAAACCTTAAGCATGAAGTCTGAAAGCTGCATAGGCTTGCATCCGATTCATCCTGGGCTAAACTTCCCATTATGGGAGTGAGGCTATCTTGCTTGTGGTGAGATCTTAATTCTTTGGCAGCTTTGCTTTGAAATGAAGGCTGGTTGTTGCAAGAAAGGGTCTGTAGCCATGATGGCTAGGGATGGACATTACACACAAACTGGTTTTAAGTGATCAGAAACTAGTTTTAAACTCATAAGAGAACAGAAGCTCAGTGCACATAAACCAGTTTGAAAATGGCTGAAACTGCTTTGAGATCTACTTGGTTGAATGTAGTATCAGACGTAACTGATTTGGGTCAAGACAGTTCATGCAATGTCTGTCCCAGACCCCTTCCTGATTTAACTTTAACTTTAAACCAGAGTCCCCCAGCATGCTTAACAGCCCTGGGTAGGGCTCTTAGCTCCACAGCACAGCTTTCTCTGCCCCTCTGCTCCCTGGCTGGAGTTCTGGCAAAGACTGGCAGGCACAGCAGTATCTGCCTGGTTTCCCCCTGCCCCGTTCCCCCCTGTCACCACTTTCTGCTCAAGCAGGGATCCCTCCCTCTTCTCTTTCCCACAGCATGGACCATGGCCAGCATGTGGTATGCTAGCTGATGCTAAGAAGTGTCTGTGTAAGGCAGACAGGACAGTGTCCACTTAGGGTTTTTTGGAGATAATCAACAGATAGCAGGTAATGCCCTTCTTAACTTTTTCGAAAGGAACGGAAGAGCTTAACCTAACGAGACACTTTCATTTTGCTGGTAGGCTGATAACTGCTGTGTAACTGCTTTGTAAGTAAATGCTGTGCAACTCCCTGCTGGCTTCATCCCTCATCAGAGGTGTAGTGAGGGAGGGGACTCTCCCTCAGGCTGTCCTGCCAGGGGCTGGCCACAGCCCTCCTCACCTTGCCACTGTGGAAGGGAAGGGTGGGCTTCTCTAGCACCTCCCAGCTTCTAGCCTGAGCCACTGCAGGCATGTGTCTACATTTCCTCAATCCAGAGGAGACGTCTTTACAGTTGCAAACCAGTTCAGCCTAGCCAGTTTAGACTAACCTGCAAAGATTGAATCAAGTCAGGCTTTCTGAATGTCTGTCCCTAGCCAATGGGATCCTTCAGAGGAAAGTTATCATGCTCCCCTCCCGCCTAGTAATGCATTTAACCAACGAGGTAATGCTGTAGTTGTGAGAGGACCTCTTTTTAGATCCCTGCAGCAGATTTAGAATCTAGTATTGTGACAACTCCTTTCTCTTGCACACAAATGCAAACAGTAGAGCAATTCCAATTCTGGACTCATAAATTGAGCACCCAGAGGCTTGCGCTGCTGGGCAGCAGCAAGCCAGCTCCTTCAATAGCAGGCTTTAGAGTACAGTCAGGCCAGAGCCTCGATGTAGGTTTCAGACAAGAAATTGGTAGATGCACTTTTACTACCACCACCACCCCCTTCAGGAATCTATGGGACTGAACACTAGCATTTAGGCACATAGCTCAGACCCACAGGTAGTTCTGCAGCTCAGTGTTCAATTCCTCGGAAAACAATTTGCAGACGCACACAAGGCTACTGGATCTGCATAATTATGGGTTACACACAAGGCTACTGGATCTGCATAATTATGGGTTACAGTGTCTCTGCTACAGAAGCCAGTCCTGGAAGCAGGCTACTTGGCTAACCTGCACATCTGGATCCTACCCTCACACCCTGATCTAAAATGCACATGCTTGCTTTAATTACAAGTAGCAGTCAAGAGACTGCCCTATGGAGCTTAACTTCTAGGGTAAAAAGATGACACCTAACAGGAGGAGGGAACAGAGAAGAATATGAGGCAAACCCTGCATCTAACTTGTGACCCACTAAAAACTCAATAGTTCAAGCTACGAAAATACATTTATAGTCCTGAATGACTAACCAATATACAGTACAGCACCTTAGAAAGGACAAACAACATTGACTGCACTTTGCAGGGGGGAAAGTGGAACTAATGACTGATTAAGTACTGCAGTTCTCTGACACATTGTACCTGTGTCTGGTGCAAAGGTGTAATCAATATTTACACCTTCACCTCAACCTGCCCTCTGCATAAACTAGTGCAGACAAGTAAGACTTGCTTGACTACATTGAGCAGGCTCACGGAATTGCATAGAAATGAGGAAGTAAGCAAAGGCAGCAAAGTTTAAGTATGACAGTGATCAATGACAAGGTGAATGCAGTGTGAACCTCTTAGGTTTATCTGTCTCCTCTACTCATTGTCTCTCCAAGGGAGCAAAGTGAAAGAGCCTGGGGTGCTTGGTGGAGCTGCAGAAGCAAAGAGGCCCACCGGCTCAATGCAAACTGGACCAAGAGGTGTGAGCCTGTTCCAAATAAAGCTGCAAAAACAACCTTGTGCAACTGAGGCACGATGCCTGGAAAACATCAAGAATATTCTAACCTGCCACAAGTGAAGTACAGGGATGATGGCACTGTCAATATCACGCTATTGATGCTGCAAGTACAGGACCATACTCCCAGCTCGAGGAAGGCAAAAACCCCTACAGTCCCTGCCAGTTTGACCATGGTGTTAAAATTCTTTCTTGATGCCAAATGTAGCAATTGGTCTGACCCAAAGTAAAGAAAAGAAACGCTTTAGCCAGGAACCTTTGGATTCAGGTCCTGGCAGGAGCATTGGCACGCTTCAATCAAAATCCCCTGTCTTGGCTGCAACCAAGGAGCAATTCTCCCAGGGAAGTTAGGGGCAGGAGGACACCCTGAGGCATGTAGCAGCAGGAGTGGGGAAAAACTCCTTCCCAGCCCCTACGACAACCAACAAATCCCAGAAACATGGGGAAACCAGACACCCTCCACTCTGCACTTCAGCTTGAGAACTGCCAATGCAGCATCAGTTAACATACACCCCAGCTGGGAAGCCAGAGTTCCCCTACCATCTCAGGTTTTGAATGACTTCATTTCCTTGAATTGCCTCATCCATCTTTTCCTCCTGACTTGGCAGCCTATAATAAATTCCCACCATATCACTGCTGTACTCTTTTCCTCCCCCACCCCCATCTTCATCCAGCTCAAATCTGCTACCTTCTTCCTTCTTAAGCCAGAGAACAAGTGCGCGCATTTTTTTACCTGTGTAATACCACTGGTTTTCCCTACCCCCTAATGCTATCCTACCAAAACTGTGTATCCCCTAGTGCTCCAGTGGTAAGTTGTCCCACAGTCTCAGTAATACCAATCAAGCCAGTCTGCTTCACAGTCTAGGACTTCCAGTTCACGCTGTATGTTCCCTTGCATTTGTGTACATACATCTGAAGTGTTTGACATTTTGGCTGCCTCCATTTCCTTCGCATCCCTGTTTGCTGTCCTATAGCTCTACCCCTGAATTGAGCTGCTGCTTGCATTCTTCTTTCATCTTGATTTTGTTTGGCCCATGGCAGGAGGGTTGTGGGTTCTGGGGTGTTTGTGTGTGTCCCCTCTGGAACCTAGTTTAACAGCCTTTATACTAGGTTAGCCAGAAAATGCTCAGAGAACCTTTTCCAGTTCTGATCAGATTGGACCTCATTACTTGCTAGCAGTCTTCCTCCGCAGATCATCTGCCCATTATTGAAAAATCCAAAGCCTTCACATTGATACCACCTCTTAAGCCATGCATTTATTTCCATGATGCAATGGTCCATACCTGGCCTCTTGCCTTTTGACCAGGGGGGTTGATGAGACACACCTGTGTTTCACCCATTTAATCTTCCTGCCAAGAGCCCTGTAGCCTCCTCTGATCTTAGTGTCATTCCTGGCGGTATCACTTGTAATTATGGGTGCATCTACACGTGTTGCTACTTCACTGTAGTGATGCACTACATACATCTACATACGACGAGCAGCTACTTTGCCATAGCAGTGTGCTCCCTTGTGATAGCGTGCTGCTACAGTCAAGTAACGGCTAAAAATAAGTGTGCCCAGCATACAGTGCAGTACGGGTGCAGTAGCAACATCGCCAAATGGGCACGTGTAGACGCACCCACTGTGAACAAATAGGAAAGGGTGGTATCCCTGAGGGATGGATGAGCTTCAAGAATATATGGCACCTTTTTAAACACATGCTTCAAGAAAATGGCACACTTCCCAGGACTCCAGGATCTTGATAACAAAATGGTGTTTTGTCCCTGCAGGAGAGAATCCCCAGCCACTAGCACTCCTCCTCCTCCTTGGTGAAGTGGTCTTGGAGTCCCCATCCTCTGGGCCCTGACCTTCTTTGCCCTCTGGATTGCAGAGCCTTGTCTCTGGTCTTTGCCAGACACTATAGTCTTCTCTGCCTCTTTCCACAGCTGTTCCATGCAGCGTGCCTGGAAGTGGCTATTGACCTCAATCTTGGGTTCTAGAGACCCTCCTTCTGGTCGTAACACTGCAGTGTGTCTCTTGCTCTTTGGGCCTTTCTGCATCAACTTCTTCTCTTGACTCCTGTCCATGATGTCTTCATTTTGCCTCATAGCATGTAATGGCGATATCTGTGCTTCT
The DNA here is from genome assembly GCA_030014935.1 of Caiman crocodilus. Taxonomy (NCBI): domain Eukaryota; kingdom Metazoa; phylum Chordata; order Crocodylia; family Alligatoridae; genus Caiman; species Caiman crocodilus. Next base: position 908,748 of record JAGPOW010002911.1, read on the forward strand.
AACACCCAATTTTTTCCAAGATGGGATGCAGATGGAGTTGTTGTTGTGACCTTTTGGGAGGAACACAACTATATTGCAACTGATACAAATAGTTACTGCTAATCCATTCTCAGATGGTCTCCTATGATTTCTAGAGGACACCTAGGTTGTAGGAAGCCTGAGGGGAGGGAGAGGAGAGCACTATTTCACTTGTAGCTTTCATCTATCTTCTAGCTCCCTACTTGGGTAAACTTCCTTTTCACAAGGGCTGCTTGGTCTGGGCCTGCCTGACTCACCTTAGTCTGCTAGACCAGCCTCATGTGAAGCAAAGCACTCCACACAGTAGCAAGTAATAAACCCTGTTGGGCAGTTGTTCCGAAACAGGCATTAAGCAAACACAGCACAAGTCACATGCTCAGAATTTCAAGTTTTCACATCACCAGCTCCCAGCAAAACTTCAAGGGAGTCTTATCCCGGAGCTGCTCCTCTCCCCTGCAGCTCTGAGGCTACTCCTTGTGCCGGCCTCTCTTGTTTGTTGCTCTGGAAATTTCAGACCAGTAACCCTACAAGTAACTTTTTCCAGTTATCAGCACTTCTCCTTCAGAAGTCCTTTGCAGCTTCTCAAAGTTGTTTCTTCCTTGAATTTCCTTGACTTGGTCAAGGGCATTATGTACCAAGAGGTGTCATGTCTCAAGTTCCTTGTTTACCTATGATAGAGCAGGAAAGTACCTGAACCATTGCAAGATCCCTCCCAACTATGGCCCTGTAAACCTATTTCTGCAGCACTGATGGAGGCTGTATTGCTAGCATTAAAACTGCTCTTGTTTCTTTGACTTTTGAAATGATAGAGTTGAAGGCTGGAAATTCAAGTCTAATTTTTTCCACAATTCAACTGAGGCCTTGAACCAAAAAAGTGAAGTATAGTCAGTGTTGATAGAGCACTTTGTGCTGTCGTCTTTTAGGTGCTGCAGCCTGTAGGCTGAAAGCACAAAGATACCATTGATTTTCATTGCCAGCAGTATGGCTAGGCCACAGTAAAGTCATTCACAAACTGTGCTATTGTTGCATGACTTGTCCTCTCCAGTGCTTTTCAAATTAAGTCCAAAGGTGAGGTTCACCAGGTTCAATGGTTAATATCTCAACTATCAAGTTGGCTAGACCATGGCCACCGTCATCTGTAGGCAGATTTATAGCAGTCCAAATGTGCTTCTTTCCCCAGTATCACCTAGATTGTTACGCTCCCAGATTGCTGGCTTGTGAGCTGATGAGTCTTTTTTTTCATTACAATCAATTCAGTTGGAACATGCCGACTAAATGCTAGTGGTATTTTCTAGGGTTGTGTGACATTTCCCCGGCTGTTTCTTTTCAACACTGTTTCAACTCGTTTTGAGCTCAAAACAACAAAATCAAAATGAAGGACTTTGAAACAACCTTGGAACAAAATGAGGGAGGTCAAAATGTCTCAGTGTTTTGAATTTCGAAGCTCAAGCTGGGCTTGCCTGCAGGGAAGCAAAGTAAGGAGAGGGAGGAGGGAGAGAGGGGAAGGACTGCTCTCATATTGACTGTGTAGCTGGCCAATGACTGTTTATCTTTCCTCAAGGTCCTTTCCAACCCCAGTGCTCTGGGGGAGGGATGGAAAAACAGCATGAAAGGCCTCATTGTTTGAACTGATCTGCTTTGTCACCCATGTCACAAGTTTTGCGTGTCAGCAGCCTGAGGTACATTTTCCCAGAAACCCCTGCACTTATCACCTTGAAACGTGGCAGTCTTCATGGCCTCAGAAGGGGCTACCATCCCTGCACATTTCACCTGAATCAGGCAAGAAATGACAAAGTTGTAGGCAGTTTTGTGCTTCCCCATTATAGCCTATGGGTGAAACAGGGAAACAGCAAAGCAGTTTAAATGAAACAAAACAGAACAGTGGTTTTGAAATGAAATGAAACTCTAAACTAAACACGGTCCCATCACAATGAAAGTGGAAATGAAATGGTGCTGTTTCACACAGCCCTAGTATTTTCTAAGAAACCCCAGAAATGGATTTCTTAGTATATTACTAGGAGTATATACTGTAGCTTTAGAGAGGTCAGTAGCAAAATTAATTTGCCTCTGCAGACCTAGGTTTTTGTCACAAAATTGTGTGCATGTGATGGGTGGATAGATGGGTTGGTTGGTTTGTACGTACATTTACGGCTTTTTTGGTTGCCTGACAGGTAAGTGATAGCTAGTTCAAGTACGCTGCTGCATTGGGAATATTTCCCCATGTGGAACCTGCTTCCCACAGAGTTCACAAATAGTGTTACTATTGTGTAAGTCGGCATCAGCTGCTGCAGTATACTTCCATTAGATTGGGCTTCTGGCAGTATAAACACCAAACAACTAACATCAAATGAAAGCTTTTGGATGACTTTACATTAATAGAGACAAAAATCTCACAAATGGCACTCCACTGGAGCCATTTGTCCCCTTACCTGAGGCTAATGCTGTAGCAGAACTCCATGTGGTCGCAAGACAACATGAAGCTTTGTAAATATTTCTGAAAGCCTGGTGCCCAGAGGAATGGCTAAGGGAGAAGAGCAGTCCCTCTTTGAGGCAGGAGACGGATATTTCGTTTGTGCCAAACTTTTTATGTCAACACAAAAGCTGAGCAAATAGACACCAATACCCTTTATTGCACCACATCAAAGGAAAATCAGTGGTATAACAAAAGATGGCAATAGACTCTTTCACTTTATTGCGGTGGATATCTATTATCTCTGCGGCATTTTCCCTGCTGCCAGACTGTGCCCTGGGTTTAGCTGAGTGGGGAAAAGTCCTTCCCCGCTTTCCCCATTCAGCCAGAATCATGCCCCGGGTCTAGCTGGGTGGGGAAAGTAGGGGGAGATCACATCACCCCTTATCCCTCACCATCAAGGGTGGGACTAGGAGCAATGATGCACTTCACTCAGTGAAGTGGATCAACGGTGCCACCATACCTTGCAGCACAACTGATCTGCTTCATCTGGCAATGTCTGTTTCTTGCCTGAGAGTCCCTGGGGGGCTTGGAAATTGAGAAAGGTAGAAGTACTGCTGCCACCTGCTGAGGAGGAAAGGAATCTGAGTGGAAATGACAAATGGGCAAGCCTAAATGGGCATAATCTACATTGTGTGTGTGTGTAAGAGAGAGATTTGGGGACTTCTTGCCTAAGAATGACTATATTGTAAAGTTTGAGAAAATGTCTATACAGTTAGGATCATGTACATGTGAAAAGCCGGCAAAATGAAGTACAAATCTTAGGTTTTTTCTCTCTTGAAAACTTTGAAAATGATTTTTCTTAGATGCAAATACATACCTTTTATGCATTAATATTCTGCACTAACCCCTCAAATATGCATCAGTGTACACTACAAAAAATACGCATTTGGAGCAGGATTGACCAAAATGCCATTTGTACCAAAATTGACTTAAATGCCATTTGTACCCCACCAGCTGCAGATGCTTCCCCAGCCTGATGAAGGGCATTTATACCCAAAAGCTTGCAAAGAACAATTCAAATGGTTGGAAAAATTGATCTAACAAAAGATATCAGATTTTACCCGAAGAACCTTGTCCGCCTGTGTCCTTAGATCAACGTGGCTACAACCTACACCTCTGATTAGCCTCTACACTCAAGAAAGAATATGCATTTGCATATAAATCCTGTGTCTAGTTAGAAGCTTTTAAAACAAGGGATCTAGAGAAACCTACTCAAGTCTCAGCTTCAGCAGTGTCCAGAAAGGTGGCAGATACTGTCCAGAAGAGCTCTGGAGAGAGGAAGCAGCAAAGGGACGGAAATGAGCCCTGCAGTTGAGGGCTCATTTGAAATGAGCTCAGTTGAAATGAGCCCGGACCTGCCTACCTATAGCACGCTTTGGTTCTCCACTCAAGGTCTCCTGGGAGTCGGACCAGCTTGCTCATGCTCCCTAGTCCCCTCTTTGCCTCCGAGCTCCATCTTCCATGACCTGATCTTTAGGGTTTTGGGAGGCTGCTGCTAGAGAATGGGTTAGTCTCTCCCTAGGTATCCTTTCTTGGGTGTTATCATCTGGGGTTCTCTGCCCCAACCTCTATGGAGTGGGCTTTTCCTTTAAAACACCTCAGTTGAGCCTTGGGGGAGCAATAATCATGACCTCCAGCCACCTGCATAGTCATGCCCATGCCTCACAGGTGTTATGCTCAGGAGGCACGTTGTCTTGGTATACAGTCTGGCCTACTCAGTTCACCAGCCCCTTGTCAGGGTCTCAGCCTTCCCTGCTTCTGCCCCCTTTTTCTATCTGGAATCCTTTAGTTTAGGCTCATGGCACTGGGCCCCAGGCTATGATCTCCAGCCCACTCAGATTCTGGGTCTCTGACCCTGGTTTCATTCCTGAAGGCTATGACTCCCAGTCCTTCTGACCTCTGGGTGTATCTGCTTTATGCTGTGCCCCACAGCACCCCTCTCCCCCCAATGGCCTGTGCACATGCCCCTACAGCCACACTCAGTCCACTGGTCTAAACCTTAAATCAAAATATAAGCCCACTGGCTCTGCGGCTTCTTAGGCAAGGGCTCACACTGTTCAACATCTCCATCAGCAACTTGGACAAAAGGGTAAAATGCACCCTGTTCAAATTTGCAGATGACACTAAGATGTAGGGAGAAGTGGGCATGCTAGAAGGAAGGAATAGGCTGCAATCAGATCTAGACAAGCTACAGGGGTGGGTGGAAGAGAACAGGATGGGTTTCAAGACTGATGAGTGCAAGGAGCTGCACCTGTGGAGGAAGACCCAGCAGCACACCTACAGGCTGGGGAACTCCCGTCTTGTCAGTGCAGAGGCAGGAAAGGATTTTGGAGTCATTATTGATGCCAAAATGAACGTGGGCCCACAGCGTGGGGACACGGTCAGGAAGGCTAACTGTACCTTGTCATGCATCACATCTTAAGCAGGTCCAGGGAGGTGATCCTCCCCCTCTATGCAACACTGGTCAGGCCACAATTGGAGTACTGTGTCCAGTCCTGGGCGCTGCACTTCAGGAGAGATGTGGACAACATGGAGAGGGTCCAGAGGAGGCCACCCGCATGATTAGAGGTCAGCAGGGCAGGCCCTACGAGGAGAGGCTAAGGGCCCTGAACCTGTTCAGCCTCCACAAGAGAAGACTGAGGGGGGATCTAGTGGCTGTTTACAAACTAGTCAGGGGGGACCAGCAGGCATTGGGGGAGTCCCTGCTCCCCCGAGCACTACCAGGAGTGACAAGAAATAACGGTCACAAGCTGGTAGAGGGTAGATTCAGACTAGACATCAGGAGGTGCTACTTCACTGTCAGGGTGGCCAGAACCTGGAACCAACGTCCAAGAGAAGTGGTGCTGGCTTCTACCCTAGGGGTTTTTTAAAGGAGGCTGGATGAACACCTGGCCAGGGTCATTTGACCCCAGTACTCTTTCCTGCCATGGCAGGAGGTCGGACTTGATGGTCTGCTCAGGTCCCTCCCGACCTTACCAACTATGAAACTATAACAGACCCTCCTCCTCCTGGGTTATACTTCACTGCAGACACCTTGTTGAGGAGCAGGCCAGAATGCCCTTCAGCCTGAGGGCAAGCCTTTCCATTGCTGCAGTGAGGTCCCCCCTCATTACAGGTCTTGCCAAGGAGTTGGCCAACAAACAGGCGCTCCATGGTCTGCACTTCGCTGCACTCATATGCATTTATGTCATTAGAGTAACCCCATTTGATCATGTTTGTTCTTATTTTTCCTATGCAAGCGGTTTGGGCATCACCATTTGATCAGTCTGTATCAAGCCCTCTGGGAAGGTCCTCCTGGGGCTCCAGGTCCATTTCAGGGCATCTGATTGTGCATAATCTTTCCTTCTATAACCCTAGTCATGCCTTCTCAGCCATTGTGTCCAACAGTGCAACACTGGTCACACAACTCTTTTGCACTTTAAGCTGTTTGGTTATCTCTGTGTGACCATAGAGTGGATACCTGGCATCTTCCATCTGCCACAATCTTTTACCCCTGGGCCCCACCCCTTCCAGCCAGTCTAACCTATTAGCTGGCCTGAGCACAGCAGCTGCTCCTTAGACCCTGCCTGGCCAGTTACCTTCATCCAGGCCACAAAAATCTGCCCCTTTTAAAAGGCACTTGCTGGCAATAGCTTTGTAGCCCGCTCCCAGTAAACGGTGAAAATTCCCTATTACACTGACCCACTGTTGAGATTCCTTCGCTTGCTCCAATAGATGACCACCTTGGTCAGGGCCAGAAGGTGGTTGAGGTCTTTCAGTCTTGCTTGGCCATGGATGGAAAGCACATTTAATAAGCATTAAAAAAAAATGCATCCAGAGCCTCAACAAGAAACTTGAAAAGTGGCAATAGGGGGTGATTGCAGCTAGTAAACACAGCCAAAGTAAAGGAAGCCAGTTAACTGGGAAAACCAGAAAGCTGTGCTCTGTTCCTAGTCTCAGACTTGAGACTAAACACCTGCTAAGGTCAGGCCTAGTACCCAACTGTCTCCTAGAAAACATGTGATGCTATCTTCCCACTACAGCATGCTCCCCGTTTCATTTTGTGTGGCAGTTGTTCACCTGGAAATAAGCAAAATCTGTTCTACCCATTACTGTCAACCCTAATAAAAACCTTTACTCCAAAGAGCATTCCCTGCCATCAGTTTCCGTTGTTTGGGAAATGTTCTCTATCTACTGCTTTTTTTTTCCGTCTGTCAAAACAGCTTTTTCTACTGATAACCTTTTTACGAGGCTGATTTTTTTTGGGGGGGGGTCTCATAACTTAATTCCAGTGGTGCGTTTTGTGTCATCCAAATGAATGCGCATCTAGAGTAATTAGACTTTACTCGGCTGTAAAATATTAACTTCCCCCACATGATGCCTCTGTGCCTGCTAACAACCAGTCATACCCACGCACAAAGTGAATCAGTGGCACAAGATCTAAATTCGGTCTTTGATCTTGTTCGAGACGTGAATGCAGTGGTTGCAGCAAATCCGTTCAGCAATGGAGTACCTGGGAACAGGATGCATCAGAGCAGCCTGACGTAGGGGGAAACGCTGTAGTTTTCAGACGGGAGAAACCCTCCCTACTGTTTGACTCATTATCCAAACAACAAATGACTGAGCAGTTACCTGTAACAAGGTCAAAGGTACTTGGAGTTGCAGATTTGCCTTTTTAACGTTTTCAGTTTCGCATATTTGTTTATCATATTTTAACATACCAAGAAACTCCATGTCTATCCTAGCTCAATCAACAGGTAGAGATCCCACTTTTCGTTTTTTGAGTCTCATATATTTTCAGGATACCTGGATGGGAAAAAACGCCTATCAGCATGCCCCGAAAAACTGTTTGGACTGTTTGAAGTGTGAAAATCTGTTCCACAGTTGAGGGCTCCACAGAGAGGTTTCTTTACTGTCTTAAGCCAAGAGCGCTACAGCTCCAGGATCTTGCTTATCTGTAAACGTGGCAGTATGGCATGGAGAGAGGCAGGCAAGGTGTGACACTGGCAGTAATATATCTTCTGTACACATTAATAGTCAGTGACTGTTACTGTCTCGGCATGCAGTTCTCTCATGGGCACAAAGGGTAGTCTGTAAATACAGATATGGAACTAGGACATCAGAGAAGCATTTGGGGTGACACATACACTCCAATGCCAGTTGAAACCCTTCCACTGATACCTTAACTTCTAGCCTAGAAAATGACTTGGGAGAGGCAAAGGTTATTGTAGAAGCAAATGCAAATATTAGTCTTGTGAATCATGTTGTCGTGATTCCTCACTAGTTCCTCCTATAACCCCCGTGTCTAAGACTTGAGAATTAGAAAAAGTCCCAGGCAGGTAAACTTTAATTCGTATGAATGACAAACTTGTGGGAGGCTTTATTGATCGCATTTACTCCCTCTCTGAAGACGGCACACCCGCTTTGAGCTAATAATGCGAACTTGCGCAGTAAACTTCATCTTTAGACCAAACCATTAGTGCTTTTTGACCTTTTGCTTTAACACTACTATGAATGTGGTTTGAGATCCTGTACAGTAACCCCTGCAGAAGTTTTTTGTTTTTTTTTATTTTGCTTACCCTTGCCAAAATGGCCTGTCACTTTCCATAGGAATGAAATGGATGCCCTCTAGCGTCTGAACCGTGAAAGCAAGGATTTTCTTTCAGTAGCACCAGCTAAGAGCGTTCTCTTTTAGCTCAAGGGATCGAGGCTTGTGCTTCTTAGAGAAAAATGAGAATTTGAGTCCTTTCCTCCCCCTCCCCTTTCTTTGCGTGTACTATAACATGTTTTTATACTGTTAACAGTATGTCCAATGCTAACAGTCCCTGAGAGGCTGCTCATACAAACAGAAGATGCGATGCTACTCCTGTAGCATCCTTGGTATAGCTGCCATCCTTGCTCCCTTTCTCTGTCTCTTCTAATTCACTCCCTGCAGAAGAACTAGAAAAGCCAAGGCTGTAACTAAACTCCATCTGGCTACGTGAATCAAAGACAATAAAAAGTCCTTCAGATATATGGGGAGTTGAAAGAAAAACAAGGGCAACATTGGACCTCTGCTAAACCAGCTAGGGCAGCTGACTACCGACATCCAGGAAAAAGCCAATCTGCTTAATGATTACTTTGTTCAGGTCCCTCCTGACCCTAGCTACTATGACACTATAACACAGATCATGTAGCCTGACCCCCTGCCACAGGCAAAAATGGATGCTGGGTTCACAAGACCCCAGGCAGGTGATCATCTAACCTCTTTTTGAATTTGCCCAAGGCAGGGGTGAGGACCACTTCCCTGGGAAGTTGGTTCCAGATTTTGGCCACCCTAACTGTAAAAATATTGCCTTATGATCTCTAACCTTAACCTATTCTCCATCAGCTTATGACCATTGCTCCTTGTCACCCCAGGTGGTGCTGGGGAGAAAAGGGCTCTGCCTATTTGCTGTTGATCCCCCTGATGAGCTTGTAGGCGGCCACCAGGTCCCCCCTCCGCCTCCTCTTGCTGAGGCTGGACAGGTTCAGGTCCCTCAGTCTCTCCTCGTAGGCCCTGACCTGCTGCCCTCTCGCCAAGCGAGTGGCCTCCTCTGACCCCTCTCCAGGCTGGCCGCATCCCTTTTGAAGTGCGGTGCCCAGTACTGAATGCAGTACTCCAATTGCGGCCTAAGCAGTGTCACATAGAGGGGGAGTATCACTTCTCTGGACCAACTTGAGATGCATCTGTGGCTGCATGACAAGGTACGGCTGGCCTTGCTGGCTGCGGTCTGGCATTGGCGGCTCATGTTCATCTTGGAGTCCATAATGACTACAAGACCCCTTTCTGCCTCTGTTTTCAAGAGGGGAGCTCCCCAGCCTGTATGTGTGCTGGGGATTCCTTCTCCCGAGGTGCAGCACCTGGCATTTGTCTACATTGAACCCCATCCTATTCTCTTCTGCCCGCTTTTGCAGTCTGTCTAAATCTAGTTGCAGCCTCTCTCTCCCTTCAAGTGTGTCCACCTCGCCCCACATCTTAGTGTCATCAGCAAACTTGGACAGCGTGCTTTCC
>JAGPOW010002911.1:923205-947218 GCA_030014935.1 Caiman crocodilus
AGTAGATTAGATAGGTACTTGGCTGGGGTCCTGTGACCCTGGCACTCGTTCCTGCCACTGGCGGGGGGTCAGACTAGATGGCCTGCTCTAGGCCCCTTCAGACCCTAGATACTATGATACTATGATGGGCACCCCAGTGTTTCTACAGTGTAAACTTTGAATTACTTATGCCTTTCTTTTTGTGAAGAAAGTGAAGGTAGTCCCAGGCATCTGACTGGGCCATGTGGAGGCCTTGCTTATAGCCAGTGCTAAATACCCAATAGATTATGTGGACATGAAAGCATTTAGTATCCTAGCTGGTAGCTGGATCAGTAATCAAGAGAATTTGTTTTTGGGATAGTTAAGCTCCTCCTCAGGTTTGTAGATAATGATGCCGTTGGCAGGACCTATGTTAAGAACCCCTTCAACTTAAAACATTACGGTATTAATTTTGTTGCCCTATACATTGATAGAGAACAAATCCCATTGAAATCACTACAACCTGATTTTGAAAATGGTAACTCTGTGAGCGAATATATGCATCTAGTACAGGTGGCCAGCAAACACATGGAAGACGATTCCCTGTTGATCAACTGTGAGGAGCTTGCCTAGGGGTATACCTTGTTTGCTTTTGACCTGTCTCCTAACCAGATATGTGCCAACCATTACTCCCTGTTCAAAACTAGGAACCTGAGAGCAGAAACACATTTTGCTTGTGCTTTGCTCACCACTGTCAACATGACTGTGTATGGGGTCTTTGATTAACATTTTAGAGAAACCAGCAGAGAAACATCCTGTTTGACTACATGTGACGATGGACAGCAAACAGCTCTCCTGGGCTTTAACCACAGACCCTTGCCCTAAAGAGACCTTCTTAAATGTGTTCTCCTGTGACTGGCTCCCTTAGGCTCAGCTGTCTTGAAGACCCTGGAGCCTAGCGGTCAACATGCACCCATATAATCAGCCTGAAGAACACTGGCTGTTAATTTACACCATGGATCAGAGCCATGGGGAGGGTTTTTTTGATTCATATGATCACCTTCCAAGCAGCACTTCGTTTCCTCAAAGCGCTCTATTTCCTCAAAGTATTATTTTCTTTTGAAGTAATAAGAACCCTACCAGCAGTGCTTTTCAGATGAAACAGTTATAAGACTCCAGCTCCAGTGCCTGTGGATACCACTGTGCTTTTCCTTCACCACTGTAATGGGGGCTATCATTTGAACACATTTTAAAATTGCATGTCAGTGATTTAGTACAAAATGACCACGTGGGGGTGATGCAGTTTGTAAAAAAATATACAAATAAACAAACACAAGTCTTTCCACATAACTGGACCTGCTCAAAACATGCTTCAATATGCCAAGACATAGCTCATGCAATGACTTCCAGAAAAGCGTTGTTTAAATAAAGAACCCTGCTGTTGAGATATTTTTGGTTTCTTTTTTTTAAAAAGAACAGTCCATGTGTGTGTTTCTTTTACCCCATACCACTTTAAAAAAAAAACCCAAAAACCTGCTGGCAAAATTTTGAAGCAGTATAAAATAATTTATTGCAAGTGTTAAACTTTACCTGGAGATCCCAGTTGTGAAAGATTGTCTCCAAAAGCTTCTTTGGTGCTGAGGTTTCTTGGTCTGTGGCACGTGCTCTCAGGTGTTCCAAATGATCCCAATTTGCAGCATTGCACATAATGGAAGATGGTACGTTAAGCTCAGGCATTGCTTTCATAAAGATGGCCCGACCTTTAGGTGGACATTTACTAGAAGCGGTGCGAGTCTGAAGGGTCTCCCAGACTAAGCTGAGCATGTTGGAACCCTTGCTGAGCATCTGTTTGTATACAATATCTTCTTGGGCATCCCAGGAAGAAATATGCTTCTGCTGAGCAACACTTTAGCATTTTTCCTGTATTGGAGGTAAATGTTATCCCACCATTTCAGACAGTGTTGGGTCAGGTTTTGTTGGTGTTTCTAAGGGGTTTGCCATTTCTAGGGGGTTCTGTTCTGGCATAAATAGGGTTATTTTCTGTCTATCCAAGTCACTCTGCTTCACATGCATCAGGTATTTTTGAAGTATGGTGGCATATAGTTTAGTTTTATCATATTCAGCTAAACCCTGGTTTCGGAAAATGTCCCTCTTTTTAGCATCCAATCAGTTCTGATATTTTCGAGGGGTGGGGGGGGCCCTTAATTACTCCAGGTGGTGCCTAGGCACCAGGTACGTTTTTCCCCACGTGGTCCATCAGTGCTCAGTTAAAAGTCCGAAGATCAGAGGGATAACGAAACATGACAGCGGCCCGATTAAATCCCCCAGACACTTTCACCAGCTGTCTTTAACAAGAGCCTTTTTTACTTTTGCTTTTTTATGATTCTGCATCTTTCAGCACATGGATTTGGTGGGGTGTCAAAGAGATTTTTCCACTTAAGGTGTTCAAAGCAATTTCTGAAATGGCCACTACCACATCATCAGAGGCCAAGCAAAGTGTAGCTTTCCTCTGCAGTGGGGAGGATTGAATAAGCAGTTTTGAGAGCCAAATTTTTCTTTACACAATCAGACATGTTTCCCTTCTGTAGGTTCAGGAGCTAAAAAAGAGCCTGCTTCTACATCGTCTTTTTATTTCCACCGTGTAAATTGCTGGCTGATTTTAAGAACTGGGTTTTTCCCTCCCAATCAAAGTCTCCAGGGTAGAAGTGTTTAAGTCTATCACCAGATCCCTATAAGGCTTTTTAGTGGCACCCTCAAAAGCTTCTAGAAAGAAACTGAACCTTGCCTGGACACATCTGGCTTGCCAGGGATACCGCCTCCAGCTTATCCCTTGGATTTTTAAACAGAACTCTGTATTTTGTGCTGAGGGTAACAGTGCGACACTTTTTCCCCTGACAAAACGTTCTGAACTACGTACATAATGCTAAGATCCTGTGATGCACATACTTGGTAAAGGCCTTCTCTATTTCACCAGTCTCACAAGCAGAGTCCATCAAGTCATCCATCACAACCATATTTACTTTTTTCGGAGGAAACAAGTGGCAGTCCCTCCATAACTTTGATAAAAGGATATTTACGAAGAAGTTCTTTATACAAAGTCTGCCAATAGATGGAGTGCTACATGATAGTCTCAGGCATAACAAACAACAATCTACCGGCATTATCAAGAAAGTTTTTCTTTTGTTTTATAAAGTAACTTTTACCACAGTTGCTAGGCCCTGCAAGAATCACCGAAACAGGGTTCTTCCAATGCATATCCATGTTAAAAAAACGTGGGGGGGTTCTGTGAGGACCCTTTTGTCATAAACTACTTTTCTGCATTTTCTTAATAGTCTTGGTTTCGATTATCCACTGCCGTTTGTTCTTGACAATAGAGCTCTGCTGTTCTGCAGTTGTTTTAGGGGTGTGTCTGACAAGGTTTGCTCCATAATCAAAAATGAAATTTCTCAGAATAGACTCTTTCAGAGGTAGACACATTCAGGGTAACCCCTTTTTAAGCAGACCTTTTCTCTTGACAGTATATACCCATGAGGTTTTGGGCCTGCTGACACAAACTCTGATTGTGTTCATCTGGGAGGAGCTCACTTGTGAGCTCACCTAACTAATCACTTAGTAGGAGGTTCCAGTTTCTCTCGTGGCTCACAAATATCAGTCTGTGTCATGATGTGGTGAGCATGTTTGTTATTACCTTGAAATAGAATAGTTTTCTGATAGCATACTGTTAAGTTAACAATAATTTGGATTATTGAGAAGTATTAGCTCTGCAGCTGAATACAAGGCATGACCTGTGGCCTAGCAATGCCGCTGACCACAAGGCAGAATGATAGCTAAGCCTTTGCTTGTGTTAAGTAATCATTTTATCTGTGTTAACCATTTTCTGAGTAAAATGCAGCAAGTGAATCTGTGTCTATGTGCTGTAAACCAGATACAGCAAGGAACAAGATAAGACAAAGAAGCCATTGTTCTAAGTACAGTGACTGTGTTCTTAAGAAGTATCTACTACTGTGCCAGTTTTTGCTAATGTATCATGATTTACTGTTACTTAACTTTTAGCTTTTAGAAAGTGCTAGGCTAGTTCAGCTTAATAGAAATATGCTGTTATGAAGATTTGTAAAGCACCGCCCAAGTATTGCTTTTTGTTAACCCTGTAGTCTTGCCTTATTGTAAAACATATAAAAGAATGCCCCACCCTTTAGGGGGGGGGGGCATTTTGCCTTTTTGCTGGCTTAATGGTCATTGCTCAAGCAAATAAACTGCAGTCAATTCTTTACCAGCGTTTTCTGGTCCCTATGCAGCTAGACAATGAACTCCAGGGAGTTTTCTCCCACCACAGTGATACAGGCACCAGTCTTGCAGGCTGTCTAACAGCTCTAAGCAGACATACATTATGGTGAAACACGCTATAAAGATATTAGTGTTGCCTGAGAGCATTGGTGTGCTTCTAAGACATGCAGGCCATCTCATCATTGATAAAGTCACAGGAGGAAATGTCATAGGTGGGAGAAAAGAGAGACCCAAGAGATCTCAATACTGGTGTTTGGGAGATTTTGTTCTCTGGCCAAATTTACCCCACAAAGAATTTAGAAATAATTTTGCAATTAGACGTTTTGCTGGGTTTGGTTTAATATACTCAGGTCATAAAGATGCGCCTTTTTGCAAGAAATTGGCCACATCTTGCTTTTCTTTGTCAGTACACCAGGTGGGATACCGCGAGGCTTCCTGTTTGTCAGAGGTTTAGTGCCATGTACTTCTCAAAAAGTGTGTTACTCACCTCAGGAAAATGCCAGACCACATAGATTTTAACTACTTTATCCCCCTTTGTGATACCTTTGTCAAATTCAGGTGTGTACCAGGTGCCCAGAAAGGCCCTTTTCTCATCAGTGTGAGTGCACTTTGCCTGGTTTGTTTCTGCACAGGTGTAGCACAGCAGGAACATGAGTTTCTCATTCACCCTGACAGGTAACACGGGGGGGAGCACCCACATGGCAGGTACAATTTCACCTTGGCCAACCCAAAATAGCTTGGTGCCCAATAGGGTATTCCTTTGTTTTGTTGATGAAGGGGTAGAGACCAGTAAAATCATAACAGTGAATTTGCTCACCTGGGTTAGCTTTGTAATACAACCAGTATTAGTCCTCCCCTACAAAGAGAGCATCCCTAGGTGTCAGAGAAGGTGGCAGCTAGGGTCTGCTTAAGAAATCGGAGAGCTCCCCATCAGAGTCTAACAAAATCCTACACCTAAGCTCCCAAATGTTCCTGATGGTAAACCCCACTCTCCTAAGATAATCGGCCTTGTGCTGCATCTGATAACTCAGAAACCCATAGGTTGTCCCTGTCAAAGGGATCCAGTCATTTTCATTGTAGCAGGTGACACAACTGCGGAAAAAACAACCATTAAATTCAAAGGCTGTGGGTTTCCCATCAATGTTGGCATAACCATCTAAAAAACAGCCCTTCACCTGAAATTCCCCGCCCTGTAAGGCATGCTGAATTTGAATATTTTCCTTTTCAGAAAGGTACATGAGCCACTGGATAGCGGGGATCGAAAATCTTTGTCTGTGGTAGTTGTCTGGGGGAAGTAGTGCAATGATCTGGTCTTTCAAAAACATAAATCTGTACATGGCCGTGCAGACAGAAGCCAGCGTGATATAATGGAAAGGGTCTATGCAGAGATTTACATGTTCAAGTTTCCCCTCCTTTTTAACCATTTCTACCCACCGAGTCGTTTTCATAATCTCATTCCTATAGAGATGACAGGCCTCCTTCAAAATTTTTACATCCCCCTAACAATAATAGGCCAGCTCTTTTTGTTTATCAAAGGTCTTATCACTGTTGTCCAAGTACCATTCTATAAATGGCTGTTTCTTGCTAGGCATCATGCTTTCAACCCCATAGTACTCCGCTTCAGGGAGAGGCCCCACATAATTCTGATTTTCCCACATGTTAAAAAAAATGTGGGAAATGTCCTTTGCATGCTTCAAAACCTATGGCCTGGGGGAGTTTGCTAAGTTTCATAGGTAGAAAGTTTAAAGAATCTATGAAATGGATATCCAGGCTGGTGAATTCTGTGCATATAAGTTTACCTCCCTGGGTGATGAGATTCACGGCCATTTTTTCTCTTAATAGTTGGCAAAAAAATGAAGTAGCCATCATAGTCCTTGGCATTGTGAGCTATGAAGGTATAGCCCTGATACTTTTTATCAATAAAGACCTTAATAAAGTCTGACAGACATTCTTCACCCTTAAATTCCCAAGTCTTTTTGTCTCTTGGGTCTTATCCTCCCAAGGGGTCTCTAGAGCTAACTAATCACAAAAATGTAATTCGGTACATGCATCCCAGTCTCCTGCATACATTCAAAATAATAAAAAAATGTAACCCTCCCCTATTTCAGGTTTAGTAATCTGGGGCATGAAGCACTGGTGCTTGTCTATATCCTTGGTCTGGCCATAGCACTATTTGCATTGCCTCCCTTTGCATTTGTGGGCTTTTGTCCACATGAGATTTACATTCATAACACAAAGTTTTGGACAAGCAGTCAGCTTTGTTCTCAGAAGCCAGAACTGTGTGTCTCTCTAAGCACCCTAAGGACCAACAGACCAGTTTACAGTTAGGACACCTCTGTGCCTTGCCCACATTATCTGCGCAATCTGGGGTCAGACAAAGGCGGCACCAGAACCTGCAGGAATGGCCGACAAAGATCACAGTAACTTCTCACCCAAAAAATCTTTTTCACATCCAGAACACTATAATAATGTCCATCAAGCAACATAAGGAGACAGGTGTTAAGATACCGAGGCATGCTGTGTGTTTTAAAGAAACTCCACCCTGTTTTCGCCTTACGCATAACTATATGGATGTTAACTTTTACAAGATCTTCAAACAATGCTACATCCTTCAACATAACCTGTTTTGTGCTTACCACCCCAACTTCTCGTGTAGTTGGTTTGCACCATGTAGCAGCTCTGCATCTGTGGCTCCTCTAAGAGTGGTCAGAGCAAGACTACAGCAAAACAGACCTTAGTATCAAAGGTGTTCAGATCAATTAAATACAGTCTCTTTTTGGCAATAATTTGGGAATAGGGGATAGAAATTATTATTCTCTGGGCACCGCCACGCACACCCCTTACAACTGCCAGAGTCAACTGAAATGTTGAATCAAAGAGTATTTCTCTATCACTTTGTAAGAGCTTGCTGATCCACTCTAAAAACAGGTCAGTGGACATGTCATTTAAATTAATAGCTGGGGAATATCAACAGTTGTGCATACGGTTTGCTTCATTACAGAGCTGGGCATAATCAGCAGGCATGAATAAGTGGTGGAGATATTCTACAATTCGTTCTACCCCCCTTCTTATGGCTTCAAAAGCCACGTGTACTGATACAAGTTCCAGATTCCTAAAACGAAGCTCATCTCTACATCTCTGGGCTCCAAACCTAGCTATAGACCACTTCTGCCTTCTCACCCATACCATTTCTACATCTGGCACAACATCCTCCACTGGCTCAGGAGGGTCGAAATTCAAGGGACCCTCTGAGGCATCTTCTAAATCACTTTCACCATTTTCACTGTCTGATTCCACAGACCCTGGAGGAGTTGAGGTTTTGAGGGCCTCTCTAGAAGATCTTTAACATCACATTTGCCAGGCCTGGTCTCTGACTCCACAGGCTTAGGGAGAGTTAGGGTTCTCTTATTCTCTCAATAGGCACCTAGCCTTTTCCACCCTCACCTTTAAATAGGCCCTTACTTTTTGCCCTGCAAGCCACTTGTTCTGAGGTTTATCAAGGCCTCCCCCTCTTACCATTCATATCGTGCCTAGTGTCAGGATCATACAGACTACCTCCCTTCTGTACAACACCTACCCTTTTGGTTGCACAGTAATCATGATCTTTCAAGGCTCTATGGGTGCCAGCAACCCTCCAAAATCCCCTCTTTTCACTTGAAAAATAATCATGTTCCTTCAAACACATGGGAAGAACCCCCTCAGGTTTCTCTAAAGTGTGCGAGTAATCAGTCTTGTGTTTCTTATTCACAGACCCCAAACCAGCAGCTTTGGAACTGTGAATGTTTGTGTTTTCACAAGTTGCTCTCTTAGGGTTTGGTGATGTGTTTTCCTCTGAGAAATCATGCAGTTTTTTGTTTTTTGGTTTTTTTTAAACCGTGTCCTTCTGCTTTGGTTTTGTGGGGGGGGTCTTGTTCATGGTCTGATCCTCAGGGTGTGTGTTTCTGTGGTTTTCAGTGAGTGGTGCTAGAGGCCTTCAAGCTGAATCATGTTCCTGGAACATTGTCTCTCTCTTTGACGGTCTTGTGTGAGATTGCTTAGGAAACATAACATTGACATCTCAGCATCAGAAATTCACTTTCAAGATGAACACATCCCCTAACCCTCAACCCTACCCCCAAAACACCCATTTTTAAAAGCTGCAAGGCTGAAACACCCATGCTTTAAAAGACCCATAGCAAAATTATCCTCATCACCCCAAAAACACTATTTCAAAAGTTTGATTTCAGAAAAATGTAGCTTTCACTACAGGGTAAAAACATGATGGGACATGCTTGCTTTGGTTTTCCATTCTTCAAGAAGGGTTTTCTGTTTGGGGGTAAACAGTGCAAAGTGATGTTCTGACATAAGCCTCATATATCTAGATGTATATAGAGTAAAACAAAGGTCACATACATAACACCCCTGTCTTGGTCTAACCCTTCTGAGGTTTTTCTGGTGTAAAGTTGGGGTGTTACTGTTTCTTGGGGACTTCATTACAGCAGAAAGTAAAAGATACTATAATAGAATGGAACAGATATCTATATGCATAGAGTTAAAAAAGGTTACATACCCCTGTCCTGGTTTGCCCCCTCTGGTCTAAAAGTTTGGCTGCTCTGCTGTAATAAGGACTCCAAGAAGCAGTAAGTAAAGTCGTAAAGAAAAGTTTATGCAAAGTATATAAAAACCTATGACTATATACATGGAACCTGGGGTCTGGGCCTTTAATTCAGTAGATAGTCTCCCTGTAATAAATACCAAACAAAGAAGTAAAGACAGCATAAAAACAAATACAGATATATAAAACATATGAGTACATCTCTAGATCCTGTCCTGGAACAGTTACACAGTCCTGAGAAAAGAGGTGTCTTCTGCCCTTCTCAGGGTTATATCCTGGTGACTTCTAATTTTAATATTTATGAGGCTTCTCTCACAGATTGGCAGGTCATCAGGGACTGCCCTGGATTTTGCATGGTAGTCTTTAATTCGTCCCAGTAGACACCCCTTATGGTGGAGGCTGGCCCTAGTTTTTGCATCCCGCCCTTTGATTCATCCCTGTGGGCCCATTATGATGGATTCAAACCCCATTTGATTTTGGGTGGTACGCACCCTACCAGTCCCCTTTGTAAGATTCTTAGGTGTGCGTCACAGCGGGGTCCGCCGGGAGGGCCGTGATCTCTCACTGTGTCAAGGCCAGCCCAAGGGTACCCTCTTATTCTCGCTTGCCACGTCTTTGATGTTCAGTCAGTTTGGGAGGCTGCCTTACACCTCCTTGGGCACGGCGACGCCGGACTTCTGTCCCCGTGGTCTCCCTGTATAAAGGGTGCTCCCTAGGCACCCTAGCCCTATGGGCTATGCGTGGCTCCTACCAACCCCTAATACCATGCCCCAAGCCTCGCACATGGGAAAGATGTTGTCCAGTCAAAAATACATGCCTGCTTTCTCAGGTCCTTCTCTGTAATCTAGCCCGCACTCTTAGGCCTTCTGTGTATGTCTGGACTACTGTCCCTTAGTGGGGCTCTTTCTCTAGTCCTGCCCTTTCTTTAGGGCTCCCTGGGCCCACCTTGGACCTTCTTGGTACTGCTGCCCTCTCCTGGGGCTCTCAATGACAGTGCCCCTCCCTTGGGGCTCTCAGTGCCCACTGTGGGCCTTCTCTAAAATGTCGTCCCTCCCCGGGGCCTTTGCCCACTCTGGAACTTCATGTCGAGCTACCGGTCTTTTACGCCCACCGCACTGCTAACCTCTCTTTTCCGGGCTCACCGCACTGCTTTCCCCTTTTGCCAGGATCCACCACACCACCCTGCCCCTGTCTGAGGTCAATTAACGTGCTAGCCTACTACCGGACTCTCTATGCCTGTCTCGGGCTTCTCAATAGTCCCCCCCTTCTCAGGGACTTTCTGTGCCCACACTGGGCTACTTAATAATACCGCCCCCCACCCAGGGCTTGCTATGCCCACTCTGGGCTTCCTGATCCTTGCCCCATTTGGGCTCTTACTCATGTGTCCCTCTCCTAGGGCTCACCACACCGCCGCTAGGGCTTCTCAAATGTTGCCCCTCTCTAGGACTCACTGTGCCTGTGCTAGGGCTCCTCAATAATACTGCCCCCTCTCTGGGGCTTGCTATACCCACTCTTGGGCTTCTCAAAAATGCTGCCCCAGTAGAACAGATAAGAGAAAGTGTTTGTTCTTTGCAACTCCTTTGCAACTGCTTCACTCACCGTGGCCTTGAAGATAGCAAAAAGTATGTACAACTCTGATTTCCAGGTGCAGGCACGGAGTGTTAGTTCTTCCTTTGTCTCCACCATAGTTCTTATTCTGATAACAGCAAAGAAATAATGAAATAATGTTTATAGAGGCTTTTCTAGCTAATTTCACTATATGATCACATGAGTTGTAAGCAACTGTTAAAAAGTATATAAGCTTCCTGATTTTGCTCTTGGGGGCGAATCTCTTCCAAATGCTTGGGAGATCCACTCACTTTGGAATCCCCCCTACAGCTGTAGTTTCTTTTGAATAAAAGCTTCTGCTGATCTGACCCAAAAGTATACTGTGTGTGTTTCCATGACAATTCCTGGTGCTGTGACTCAGATCCAGAACACATGTTGAGGAAAGAAGACTGCAGACTGTCCCCCCAAACCCCGAGGCGCCAAACTTGAGAAGTAAGAGACCTGATTCAAAACCTCTGCTGGGGTTTCGGAGAAGGACTGCCTGTAGGCTCCCAACTTGGCCGTAGTAACTGGATCTGAACCTTGTTAAAACAGGTCAGTCTGAACCTTACTGGCGGCTAAAATTTTCTGTCTGGTAAAGGATCCAATTTTGCATCTGGTGACATGTTTTATTCAGGGAGAAACTGTTTGAAGCACCTTCATCCAACAGCACACTGGGCTTGTAGTTAATTAACTAAGTGTTGGGGAGGAGGTCTGGCTGACTGAATGAGTGTGTGTGTGTGTGTGTGTGTGTATTTAGAAATATGAGCCACTGACCAGGTCTGAGACTACGGTTGGGTTCAGCTGCCCCACTTCTGCCTGACAGGGCAGTTTTGAAAGCAAGGGGGACCAACTGGAACCTCGTGGCCCAGTGTACAGGGCTTCAGAGTGATTTTTGTCTTTTCCAAACCCCTTGTCCCGGTAGCTTCTGCCGAGAGCAGAAGTGAAAGGATCCCTCTTGTGTTTCCCTCCCCATTTCCATTTTGAGCTGGTGTCAGGTCAGAAGCCTTTTGTCTGGGCGGTGAAAAACTGCAGGGCAAGGCACTGAACGGCCTGGACATCCTAAATAAGCCTATCCTACGTCTCCCTGTGTGACTGAAAATGGGAACAGGTCAGTCAAAACAAGTTTCTGTCCCCACTAAGGGGGCTCCAGCATACTTTATGGACACACATTATTCTCTCAAGGCTTGCAAGTACCTGGATAAGTGGAACTGGTATACTAGGGGTGATCCCGTGAAGCATTTTCCACAGGAAGAAACATTTGATCAGGATAAAATAGTGCACGTAAGAGGGGCTTTAGGGTCCCATGGATCCAAAACACCACAAAACCAGTGGGATGCATTCTTTTATTGGTATGATGAGATGTCCAAAAGGCAGACAGAATCTCTACTAGAAGTCTAAAAGACTCTCAAGAAAAATTAAAAAAGCAGTTAAAAGTTGTTTGAGAGAAATTGGCTGCCCCCCCAAATTACACGCTGGCCACCGCTCCAACGTATCCAGCATTGCCTGGAGCGCCCCCACGACCACAGTTAGCAGGATATCCATGACCTTTCTTTGAACCCTGCTCTCCTGGGACTTCCACATCAGCAATAACCAGTTCAACATCAGGCTGCAGCTCAGACTAGTAATCCATTTGCTGAAGCTTCTTTGGTAAATTCATCCACGGAGCTTAATAGTCCAGACTCATCCACCATACCTGCCACTCAGTCATCGCCGGTGTGGCAATTTACTCCTGGGTCACAACCCACCACAGGTGTATTTAGAAGAATGGGAATAGGCACGGAAAGATCTCCCATCAATCTTAGATCCCAAGCTGCACAAGTTTACCCCCTAAGACAAATGCCAGGCATTGGCACTGATAGACAAAGTATAGTAACCCTGCATGCACCCTGGACTCCAAGTGATCTCTACAATTTAATTAAAAAATCCCCAAAATCAGGGAAGACCCAGAAAAATTTCAGGAAGAATTGCAGACTGTTATAAATTGTTATAATCCAACATGGGCTGATGTTAATCAGCTCATGCGATCCATTTTGCCCAAGGAAACTATGCTGCATCTGTATGCAGACTGTACTTGGCCAGATCAAAACCCAGGGACTGGCCAAGACTATTGACAAGAGAAACACTTTGGTTCAGGCAGTTCTCACAATTTGCCCAAAAAAGGCAGACTGGATTAAAATAAATACCCGTAAACAAAACAAAAATGAACACGCCGGTGACTATTTGGAAAGCCCCAAACAGGCATTTGAATAATATTCAGGAATGGATGACCCAGTCGGAAATGCTAAACAGGCAATAGTGGCAGCATTTGTCCAGGGACTTAACCCTAAAATTGCTGAGAAAATTTAAACAGTAATTATTGGCTGGGAAACTAAAGATTTGACTAAAATCCTTGCTGCAGCTAACCATTTTCATAACTAATTGAAACAGTCTAAGGTAAGGTTCACCTCTGTAAGTCTAAGGTTATTTAGGGCATGATATCTCAGCAGAAGAATGACAACTTTCCCCTAGTAGAGTTGAAGCTATCCTCAACATTCCCAAACCTATGATTAGAAAACAGATGAGGGGATTCTTAGGTGCAACAAGTTATCATAGACAGTGGATCCTCGGTTATGCTGCTTTTGCAAAACCCTTGCAAGTATTTACTCATGATACCATCCCAGAACCCCTCCCTTGGATTCTTGAAGCCGAACAAGTGTTTGTGGCCCTTAAGCAAGCCTCACTGTTGCTCCCGCTCTTGGACTCCCTAATTATAAAACGCCCTTTACCTTGTTTTATCATGAATGGGAAGGAATCGCTTTAGGAGTACGCACTCAGCTGCATGGTGAAAAGCATCGCCCACTGCGTATTACAGCTCTGCCCTTGATCCCGTGGCTGCGGGACTTCTACCTTGCCTCCATTCAGTTGCAGCTGCTGCCTCGTTGGTTGAAAAGGCAGATTCTCTAGTTTTGGGACACTCTTTAACCGTTGCAGTTCCACATGCTGTGATGGCCCTTCTCCGCAAGGGCAAAACTCAGCACATTTCCAATTCCCGTCTTACTAAATATGAGAAACTTCTACTGTCAGCTGCAAATGTAATCTTAAATTGCTGTTCAATTCCGAATCCTGAGTCACTTCTGCTAATCGCCTCAGATGATGAGCCTCATTATTGCCTGTCTGTCACAACTCAATTGTTAACCCCTTGAACTGACCTCAAGGACATGCCTATCCTGAACTCTGACCTTGTTTGTTTATGGTTCCTGTCTTAGAAATTATGCAGGCAGATTAGTTCCGGAATATTCTTTACCCCAAGCTCGTTCTGCTGAAGTTGCTGAACTCGTTGCTTTAACACGTGCTTGCATTCTTGCAAAAAAATCAAACAACAACCATTTATACTGACTCTAAGTATGTCTTGGTGTTGTTCATGATTTTGGACAAATCTGGAAACAAAGAGAGTTCCTCACTTCACCAGGGAACCAAATCAGTCATGGTTGTTATGTAAAAGCACTCTTAGAAGCTGTTCACTTGCCTTCTGCTATTGCTATTGTTAAATGCAAAGCTCATGAGAAACCCTTTGATGATGTCACATGAGGAAATGATCTGGCAAACCGTTCTGCCAGAAACGCGGCCCTTTCTGGCCCACAGGCTCCTAACTCTGTTCTTGTTTGTTTTTCAGCAGACTAGTCTCCTTTGGCTAGCCTTTCATGTCTGGACCCTCTTCAAAATCAGGCCCCAAAAAAGGAAATAAATGGCTGACTGCGTGCAGGATGGTCACTCTCTCTGGCGCTCCCTGGATGGCCGCCTGGTGGCACCTAGAGAGCTTTTGCCACTTCTTGCTCATTTAACCCACTCTGTGGCCCATACAAGCAAAGGGGAGATGATTACTACAGTACAAAGAAATTGGTTTTTCCCAAATTTTCCTTCCATGGCACAACAGTACTGTAGCTCCTGTCTCATCTGTTTAGCTCACAACATTAGGCAACGGGTAAAAACAACACCTGCAGCCCATCCACCTCCATGGGGATCATTTGTGAATCTGCAAATTGATTTTGTGCAGCTACCTAAGTGCTGTTCTTATGAGTACATTCTTGTTATTATTGATGTGTTGTCTGGATGGGTAGAAGTCTACCCATGCATAGATGCTGATTCCATCACTGTAGCAAAGAAATTGAGCAAAGAATTCATCCCTAGATTTGGATTGCCCCTCACAATAGATCGCGACCAAGGCACCCATTTCTCAGAACAAATAGTAAAAAACATCTGCCAAGCACTCAACATACAGCAACACCTACACTGTAGTTATCATCCACAATCAAGTGGTTCTGTAGAATGTAAAAACTCTGATTTGAAAATGTGCACTTCGAAAATTTGTGCTGAAACAGGCCTCAAAAGGCCTGCTGCTCTGCCCATTGCTCCTATGAACATTAGGAACACTGTTAACAGAAAACATGGCCTAACCCCTTATGAAATATTCATGGCATGACCAATGAGGATGCCAGCTACACCACCTGTTGCCCCACACCAAACAGACTTACAATTAGCTGATGAAACTGTACTTACTTCATTAATGCCTTCCAATAATTTATGCCAGGTCTGTTCATTCACAGGTCCAAGAAGCCTTACCTCCACCACCGGATGTTCCCTGTCACAACCTTGAACCAGGAAATTGGGTCTACATAAAGGTCTATCAGTGGAAAAATGCACTTCAACCCAGATGGAAGGGACCTTTCCAGGTACCACTAATTCTGCCGATCATTGCCCCGGTCACCAAACATGGATTCATGCCTTGCACTACAAGAAGGTATCACCTCCATTAGACCCCAAAGCAGCTGAATTCCAACCAAGGTTGGGACCTTTCCCTGAGGCCGAGGACAAAGACCCTCAGGACCTCACTCAGGCAAGTGAGGAGCATCAGGGTGCAAGTGCCAGTCACCTCTCCCCTAAAGCCAACACCTCAGCCCAGTCGGATTCATCAGTTGAAGAACGAAGATATCATCTCTGGCCTCGAAGAAAGTTAATGCTTCCATTCGGAAGATCACCACCTCGATCAAGACCAAGAGCCAACGTAATCAGTCCTTTAGGTAATCTGAGCCCAGAGGACGAAGAAAGACTTTGGCTGCTATCTTGGGTTTAGCTGGTAGTGTTCTTTTTCTTACTGGTGCTGGTTAAGTTTGTTGTTGAAATTCTTTGTCCCTCCTGTCTCTCTAAAATGGCACTGATATCCTTATACATCACACTTAAGTATCCTAGTATCACCCAAGGGGTGGGGTGGGAGGAAAATTTGTACTTGCAGATCTCCCTTACGGTGGCTGAAGCTGGAAATAAAAGTGACTCCTAGATATGCTCTCACACACCCACCCAGCGCTCCTGCACCAAGGAATCCCAATGATCAGAGTACCAATATCCCTCTAGCAATGGGGAAAAATAAATGGTGGCTTCATTAGACATTACTCGTTAGCTGCCCATCAGTCTGCTCCTAAGGAATGGAGGGCTGCCCCTGCTAACTGGATAATCTCCCGAAGAGTAGAGGTGCCTTTCTGTTACAGATCCAACAACACCAGAGCTTATAATGAAGCCACACCTGTAGGACACTACCCTCATTGCCTAACTACTCTAGACTATAGTCCTAATAGCACAAGTAGAATCCTGTTGGGTAATGTACCCCCTCTCGATTGTACAGGATTCATGGTCTACAATTTCTCTAATGAACCCCATGTTGCTCTCATTGCAAACAGATCAGAATTTTGCATTCACTCCAATTTTACTTCTTGTAATATATCTCAGTCCAGCAGTATAGCAGCGGAACGTGGTCTGTCCTATACGATGCATGTCAATCGAAAGTGCCAGATAAGGCAGAACACCTGTTCAGATTTGAGTACCCTTTCTGCCCCAGGCCTTTACTGGCTGTGCGGAAACAGGGCTTATAAAATCTTGCCCTGGAATTGGGTGGGGGAATGCACTCTTAGACATGTTATCTCTAGTTTCAAAATGCATGCAATATATCTGAAACAAGTAAAAAATTTCAACCATCACATGAAAAGGACAGTTAACCCCTTAGCTACCAGAAATGCAGGGTTCCATCAATTTGTGAGAACCTTCATACCATGGCTTGGAGTAAGAGAACTGGAACTAGCCATAATTAACATTTCAGCCACAATGAAAGCTATGGGAAATGCCACTGCGAATGCAATTCAGGGTCTGCAAGAAGAGATCTCCCAGATCTCACAAGTAACTGTACAATACCACATAGCCCTAGATTACCTATTAGTATCCCAGGGAGGAGTATGTGCCTTAGTAAACTCCACCTGTCGTGTCTATGTCAATCGGGACATGCGAATAGAAACCAACATTCGTAAAATTCTAAATCAGTTAAGGGTCCTACATCAAGTGGCCTCAAAAAATACTGCCTGGGGTCTAGAAGAAATGTGGTCTTGGCTAACCTCCTGGCTCCCAGATTTCGGGACCCTTGGCAAGAAAATTCCTGTATGGAATATTGTTTGTCTTGATAGTTCTGACAGTGTTTTATGTCTTAGTGCAACTGATCCTCTGCTGCGTAAAAGCCGGCAGGAGAAGCTTTAGCAAGGCAAGAAAACCCACAGCAGAGTCTAGAATAATGGTGTTACAAAAGTCTGAGCAGATTGAAAGAAAACATGAAAAGAAAAGAAAGCATGATGAAATAGAGGGACTTATGAGAACAGAAGTTTAAGGCTAAAGTGAGACTAAATAATCTCAAAGTGGGGACTGTGGAATCAGAAAAAATAAATGCCTTAAACTTTGATCATTTGAGTTATAAGATGACATAACCACTTTGTGGAGAATTGCTGGCGCTGTACAGTAGAACAGATAAGAGAAAGTGTTTGTTCTTTGTAACTCCTCTGCAACTGCTTCACTCACCACGGCCTTGAAGATAGCAAAAAGTATGTACAACTCTGATTTCCAGGTGCAAGAAGGAGGTTTCGAACTAACCTCGCCTCCCCCATTAGTTCTCATCCTGATTACAGCAAAGTAGTAATGAAGTAATGTTATACCCGCTTTTCATGCTAATTTCACGATATGATCGCGTGAGTTGTAAGCGACTGTTAAAAAGTATATAAGCCTCCTGATTTTGCTCTTGGGGGGGACCCCTTCCAAGTGCTTGGGAAATCCCCCTACAGCTGTAGTTTCTTTTGAATAAAAGCTTCTGCTGGCCTGACCCGAAAGTATGCTGCGTGTGTTTCCACAACAGCACAACGCATACATTAGGATAAACATGTGATCATTTCTTTTTGTAAATGAACTGAAGAGTTTGGAGAGCATCCACTGTCTGTGGTAGAAAATGTGAAAGGCTCCGAAGCTCACCAACAAGATCAGCTTAGTCATTGTCTGTAGAACGACCTTCATTATTCTTTAATGCCAGCTCTAGCTCTGTACAAAAAAACTTGTTTAAATCTCTGGTAGATACAGTTCCTATTTTCTTCGCATCACACAAAAATCCAAATGTTCATGAGCTACTTAATGACTATAAGTGACTTTCAAGCCTCATAATCGCACAGTTCAGTGCAACATTGAAAAACTCAGTTCTGAACCTTTGCTCTGCATCAGTGTTAACGTCATCTTCAGCTTCCTAGCTGAAGTTGTTTGGGGTTTTTTTTCCTTTTCTTTCCAACACGTGTTTGTGGAAGTCCAGCTGGCACAAACTTTTCTTCTGCAAGTTCTTTTGCTTTACAGAGTGCACTTCCACATCCATTTTCTCAGTAACCGAGAAGAGCTTTTTGTGTACTTTCAACTAACTTGCCGGCAGAATGGATACAAATTGTTTTACTCTGCATTGTCTTGCTTACCAAATTGACTTGAAACAGTATATCATACCATACAATTAATGAAGTACGGAATCAACCAGAAGAAATCTCTGTAAGTGATCCAGCCTCTGAGTGTGTCAAAGTCTTGTAGTTTCTGGGTTTCAGCAGTGCTGCTCTGATGTTTTCTGTCTGGAATCTCACAGCCTTGACATTCTGTGTTGCATTCCCATCTGGTGTCTGAGACGGGTTTCAGAGTAATCTTCACAAAGGACTGCAAAATAGCCCATCTACTAACTGATGAGGCAAATACATTGTTCACTTGCCCCGCTATCATAGCTCTGTCCCCTGCAGTTTTCAAAAGGTATATCATATATTCTTGTAAGAGCTGAAGCACTCTTTCAGTCATGCAGTCCAATCTTATGGAGAAATTATTTCATCTTCTTTACTTCATGCACAATTGATTTAATCACCTCTTAAGACAATGTCAGAATCAAGTCATTTTGCACTTTGTGGCTCAAATAATGGCATTTTTTTTTTTTTTTTAAATATCCAGCATTAACGAAATGTTGTACGTGTTCTTTCATGACGAGGTCGAACTTTGCCGTTAACTCAATTTGTCCCAGAAAGTTGCCATTGCTTTGACACAATTTGTCAGTGGTCCCACAGAATACAATGCATCTCTCAGCTAAATTGCACATGGTGGGTGGATCCGTTTGATTTCACATAATGTCTGAGAAGTATTATCAAGCATAACATTAGTTTTTAGTTGAATTTTCATCTCTCTCCACTTCACCATACAATCCATATGGACTAAGCTATTTTCATGAGATTCTAATGTTTTATGCATATATTGCCACGAGCAAAATCCCTCCTTAGAAAGCTGATATTTGTGTGGGACTGAAAAGCTTGCAGCAGTAACAAAATGCTACATCTGCTTTCACAGACTAGACCAACCAGCAACATTTTAATTTTTCACCATTCTTTAATTTTTCTTCAGTGAAAAATCTTCCAGCGGACATTTCATTTGTTGGAAAAACAAAGCTGTGACTGTCAGATCTGATATTAACAGGCCCATGTCTTACTATTGCACATCTTGTGTTGTCGGCAAGGGGCTCAGATCAGGTAGCAGGGTCAGAAATATTAAACAGTTCTGTATCTGTCCGATTACAAGATATTGCAGTTTTGGTGTTCTGAAATTTCGCCAGTTTCACCAATACCAATCGCGTTACCTGGCACACATGTTGACGCACAGATTTCTTCTTCCTCTACAGAAGAGCTTAAAGTTAGAAATTTGTCTAAAGCACCTTTTTGTCTCTTGGTTTCTTCTTCTTTTTCCTGCTTTTTCTTTTTTGTTTTTTTGCCCCCAACATTTTCTGAAAATATTCATTGTTGTATTTGTTACACTACCATGTTACTCAGGGCTGGCTCAAAGTTCAGATATAGCTAAAACTGATACGAATTTAAACAATGCAAAAGAAAATCTTGTGCAATAATAGAACACTAAACGTAAAAAAGATAGCAATCATTCTGTGACTTACATTCAAAGCACGGGGCTGGGGCCCTGGATGACTGCCCCAGTAATGCAGCAGGGGTTGCTGTATAAACTCACTGAAATAAAGTAGTCGGGGCCGGGCTGTGCACAAGTGGGGTGGGGGCAGCAAGTGCTGGGGATGCCTGGGCTCCCTCCCCATGGCCAGGGCAGGAGCAGACCAGGGAACTCCTCCCCCATTTTTCTGGGAATGGGCTCCCTGCTTGCATCAAGCCTTTAAAACATGGCATAGGCAGTAGTGGGCGAGCGAGGCACAGCTCCTTGGCTGCAGGGCCCCCTGCGGCCACACGTTCTGCAGGATATGATGGGCCAGCCCCTTCCCCGCCAAGGAGCACTGTGCCCAGTAGGCTAGCACATTGCAGCTCCCTCCTTGCCCACCCTGCCTCCACACAGAATAGCTGCCCCAGCCCCTGCCAGTAATGTCCAGAGCCCCATGTTCCTGTTGGCCATGGTGCTGGCTCTGCTGCCCCACCAGGCTCCCCCCACTCAGGCCCCAGGAAAGCCATACACCCCCCAGTAGGGGCCAGGGCACTGAGTGGGGGAGGCTCTGGCTGATCCCCTCCTCCAGCACTCCCCCCTCTAGCCCACTTGCCCTACCACTCTCAGGCCAGGCACATGTTTGAAACAAAGTTTTATTACTTTCACAACACCCCCCCCATCCCTCCCCCCTCACCAATAAAAAAGCACCCTTCCCAAAGCGAAAACTATTTACAACAGTCTCAGTCTTTGTCCGAGTCATGAGCCACCAACCCCTTCCCTGTCCCTCCCCCTCCCCCCCCACCACTTGGGAGGCACCAGTCGCCCATGTTGCAGAGGGTCTGAGATCAGCAGAATCATCCTTCAGGCCAACTATGGGACTAGTTTAGCCTTAGGGTTTTAAACTCACTTAGCACTTCTAAATTAAAAAAAAGAATCAAACAACCCTTAGGAGTCTGCAACATCAGTCTAAACCAGAGGTTCTCACCTTGTTTTGCACTCAAGCCACCCCTTGCGAAATGCCAGCTCTTAGTTGGTTGAGAATCACTAGTCTCAATTTTTTTAGTTAGGTCTCCTACTGAATTACAGAAGGTGTGATTTGGTGTGTTTGTTTTTTAAGTATTAGTCTAAGGCTTTTTATCTTTAAAAAGAAGCTAAACTGGTGTATTTTTTAAATCAGCTACAACTATGCAATGCTCTTTCCAGTTCATATACTTAGCTCATGTGTATATTTAACATTTCAAGGTTAGAGCTCTTGCTCTACTAGGTTTAATTTAGATTTTAAAAAGAAAAGGGATTACATTTAAAATTAAAATGTCTGCTTATCTAGGGAGTTAAACTGTTGGGCCCTAGAATCTAATCTTTACCTTCTAGGTTTAAAATGAGAGGCCTATATTTTGTAAAGATAAAGGATATGATGTAACTGCAATTCTTGTGTAAATCTGACATGATTTTGTTCATTTGTAAAGAACAAGTAAAGAGTACTTACCTGTCTCCTCCCACTGCAGCCAGTCTCTTTCCCTGGTCAGCTTGCTTTGTTCTGGAGCACTTTGAGATCAAGCCTTTCCCAGATCTTCTATGGCAAGGCCTATCAAAAGGTCTCTAACCCCTTCAAAGAGTGTGAATTTCAAAAGTTCATGATCTAAAGCAAAGCAATCATAGAATAACATGGCCGAAAAGAGAGCGTGGGAGCACCATTCTTGAGCCAACCCCCTGCCTTATTTGATTTATTCCAGACAATGTTTGTCTAGCCTCTGTTTAAACTACCAGTGACAGAGATTCCACAATCTGCTTTGGTGCTTCACAAAACCCCGTCAGAAAGCTCTCCCTACATACCTAATACACTTCCAGTGCAAGAGTGAAGCCTCATAAACCTCAGCCTCCTCCCCTCCCAGTACTTTTCAAGTGCTTTATCAGTTTGCCACTATAAACAAGCATCTTACCAAAATGCTTTGAGCAGAAAATAGCCTCCACAGAACAGAATGCCATTCTGCACATTCTGACTTCTTGGCTGCATTGTCCAGTGGGTTGACATCTGGTCAGACTTTGCTTTTCCTGGCACTGAGAATTTAGGACTGGAACTTCTAGTTTAGAGCCTAGTTATTTTGATTCTCTGCCTATTCCCGTAGCAGTGACTTGGCCGGTTTCTTGGACTCCCTCGCAAGGTTCTGACCTGTTTAATCAAAGCACCCAGTCTATTCTTTTTCACATAACATGCACCAGAGCAAGTCTTTCTGGTGGCGTCCTGCTTTGTCAGCCCTTGCTCACTGCAGTGGACAAATGCACTTGAAGACTTGAGACCTTCGATTTGTCTCCCTAGAAAGCTGCTGTGCTGAAGATGCTCTTGCACAGGGCTTCCCAACCTTTTCTTTGGCATGACTCCATTTAAACATTGGAAATGTTTTGTGTCCCCAAGATGATTCAGACAAAATCAGCAAGTCATAAATATAGCATTACAATGTTTATAGTTTTCATTTAAAGCATTTAAAAACATTAACTTCTTTTTAGATTTAAAAAGCAGCATGGAATACAAAGTCTAAAAAAGCTATTAAATTAATTTATTTGACATTTATTTCAGTTGCCTTAATTCTGGATTGCATTTACTGTGTTACCATACCATTAAGCAGCCCTAGATGTCACGGTTGCTCAATTGAGACTTAGAAGTACATAACACACAGAAATTATACCGGAAACTAGACTATCATTACTGTTCACTGTTAATGTTGCTATGCTTGCTCAATACAACTGTCTCTCTAAACTCCCACTAAAAATAAAGCAATATAAATTAAAAATAAATAAAAGAAATGCATCATGCTCAATAACATTTTCTTTTAGCAAGTAAAACAATAAGTGCCATACTATATTCAACAACAATATGCTAGAGAAATTGCAGAGATGCATAGGTAGATAGATAATCAATGCAAATTATAACTCATTGTAGCCATTAAATCACAAAACACATAGAAAAAGCCCTGACACTACCTAGTGTAGGAATTATTTAGCAGATAAATATGGTTATATGGAAATTTGCATGCTGTCACATTTAAAGCGATACTATTACTGCAACTACTCTTACCTGAACAGCAAATGCTGCAGGCGTGTGTTCGGTGTTTCTTCCTGACTTGCAGCAGTCACTTCTACCCTACCCTTGACTGTATTGTTAGAGAGTGGTATTGCTAAGGTTTTGGGTTTTGCTGTATTTTCCCCAAACATAATTCTGACCATGTCAATGGCAGTTATTCATACTGCAGTGCACAACTCACATATTTCTAACCAGGAAGTGTATTCATAATAATTGGAATTGGTCAACACTGAGCATCTTTGTAATCCGTTTTATTATCATTGTGACCCCAGGGTTGGGAACCACTGCTCTAGCAGCTCAGATGTTCCCTGTGCTGTCTCTAATTGTATGGTCAAAGCTTTACTCCTCATAAGACACCATCATTTTCAGTGCACATAGTCTCACCAAATGATACCTGACTCCTTTTCTACTTGGCTCGTACTCTACTGATTTTTCTTTCCTAGGTTTCCACACTGGAGGGTGCTGTCTGACCTCTTGCAGGGACTCCAGAGGCCCGTTTCCTTAATGGCATGCTCTTCCAAGTTGTCTGGGTCCTAGACAGAGGTGGCACCTGTGGCCTAAATAATGCAGTAAATTTCCAAGACCATGTGGATCAATTCTATAACTTTTTTCATTAACCACTTTAACCAAATGACCCTATTTAGCCACATTCAGTTCTACAGTATGCCAAGTCCCCATGATGGTACTCTTCTCACTCTCGCTCTCTTGTTTTTGCACATGCGACACAGCAGGACATTCCTTTGCAAAGCACTCTGAAAGGGAAAGAGACTGGAGGGGGGGACGAGAGAGCTGAAGGTTTCATCTTAATTTAAGCAATTCTAAAATAATTCAAGGAGGTGCCAAATTCCTCATGAATGATTTTGGGATGTCACACTGACTAAGGACTGTTAAAATATAATAGGGGATTTCTTTGCTAGGCTTAGCTTTTTAATTCAGAGGGTGCAGATTTCTGTCTCTCTGTCTCTCCAAACAGCAGCCCCAGGAACCAGTGGCTAAGCCACTTGGGATTTATTTGAAGAACATAAGTTCCCTATGTGATTCTAGCATTGCCACACTCATGCTTCCAGAGCTCTGGCTGCAAACCCCACAACTTCTAAGTTAACTGGTCATGACCTGCATCTGGTAATAGACAACTTCTAGTTTTCTTTGTCAGAGGATTCGGTCCTATTGCACGGTGGAGAATGCAAAATGAAATTGGGTATGTGTGTGTCCTTCTTGTACAAAAT
>JAGPOW010002911.1:947318-987552 GCA_030014935.1 Caiman crocodilus
ACTATACCCCCTGATTATGCCTGTTATGTTCCCAGTATTGTTCCCTCATTAAAAGGTATATGGTTAAGTCCCCAGTGGTGGTCTGGCTCTGCTCTATAGTGGGAGGATACCTCCCACGGCACTTGTGCACCTGCTTTGATCCCTTCAGTTGGAGAGGAGGTACTGTTTGGAATTACAGCCCAGGTTACAGTATTTCTTTCTGACTTTGTAACAACTTACTTATTCACTCTAAAAACAGGTTGCAGGACATGTTATTTAAATTAATAGCTGGAGAATATAAGCAGTTGTTCATGCTGTTTGCCTCAATACAGAGCTGGGCATAATCAGCAGGTGTGAATAAATGGCAGAGGTTGTTTTCAATTCATTCTACCCACCTTGTTATGGCTTCAAAAGCCATGTGTACAAATTCCAGATTCCTAAAACGAAACTCCGCCATATACCTCTGGGTTCTAAACCTAGCTATAGACCACTCCCATCTTCTCACCCATACCATTTCTAATTCTATATCTGGCAAGGCATCCTTCACAGGCTCAGGGCAGACTACGTTCAAGAGACCCTCTGAGGAGTCTTCTAAATTACTTTCACCATCCCTACTGTTTGATCCCACAGACCTAGGAGGTGAGGGAGGTTTTGAGGGACCCTCTAGAGGGTCTTCAAAATCATATTTGCGAGACCTGCTCTCTGGCTTCAACTAGGCTCAGGCAGGTTTGGGGTATTTGGGGTCCCCTCACTAGTGGGTTCTCTTATTCTTTCTCAATAGGTGTTTAGCCTTTTCCACTCTCATCTTTAAACTTTTCGCCCCACAAGCCACTTGTTCTCAGGTGCCTCCCCTCTTATGATGTATACCACACCTAATGTCAGGACTATACGGACCACCTCCCCTCTGTACAATATCTGTCCTTTTGGTTAAACAATTATCATGATCTTTCAAGGCTCTATAGGTACCAACACCCCTCAAATATCTCCTCTTTCTGCTTGAAAAATAATCATGATCTTTCAAGGTATTATGGATACAAACAATAAATCCTCAAAGTATCCTCTTGTGGCTTGAAAAGTAATCATGATCTTTCAAACACATTGAAAGAACCTCTTCAGGTTTCTCTAAAGTGGGTGAATAACTGGTCTTGTGTTTCTTATTCACAGACCCCAAAACAGCAATTTTGGAACTGTGAATGCTTGTGTTTTCAGTTACACATGACTTTCTCAGGGTTTGGTGGTGTGTTTTCCTCTGAGGAATCATGTGATCTTTTCTTCTTTTTACTGTGTCCTTCAGCTCTGGTTTTGGGGGGTTCTGATCCATGAACTTTCTGATCCTCAGGGTGAGTGTTTCTGTGGTTTTCAGTGAGTGCAGTTAGAGACCTTCTGACTGGATTGCATCCCTCTGGTGTTTCTGGAACATCATCTCTCTCTTGGAGGTGTTGCATGAGATCACTTAGGAAACATAAAATTGACACCTCAGCATCAACAATTCACTTTCAAGATGAACACACACACTCTAACCCTAACTCTGAACATAACCCCAAACAGATACATAGTTTCAAAAGCTACAAGGCTGAAAGAAACGCTCATGCTTTAAAAGTCCCTTAGCAAAATTAAACTCACCACCCCAAAGCACCCACCCACACAGTTTCAAAAGCTTCATTTCAGAAAATTTACATTTCACAATGGGGTAAAGACATGAGGGGATATAATTGTTCTGGTTTTCCATTTGTTAAGAAGGGTTTCTGTTTTGGGAAAAGAAGTTACAAAGTTGTGTTGTGACTTAAGTCTTATATTCTCACACACACAGATAACCCCTCCATTGTTAAATTAATCTTTACCTTTCTGTAGTAAAAGTGCCTGTAGTACTTGCAGTTTTCCCAGTAGATAGATCCTCTGTAATGAAAACCACAAGAAACTGTAAGTATAAGTTACTGTATTGAGACAGAAAATTTGTCTATATGCACACAGAGTAAAAACAGTTACCTAAATACCCACCTGCCTCGGCCTGACCCTTCTGAGATTTTTCTGGTCTAAAGTTTGGCTGCTTCTGCTTTAATGAAGACCCCATGGAGCAGTCAGTAAAGCATAAAAAGAAAAGCTCACAAAAATATATAAAATCCTATACATAGAACTTGGTGTCTGGATCTTTAATTCACTATATAGGCTCTCTCTAATGAACAATAGGGCTCTGTGAAATTTCACTGGCTGTTTTGTTTTGAGGATGTTTTGAGTCATTTCAAACTTGAAACAGAGAAACTGAAATGAAATGAAATACTTCAAAACAGCCGCAAAACAAAATGAGGGCACTTGCAAGGTTTTGAAAGTTTCAAAACATTTCGAATTTCAAAGCTGCTTGCTTGCACCTAAAGAGCAACTAAGGAGAGCTAGGGGGAAGAGGAGGAAAGGACTGCTCTGATGTTGACTGTGTAGCTGGCAAGTGACTATGATCCTTCCCTGAGGTCCCTTCCAATCCCAGTGCTCTCGAGGAGGGATGAAAAAACAGCATAAAAAGCACTGTTTGAACTGAGCTTTCTCTGTGCCTTCACACTTCCAAGAGACACGTTTTGCTCTGAACAGTTTGAGGTGACTTTTCCCAGAAACCCCTGCACCTATCTCCTTGAAACTTGGCAGACTTTGTGGCCTCAGAATGGGTTACCATCCCTGCATGTTTCATCCAAATCAGACGTGAAATGACAAAGTAATAGACCATTTTGTGCTTCCCCATCATAGCCTATGGGCAAAATGTTGAAACAGCATTGAAATAGTGAAACAGTTTCAACGAAATGAAACAGTGCTTTCAAAATGAAATGAAACTCAAAATGAAACAATGTTCTGTTGAAATGTCAAAACAGAAATTGAAACTAAACGGAAGTCGAAATGGTGCTCTTTTGCCCAGCCTTATTGAACAAGAAAAAGAAAAAAGTAAATAAAGCATAAAAAGCTTATAAAGATATATAAAACATATAAGTACATATATAGATCATGTCTTGGAACAGTTCCAAAATCCTGAGAAAAGGGGTATTTTCTGATTTTATTGGGGTTATATCCTGATGATTTCTGATGTTGATGTTTATGAGGCCTCTCTCTCTGATTGGTGGGTCATCAGCAAGGACTGCCCTGGTTTTTGCATACTGGTTATTGATTTGTCCCTTTATGATGGCGGATGGCCCTGGTTTTTGCATATTGGCCATTGTGATGGATTCAATCCATTCATCCTGCCTGTTTCTTTTGTAAGATTCTTACAAGACACCACCTTGTTGTAGTCATCAGGTTACAGCTGCCCTGTATTGTTGCATAGGGTTTTCTTGAGACATGTCCCTACCAGGGGTTGAGAAAATTCAGCCTCTAAGAAATAAAGGATTGAGAAAGTGCTCTATGCTCTACCATCCAGACAATTTATTCACATTGTTTCTTTATCCCATGTGGGAGCTAAAGCCTATTTCAGTAACTGCTTTTAGTGAGTTTGCAGCAGGTGCGTTGTATTCTTCCTATGCAAGGTTTGAGGGATAAGGGATGATCAAACACATTTACACAGGTTAAAATGTAAATATTTAAAATGTAGACCCTATTCACAACTCAGCTGGGCAGGCCTTATCCTACATCTAGTCTCATGATCTATCCAGTCCCTTTTGTTTAAAAAAAAGGCAACATCTTCCTTCAAAATCTACATTGACATTACAAAATGACCACCTTCCACATCTTCTTTTATCTTCTGGACTATAAACATTCAACTGCCATTGGCCTTGACTTAGCAAAGCCACTGTATTCTTCAAAGACCATAAGCATGTGCTTAAGTGCTTTGCTAAATCAGGACCACATATATCACATGCCCAAGCTGGCATGTCCTTAACTGTGTCCCCTTTATACCTCCATTCCCCATCTATACCCTCCTCTTAGCCAAAAGATTAAAGAATGACATCTGTGAGAATATTTTCCTAATAAGATTTATTTTCATCAAAATCTGTACAAAATTTACAGCTTTTGCTAGTTTTATACTATACCCTGGCTACCCTTTTCTCTGGAGCAGGAATTGACAAATTCTTGTCCTAATTAAACATTCAATGTCAGGAGATTTATCCTCCTCAGGAATAACACCATGTAAAGCAGCATTCAGGTCTCCAGCCAAATGAATAGGTTTATAATAGCTACATGAGCTAAATGTTTCTCAGTGAGGCATAGACAATCCATAGAATACCATAATGAGATCATACCATTTAGAATACTCTCCATACACAGCTGAGTACGAAGCCCCAAATTATCTGGTTTGTATCGTCGTCTGTTCGACCCACACAGTCCAGGTTTCCTTCTCTTGATGCAGCTAAGAGACAGCCCCTGCAACCTTCAAAAAATCACTTTTTCAAGCAGTATTTCAGGATGCCGTGAAAACAAACACGTACAAGAGATTTCATGAGCCTTTTACAGCCCTGCGGCAAGACAAGGCCTGTTCATTCAATTCCTAGTTGTCTTCTAAAGGTCATAGCACCTTCTTTTTCTGAAGCATTTGTTTCTGATTGTCACAAAAACAGCTTCTCTTTTTAAATAAAGAGGTTACAGGGCTGCTTCTGCGTTGTCTTTCTGGTGTCATGATAAAGTATTATCATTTCATGGCAATCTGTATAAATTGGATGGCAGAGCATAGAGCACCTTCTCCGTCTTTTATTTCTTAGAGGCTGAATTTTCTCAACCCTTGCTAGGTTAAGGTTCATCAGCCATCACACATAATAAACGTGCCCAAACATGTTCTGACATCCCTGTTCCTTAAGCCAGATTTGGAGATTAATGTCTCATTTTCACCTGCTTCTGTTTTATCAGTAGTTTTTAAATAGTGTTTTGAATCTAGCTTAGCTTCCATAATCTGTAGCTACACCAAGAGTCGTAAAGCCATTTAGATACAAACTCCTGTTTAAAATCCAGTGGGAGTTGCATATCTTTGTAAACTTGGGCCTGGTAACTACAGAGCACATAAAAAAGTCTTTTCCCCTCCCTCCCTTATGATTTCCCATCTTCATAAAAATATTCTTTCAAAAACGTAAGTTCATGTTCTAGCCCCAATCATGTGAAATTCATAGACTGTAGTCATAGTCTCAGAATTCTCTACATGTTAGATTTCAAACACATGATATTTATATGTGAGGTTTAACTGAGAATCATTTTATTCTCTATTTAGGGATTGGTGGGGCTTTCTCACATTCTTGTCAGGGCCCATATCCTTTAGTCTTGAACTCCCCACATCACAACCATCATTTTTCATACTTAGTGGACCAGACATCACTCTCCTCTGAAATAATGAACACAAACTAGAATGTTCACTTTTAGAAACACAAAGTGCTCTCTCAACAACTTAAATTCATTGACTTTGCCTCCTTCCTCCAGCCAGAGATGTTCCCAGTCCCTGCTAGATATCAGGTCTGATGTTACTTTTCAGAATGAATGGGCTGGAGATAACTTCTGAGAATCGCTGTTGAGCGAAATGTTATGTACCAAGTGTCAGATATTTAGAACCTAATATGCACAATTGAATGTGACAAAAAATATTTCCTAACCCCACCACCCGCTTGCCACAACTATAAATGTGAATGGTCATAGATACAATAGGTGTCACTGGTCTTTTGCATTATTCAATTACTTGCTAATTACCAGGCCACAAAAGTCCTAAAAATTTGTTCCTTAAATGTTGATCAGTCTACTACCATGTCATGCTTCTGAGGTATCAGCTCTGTTCTCTGATTCCACAAGGGGGGGAAAAGAATAGGTACTAACTGGGACCTAGTCTCTAACAGCTCTTAATATGTGATTTGAAATTTCTCAGTTTTATATTAATCTCCTCTAGGAAGATTTTAGGAATTCATTCTTCATTTCCTAGCAACACCCTTTGTTCTAATTTTTGTAGTGTTCTTATTTTATGCTTTCAAGCACAAAAATGCATCATCTTTCATAACAAAATGCAATCTGCTAGACAAGGAGCAAAACCCTTTGAACCTAGGCAACACATGGAAGTCAAATAACATTTGCCATTCACTGTCAATTATGTTCTAGTTCATTGGAATATTAGGGATAAGAAGAGTCTGTGCATATACAGCAAGAACTTGTCCAAGGCCCATTTTTTTAAGACTTGAATAAATTCGGGCAACTTCTTTGTTTAGAGCTATTCAATGCCTCTACTCTTCCTGGCATTTTACTGATAATAGTAAAAATAGTTTACACTTGCACAACATCTTTTATTTCAAAGCTCTTCACTAACTGGAGAAATGTCTCTACAAGTTTCATTGGAATAAGAGTTAAGGATGCTTAGCACATTTCAGTAATCAGCTTACAGATGTACTTGTATTTCAGTATTGTGTTTCGGGGTAGAAGGTGGCAGTCAACTGACACACTGTTCTACAGAGCAAAAATCTTCTCTTGTGACCCAGGACCATTGACTACTTCAACCTGGTTTGAAAGTACAACTCAGAATTAACTGGGAATTGTGCTGGCTCTGTGCATGGCGGAGGGTGGGGGAGAATTTTACCTAC
Source organism: Caiman crocodilus (assembly GCA_030014935.1). Classification (NCBI taxonomy): domain Eukaryota; kingdom Metazoa; phylum Chordata; order Crocodylia; family Alligatoridae; genus Caiman; species Caiman crocodilus. The sequence continues at coordinate 953,813 of JAGPOW010002911.1, forward strand.
CAGTGAAAAGATGGGAGTATTTGGCCAATAATAAAAAGAGTGAGTCCCAGTATCCAAATCAGTGTCCCAAAATGACATTAAAATATGAGCCTTAATGAATACACACAAATTTAATATCTCAAAAGATCCCATGTACAGTACAGTTTTCCTTTAACTTATTTTTCTTGTGGAAGATGAAGATTAAAGTGAAATTCTAAAGCAGTGGTTCCCAAACTTTTTTTCCTGTGGACCAGCACAGGAGCAGAACAGGGCACACGAAGCCAGCTGCTTCTCTCCTGGGGCTGCCCTGCTCCCCAGCTTTAGCCCCGCATGCCCCAGAAACTTCTTGCTCGGGAAGACAGATGGGGGTCTGAGTGGAAAGCTTGTGCCACGATCCAGCAGCCAACACTTTGTGCCCTGGTACTGGGTCACAGTCTGGCTTTTGGGAACCACTGTTTTAAAGAATGCTTTGCCTCCAAAAATCACTTGGCGTGGTGCCAGTGGGGACTTAGGGCTATCACTTTCTCTCTCACAAAGGCTTTTAATTCACAACTACAGGTAGATGTCTCAACTGAAATGAAAAGTAGGATTTCAGACATACTCCTTTTCTGAAGTTTCCTAGTGGTTGGCTTAGGCATCCCCCATTCAGTATGCCATGTGTTGTGAATCCAGTTTTTGGCACCTGCCAGTTCCCATTCAGTGCATCAGGAATCTGTGTCTAAACTGAGGTAGCAAATTCTTTTCTCTAATCCAGTTGTGTAGCATTCCATTCTGGTCTTCGACTTACATCAACGCCACAAGAATGTTATGTGTTCCAAACACAATGCTTAGAAGTTTTAATTGTGTCGTTCAGCTTATTTTCTTATTGGCAAGACATGAATACTGAAAGAAGTTCTGTTCCCAGGTATTAGTTATTTGACTAAAACCAGAAAATGCGTGGAAAACTCATAGGAGTTAACATAACACATAACACAGCATAACATTCCGGAGGCCCTTTCCAGTGCCCAAGAATGAGTTATATTGGTTCTAAAAAACCTAAAGTATTGTGCTTTATGTATTCTTGAGTGCCATCTATTGGTACTTATATCTATTAACTGGTTACTGTATACAAATACAGGACATTCCTTTAACAGATTTGTATTCCATGTCTGCTTTAGGGTGTTGAGTAAGTCAGTTCCTCACTTTTTGTCTTTTTCCTCTCCCAGACTTTGTCTGTTGTGTCTATTTAAAATGACAACTCTTTCAAGTATGTAGAATCAGGAAATGCAGCAGTTGGTGTATAGGATGCATCCTGTCTCTCCACCACTGAGACTGGTCTGTTATACTCCCTGAATACAGGCACGGTTCCTTAGCTCAGGTTGTAAAAACTAATTCTTTTAACTTCAGATTCCGTTCCTTTTCTATCACTCAAAATTACTTCTGTTACACTCATGGTAACTCATGCGGATATGGACTGTGGACACTGAGACAAGCTTCTCTTGTATGTTAACCTATTGTTTGGTTGTAAGTTATGCATCTTCTATACCAAAACCCAGCCTAAAAAGGATGCATAGCATACTGGCCACAGTCTTTCACCAGTTGCATGGCACTCCAGTCCGGGTTGGGGCCTCTGTACACTTCAGTAATGTAAGTACTATTAAGAACAATTACATAATAACTGTTAATATAATTAATTCAGTTTCATTATGAATTAAAATTATAGTTCGATTATAATTACTAGCAAAGTTATTGACATTCTGTAAATGGAGCAAATATAAATTGGGGCTAGTGTAATTGCACTGGTGTGTACTGATCAATTAGTGGGAGATAAAATAGAAAGTATGCAAGACCAAACTTCCCCAGATCTACTCCCATTCTTTGCATAGTCCTTATGCATATAATTCTTCAGCTGTGTTAATTATTTGCTTTTTTCTCCTGAAAAAGAAAGGCCTCAATGTTTGTTTGTTTTTAAACCAAAAATAAGAGCTAGCTTTCAAGTCTATAAGAGCAACCTGGATTACAACAAAGGAACATCTAGGTACAATGGAGAAAGCAATTGTGGACCTTCTGCTTTTTTGTTGACTAACATAGCTACAAGGAAATGAAAAGGACTCATTGTGTGAGAACCTGAGTGGGATTTAGCCTTGTGGTGATCGAGACTTTCGGTTCCTGCTTCCAAGGATCCACTGTAAATAAAGACGAAAATGTGGGGATTAAAGTTGTAAAAAATATATATATATATATCCTCTGCTGTTTTCCCATCAACACAAATTGAACAGGACAGCAGAAAGGAAATGTAATATTTTTTGTTTAAAAGTTTTTTCTTACTGAGCTACTACATTGGTGGCTACATCTTGACCACAAAAGAGTCAAATATCCTTACCTAGGTTTACCATACATCCAGGTTTTTCTGGACATGTCCCCTTTTTGGGTCCTCCCATCTCCATCTAGATGGTTTTTAAAAATATCAAGAAATGTCAGGAATTTTGCTTTGCCTTTGCTTTCCCCACACTTCTTGGCTTGCCCCAGCAAGGAGCTGCCTGGCGCTGGCAGGGAGCAGGGAAAGGCAACTGGATGCAAGGGCATCACATGCTCTGTGTGCAGCCCTGGCAACTGCAGGAAAGTAAATCTGTGAGGGAGGAGGTTGAATGGCCAGGACTGGGGACTGTGGGGGGTGCGTGTGCGCATGCATGTGTGTGCCTGCCGGTGCTGGGACTGCAGCAGGGTGAGGAGGCGAGGAATGTGTCTGCCCCTCCAGTGGGGGAAGGGTTTGGAGGGGTTCTTCGGCGGCAGCAGGGAGCTGCAGGGGCAGCAGCAGTGCTGTGGCTCAGGTGTGATGGGCACCAGCAGGGCTGGGGGGGACTGCAGATTAGGCATGAGGAGCACCAACATGGTGGGGGAGGAGGGTTGGCAGGGGCTGCAGGTTGGGAGTAAGGGGCACGGGCAGGGCTGAGCGGGACAGGGGCTGTGGGTAAGTAGTGGGGGGCACCAGCGGGGCTGGGGGGGCTGTGGCTTGGGAGTGAGAGGCACAAGAAGAGTGAGAGACTGTGGCTCAGGAGCATGGAGCACAGGCAGGGCCAGGGGACTGTGGGTTGGGAGTGAGGCAGGGTCAGCAGTGACAGGGGGCTGTGGGTTGGAAGTGAGGGGCACCAGCAAGGTCTGGGGGTGGGGTCCTGTGGGGTGGGAGTGAGGGGCAGCAGCAGGACTGGCATGGCTGTGGATTGGGAGTGAGGGTCTGGAGCAGGGATAGGCATATCACTGTGCCCCCACAATCATATATCCTCTCACCCTAACAAGTGTCCTCTTTTTGAAACTGCAAATATGGTAACCCTATCCTTACCCCACAACAAAGATGAATTATGCACAACTTTTAGAAATTCTATCTGGGCGCACAGGATACCAAATTTCATACTTGCTATTCTGACAAGAATCACATAATTAACATGAGGTATGTAAGAAAGCAAGGACAAAACATAATTGATTTTAAGCTGTTTAAAGATTTCTCAAATTGTTCACACATTCACAAAACTACTCTTCTGCATGCTGCTATCAACATGACAGAGCTACAGCTCTCTCAGAAACCTAACTGCAGGCCAGCTCAGCTTGTCATTTCAATGCTATCCACTTTACATCTTGTAGGTGTGAGTGTAGTTGGTGTGTCTTGTCTCCAGCTGTCTGCCAAGAGCTATTACTATGTGAGAAAACTTGGCTTTGAAAATGTCTAACATTATGAAAAAAGGACAAATTTCTAAATTTGGAAACTTTGTCAAAGCAGATCTGAAAAAATCTTAAGGGTTATTCAGACTCTTAGTTGTCAGCCTCATGTGAATTTGCTAGAAGGGTTATGATCTAATTACAGAAGCACAGAAAAAGCACAGAAAAAGCGCCAAATAAATCATTTCATTAGAACAAGAGTTTTCCTGAATCTTCGTTGCTTTACAGGAACACCTATATGTTTCTGGAGGCTAATCTTAATCTAAGCAAATGCCAGTTTTTTATGGGTCTGGTTTTCTTTTTATACATATTCACCATGCTAGTGATGCAAAGGAGATATAAGAAAAAGGAAAAAGCAAACCCTAGATGCATTTCCTTTATTATACCACAGCATTGTAAAGGGCTCCTGGTGTCTTTGAAAATGGGGTTCCCTGAAATTTTCTCTTCATTGAGTTTACTCACCAGTGTTTGAGGCCTAAAACATGGGATTAGTGCTAGTACCACTGCCATCTCAGGAAGACTCCTTTCTTGTTAATGCAACTTTAAAGCTACTAGTTTTGGGGAGCAAGGTGTCAGGGAAAGAGAGGGTAAATGACTTAACGACTTAAGACCAAGAGCCAGCATGACCTAGTTCTTAACTATCACTCTTTATGCCTCTGCCTTGTTCGTTGAAATTGAGATTTTGACTAAGAAATATTCTTGCCTATCTACAAATCACTATCAGTCAGGAAAAAGGAAGAACTGCCATGCCAGAGAATTAGGAACTCTTTTTGAACCTTTTCATTCAACAGGAATGGTTGATTAATAGTGAAGACTGAATTAGAATTTACAGCAGAATAAATAGCCATCTTTTTGTTTTGACGGAAATGGAAAGGGATTTCAAAACTTAAAATTTCAATAATTGCAATATTTATAAATTATTGCTTTATGAAATGCCTAAACACAACAATATGAACAATTCTTGTGCTCAAATTATATTATTAAAATTTTTTTTGAACACAAGAGGATTATATCCACAAATTCAGTTTTCTGTTTGCCTTTTCTAGCTAAAAATGAGAAAAATTACTTGCATGTAAAGTATAAGCTGTCTCAGGAACACACTTCAGAGTCCATTTACTTATAATCCATAGATCAAGGGTTGTCAATTGAGGGTATGAGTACCCCTTGGGGTACTTGAGAAAACCCTAGGGGGTACACATGGGCAGGCGGGGATGGAGCGCTGCCACACGCCATCTTGCACTGCTGCACGGGAGCCGCCTGCCCAGTCAGATGTGGGAAGCAAGGGAAACTTGCACGTGGTGGATGCCTCCACTCTGCATTCAGTTATGCGCCACCCCTTACCCCCTCTCTGCATTTGGTTGCCAGGGGTACACTGCTGCACATCTGGCCGTCGGGGGTACACTGATCCAAAAAGATTGAAAACCCCTGCCATAGATTATTCACCTCCTCTATGTTGGTTTCAAAGCTATTGTGACCCCCCTTGAAAGAAAGGAGACAAAAAGAGTGGGGGTGTTATGCTGAAGGCTAATACTGGTTCAATCCAAATACACATCTCACTCATACCAGCTCTTTGATCTGCTGCCAATGTTTTCACAAAGGAGTATTTTAGAACCTTCAACAGTAATTTTTTTTGAGTAAGTAAAGGAAAAAAAAACCCAGGTGGCTCATCCAACCCAATAGTTCATGAAAGTGATGCCATTTAAAACAAAGAATTCAATAGGGAGCAACGGCCTCTTTTCGCAAGAGTTCAGCTTGAATTTTGTATAATAGTTAATCATGCTAAGAAGATATGATGGATTTTTCAGTATTAGCAAATATATTTGTTGTATAAACAGAATACAGTAGTAGTCATCTGCAAAACAATTTGGCAGTGTGATTTTGCCTAGTTATTAATAGTCCAAGTATTCCAAGGAACTTTTCATTGTCTGTTGGTGCATCTACATCTGTGATTAATGTGTTTTAAAGCTACTGTGCAGTATATAAAATAAGGCACAGTAAGATGTGGCTAGGAACACTTCTACCTTGTAGGGTGTCGATTTACACCCAAGGGGAGCAGTCAAGTGCAGGGCTAGTACTGCCTTGCTCTGGCCCTCTGAAGCAGTGCTCGGTGGGGGCAGGCAGCACCTGACACAGGCCAAGGGTCTGAAGGCCAGCTTGGGCCAGCTACAGAGGCATCTCTGCCACATGGCTGGTGTGGCTGACAGGGAGCAGATTTGCTTCCAGTCAGTGTCTATTCATGTGCTACTGCACAGTAGCTAATGCACAGTTAATCTAGTACCTCTATTTCTTGGTACTAGTAAATTGCACATTACTCTAATTTACTGCACAGTAATTGGTGCATATGGGTAGATGGTGACACTTTATTGCACATTAGATTAGTTTAATGCACAGAAAAGCATCTGGTATAGATGTACCCAGTATGATGGTTCCTCTTGCTCCAGTAGGGAAAAAGGAAACTGAGATTGTATCCATTAAGGACTCAGTGTCAGATACTAGACTTCAATATTTTTGCATTTTTTCAATCCTGCATCAATAACCATGGAAGATTAGCTTTCGAAATGAGTGGTAACATCAATGACAGTAGCCTTATCTTTGGTCTACAAATTAGATCTGTTTTTTAAGACTACCTTTTTGTCTTTAGAATGGAATTCTTCTTAAATGGTCATTTTTTTATTTTTGTCTCATCACTCAAGATGGTGTATAAATTGGGTCAATGGATAGCACCTTCCTGCACTTTGGGGCAGATACCTAATGTATGAGAGCAGGTTTCGTGTTCTGCAGGATGATATCTGCTAGTTGTTGCAGCTCTCCTACCCCCATCCAATAAGTTCTCTTGTTGGATAAACATTGGTTCATAATGTAAGTGCCAACATATAAATGGTCTTTCTGAAATTTCCTGGTCATTTCAAATTCAGTTGTTACTTGTTGATACATTTTTTAAGTGCTCTATCCCACTGCCTAGCTGCATTCATTTAGTGCACTTAATAAATCAATTTTGCTTCCAAATACATGGAGTTCGGTTCTTAATTCTGGGAGCAGGAGTCTCCCACTCACTGAGAACATCCTGAGTATCTCCCCAAATTCTTTGTGTTGTTAAAGTTACAGGAGACTCCATTGCTAAAGTAACAGCGCATCTCTAATGTTAGGTAGATCTGTTTTTTTCCCTCACCAGCAATCCATAATTTATCATACAGTCATAGAATAATAGAAAATTAGGTTTTCCTTAGGGACCTCAGGAGGCCATCTAGTCCAACCCCCTGCTCAAAGCAGGTCCATCTTCAACTAGATCATCCCAGCCAAAACTTTGTCAACTGGGTCTTAAAAACCTCCAAGGATGGAAATTGCACAACCTCTCTGGGAACCTGTTCCAGTGTTTTACTAACTCCCTAGTGAGAAAATTCTTCCTAATATTTAACCTAAACTTCCCTTGCTGCAACTTGACATCATTGCTCTTTGTTCTGTCATCTGCCACCACTGAGACCAGTCCAGCTTGATCATCTTTTGAACCCCCCTTCAGGTAGTTGAAGGCTGCTATTAAATCCCCTCTGAGTCTTCTCTTCTGCAGACTAAATAAGCCCAGTTCACTCAGCCTCTCCTCAGAAGTCATGTTCCCCAGCCCCCTCATAATTTTCTTTGCCCTCCACTGCCCTCTCTCCAATTAGTCCACATGCTTTCTGTAGTGGGGGGCCCAAAACAAAACACAGTACTCCAGATGTGGCCTCACTAATGCTGAATAGAGGGGAATAATCACTTTCCTCGACCTGTTGGCAACACACCTACCAATGCAGCCCAGCATTAGCCATCTTTGCAACAAGGGCACACTGCTGGCTTATAATCAGCTTATTGTCCACTGTAACACCTAGGTCTTTTCCTGCAGAGCTGCTGCCTAGCCAGTCAGTCTCCAGGATGAACTGGTGCATGGGAATGTTCTGTCCTAAGTGCAGGACTTTGCACTTGTCCTTGTTGAACCTCATGAGATTTCTTTTGTCCCAATCCTCCAATTTGTCTAGGTCACTCTGAATCCTAGCCCTATGCTCCAGCATATTTACTATTCTCCCCAGCATGGTGTCATCCACAAACTTGCTGAGGTTGCGCTCTATGCCATCTAACAGGTCATTGATGAAGACATTGCACAAAACTGGCTCTAGGACCAACCCCTGGGGCACTCCACTTGATACTGGCTGCCAACTAGGCATTGAGCCATTGATTATTGCTCTATGAGCCTGATGCTCTAGCCAGTTTTTTATCTACCTTGCAATCCATTCATCCAGCCTGTTCTTCCTTAGCTTGCCTGTGAGAATATTTTTTCATAGATTTCATAGACATTTGGGCTGGAAGAGACTCCGGAGGATCATCGAGTCCAGCCCTTTGCCCCAGGGGCAGGAAGTCAGCAGGGATCATAGGATCCCAGCAAGATAAGCACCCAAATGTGTCTTGAAAGCATTCAGAGTGGGTACTTGAACCGCTTCCAACAGCAGTCTATTCCAAACCTTGGCGGCTTGGACAGTGAAGAAGTTCTTTCTTATGTCCAGCCTGAATCGGTCACAGTGGAGTTTGTGACCATTTGGATCTTGTCATCCCTTGGGGAGCTCTGGTAAACAGACATTCCCCCAGATCCTGATGACCATCTCTGATAAACGTATAAGTGGCCACCAGATCACCAGATCACCCCTGAGTCTGAGCTTTTCCAGGCTGAAGAGCCCCATGCCCCATAAGGTCTGTTTTCCTGACCTATGATCATGTGTGTGGTCCTCCTCTGCACCCTCTCAAGCTTCTCCACATTCTTTTTGAATTGTGGAGCCCAAAACTGGACGCAGTACTCCAACTGTGGCCTCACCAAGGCTGAGTACAGTGGAAGAATGATGTCCTGGGATTTGCTTGTGAAGCATCTATGGATGCAAGCCAGTGTTTTGCTCACTTTACTAGCCACAGCATCATACTGAAGGCTCATGTTCATCTTGTGGTCAACCATCACCCCCAAGTCCCTTTCATCTGTAGTGCTAAACAGTGTAGCACTACCAAGCCTATTACCATACTGCAGGTTTTTCCTCCCAAGGTGGAAAACTTTGCATTTTTCGGTGTTGAACATCATCAGGTTCTCGTCTACCCGTTTCATGAGTCTATCCAGATCTGCCTGGATCACCCTCCTATCCTCAGGTGTGGACTCAAGAGTTTGGTGTCATCGGCATGTTGTGGGAGACCATCTCAGAAGTCTTGCTAAAATCAATGCATTTTAATGAGTTGTTTCATTAGATGATTGGGCTATTCTGTGTAACCTCCTTGCTTCTATTGAGAGAATAAGACTGGTGAATCTCAGTTAAGACCATAGGCGGCAGAAAGCCGGGGCCAATGGGGCTCAGCCCCCTCAAACATGGGGCAGCGGGTAGGGATGCAATGCAGCCTGGCCACAAGTGCCAGGTGGCTGCAACAGGGGTATGGAGAGGTATGCATGCGGGGGTCAAGGAGGGAGCAGGGCTGGGGCAGGTACTGTACAGCCAGGGCAGGACATGGGATGGAGCCATGAAGCAGCTTGTCCACAGGGCATGGGGGTGGCTCCTGCTGCTACATGCACCCTGGGAGGGCATGGGGGGGCATATGCCTCTGAACCTGTGTGTGGGGCGAGGGTGGGCTGCCATTGCGGGCTGAGGCCAGGGTAGCACTGGGCTCTTCCTGGTGGGGGGCTGGTCTGAGCTGCAGTCAAGGCAGGCAATGGCAGTGCTGGAAGGGGACTTATGGGGGGGCTGCAGCCATCACTAAATTCACCATAGCCCCCCGCAACCCTCTTCCCAGTGCTGCTCACCCTAAGCGCAGTGAGGCCCAACCCCCTCACCAGGAAGAGCCCAGCACAGCCCTGTAGCCCCAGCCTGCAGTGACAGCCCGCTGTTGCCCCACATGCAAATCTAGGGACACGCACCCTGTATGCCCTTCTGGGGTGCATAAAGCAGTGGAAGCCACCACCCCCTCCCCACACCAGGCATCCCCTGGACAAGCTGCTCATGGCTCTGTCTCATGCCCCACCTCAGCTGTGCGGGGCCTGCCTCAGCCCCTGCCCCTGCCCTGCCCTGCCCTAGCCCCACTCTCTCCCTCACCACTGTGCAGGGATGGGGGCAGACTAAGGCCCCAGTGGGGAGGGATGGAGCAGGGCACACAGCCAGGAGCAGGGGCTGGGGTGACTGGGGCCCCAGCTGGGCCACTTGGTGGGATAACTAGAGGCCTGGGGGGCATGTGCCCCCCCCAATCTGTGCGTGGGGCAGAGGTGGTTGGTGCTGCACTTTGAGTCCCACTGCCCTGATAGTCATGGAACACCACATGCATCCCACTGCTGGGAAGGCAAGGGTCTTAGGGCAGCAGCACAGTGTGCAGCAACAGGTGCCTCGACTCTGTGCATAGATTGGAGGGGCATGTGCCCTCTGGGCCTCCACTTGTCCCATCACCCAGCCCGGCCAGGGCCCCACTCACCCTGACCCCTGCTCCTGCCTGTGTGCCCTGCTCCCTCCCTCACCACTGGGGCCTTGATCTGCCACCACCCACAGCTCTTCTTCCCCTGGCCCCTTCCCCCACAGATTTACCTGCTGGGGGGGGTGCATGCATGCATGAGTGAACATACTCAGCCCCCCTCAAATAATTTTTTCTCCCTCCAACTATGGTTAAGCCAAATCCTTCATCTTTCTTGATAGAATATTGTTGATCATCACAGGTACATGATGACAGAAGAAACCATTCTTTGATGGTTTTACAAATTTTAGCACCAAGAAAGGAGATGGTAGTTAACTTAGTATTTGCATGATCTGCTAAATACATGCGTCTGAATATGGTGCATGTTTTAAACACCCTGAATTTTTGAGAGGGCTTCTCTGGGCCTCAGTGAATTCAGAAATTAGTGTTGTATATAAGTTGTGGATAGAGCTGACCTGAGCAGGATCCAGGGCCCGGGGCAAAGCAGCCCATGTTGGGTCCTGCCCCCACTCTGATCTCATGTGCCCTGGACTCAAAGAAGCTGCTGCCACCATCAGCAGTGGTGGTGGCAGCGGTGGGGGAGAAGGGTGGAGGAGCTGGACGCGAAACAGATGGAGGTGGCATGGAATCATCATGGCCATTCTGCCCAGCTCCGCAGGACTCTCCAAAGCATGGGGTCCAGGGCAGTCTCCCAAGTTCACTTCCTCCTTGGGACAGCCCTGGTTTGGGTTAGGTAAATATAACACCTGAAACACTATCTTGTATTGTTAGACTATAGGCTTATACAAGGACTCAGCTGTATTTATGTTCTTATCCATGCTATCTGAAAGATCACTTAATAGCTCCAGATCATCTGCAAATGTAAGCATAATACCATATTTACTTAACTATAAGATGGCCCTGATTATAAGACAATCTCCCAATAATTATATTCTATATATGGAAAATTTATTAATTTGATATAATTTTCAAGTATAGAATATAATTATTTGAGGTTTGTCTTGAATTCGTCAAACTCCCACTGCTCCAGCAAAGAAAATAATTTGCGGGGGGAGGGGACAGGTAGCCTATTGGCCCTCTGCCCCTCCAACTTCTTTCCCCCTCCTTACTATTAGACCTTGCTCTCCCTGAGCACACGGAAGTGAGGGACAAATTCGATAACACTGACTGTAACAGTTGTGGGTTCTTTTGATCTATTGGTTCACCTATTATCCTTGTTGAACAAGGAGTTTTTCCCCTCTTTAAGCCTTTGCTGCCATGACATGTTGTTATATAGTAGATTGCTCAAAAGGGGTCTGCTGCCTTCACTGAATTGTCTCTTCCTATATTATTGTTCACAGCATCTGCCTGGTCAAAATATACATACCAGAAGGCTCTTTTTTCAGTCAACTGAGTCTGTTTTGATAGTCCATGAGTCAAAACCCTGGGTTTCTTGGTAGCTCAGTCTTGACTTCAAGAATATTGCTTTGTATCATTGGACCCTCCAGTATCCTCAATCTTTGATCATTGGGTGATCGTTGTTTGTTGGGAGGTCCCTGCCTCTACGCTCCCACCACTAACCTTCAGTTTGAGATTCTAACTCCATGTCCATAACCTAAAAACTCCGTGAGACTCCTCTCCAGGAGCTGCTTTGGACACAGTTCACTTAAATCAATGTTGTAAGATGTCCCAACAAAATCTGAGGGTTCTGGGCTCACTGACTAGCCCTTTGTGAAACAATAAGGTAGAAACTAAAGCAATGCAGAAAGAAAATCAAGGTAGGATTTCTGCCTGCTCACCACTCCTCAGCTTCAGATTCGCATCACTGCAGTGACCAGCTGCTGGCCTCTCATTTCCTTTTCCTTTTTGTTTGTTTTTTGGGACCTTAGCCAATAGGCAGTGGCTGCAAGCTATGTGATGGCTCTGCATCATTCTTGTGAGTCTTATTCAGTTGAAGCATGTAAACTACCAATATGGCCAGTAGATCAGGGTTCACACTTCTCTGGGAGGCTGGCAGTGTTCTCATCAGCATGCTTGCCCCATACAAGTCACGTATTTTATAGTCATGCTCAGTGGGCATGTCTACATGTGCTATTAATTAAAATTAGGTTTACTGTGCAGTAAAAATAGGGGGAGGCAAACAGCTACCCCATCCCATCTTGTAGGGGAGCTGGTTGTAGTGCCAGGACTGGGTAGTTCCCCATCCCCTGTGGCCCCCTAGTGTAAGGGCTGACCAGGAGCAAATTTGTTCCCAACCATTGTCTACACATAGTTACTGTGCAGTATCTACTGTGCAGTTTGTTTACTACTTGTATTTACAGGGATAGAAACTAACTGTGCAGTAGACTAATTTACCGCAGAGTAAATGCGTGCACCTGTAGATGGTGACATTTGCTGCACAGTAGATTGGTCTACTACACAGTAAAGCATCTCGTGTAGACACACCCAGTGGTACCTACATTTAAACTTCATAGTTGGTTTCCATTACTGAGAACATGATGCTTTTAGCAGTGTTCAGAGATAAGTAATGTAATTAATGTGGCTTCCTTGTATACGGATGTAAGATGAGGAGCATTTTTCTCCCCATGTTGATTGTTCAGAAAATCTTGTCTTATAGTTGAGTAAATATGACAATTTTGCTTTGATCATGTGTATAACCCTTGTTGGTGGATTTGAGTTTTGAAATGAATGGGCCCAGTGCTAGTCTAGAAACAAAGAGTCACCTTGTTTAAATCCATCTTAAATATTTTTGGGTGGTCTGTTCTTTGCAAAACTCAATACGTGTTTGCAAGTTTGTATACATACACAGGGGAGATCCCTGAGGATTGGGAAAGGGCCAACATTGTGCTCATCTTCAAGAAGGGGAAGAGGAAAGACCTGGGCAACTATAAGCCAATAAGCCTAACCTCCATCCCAGGGAAAATCCTGGAAAAACTCATGAAAGAATCTATGTGCGATATGCTCATTGAGGGTAAGATCCTGAATGCAGGCAGGTCTTGTCTTATCAATCTCATTTCCTTCTACAAACAGGTCTCTTGGCACCTGGACATGGGAAAGAAGGTTGACATTATATACCTAGACTTCCAAAAGGCTTTTGATCTAGTATCCTGCAATATCCTTGTGGAAAAATAGGAACATTGCGGGCTTAAATGCTCAACAGTTCAGTGGGTGGAACGGTAGGACCCAGAGAGTTCTTATGAACAGATTTGTATTGTCCTCATGAGAAGTAGCCAGTGGTGTCCCTCAGGGCCTGTTCTTGGACCGGTGCTTTTCAACATCTTTATCAACGATTTGGTTGGGGGTGGTGAAAAGTTTGCTGGCCAAGTTTGTGGACAATAGCAAGTTATGGGGGAGCGTGGTCATGCCAGAAGATAGGTTGCAGAAACAGCTGGACCTGGGCAGGCTGGAGAGTTGGACAAACCAGAACCAGATGAAGTTCAACACTCAATAGTGTAAGGTGCTTCATTTGGGGACAAACAACCCCCAACATACCTACAGGCTTGGTGGCGACAATTTAACTTGCACCACGGCCAAAAAGGACCAAGGGGTAGTGATCGACCATCACATGAACATAAGCCGGCAATGTAATGCTGTGGTCAGCAGGGAAAAAACAACACGCTGGCATGCATTGACCATTGCATCTCATGCAAAACTAAGGAAGTGATACTCTATCAAGGACAGAGATACGCAATTACTGGTGGGGGCACATTTCTCACAGAAGGGCCACTCTCTCTCCAATTTCTCAGTCCTGATCCTCAAGGGAAACTTACACAACACTTCCCAGAGACGAGCCTATGAGCTCCATTTCATCAATCTCCTGGATACTAGAGATCATGGACTAAACATAGACATTGGATTTTTGATACATTATAATCTGCCTGGCAACTGACTCCCCAGGCCAGCCCAGCCCCTGGCTTCTTTACTTCTCATTCCATTCAGGAAGAGCACACACCAACTGCTGAAACTTCCTTAGCCCTTGATGAAGGGTTTTTGAACCCGAAAGCTTGCTTAATAACTATTGTCCAACTATTTGGGTTGATATCAAATTCACCCAAGGAATCTTGTCTGCCTATGCTAAGCCAGCCATTTGCTTATGCTAAGTAACCATCTTAACTGGTCCAACCATTTTCAAGTGAGTTTGTGTAAGTCTGCATGCTGTAAATGAGGTAAAGCCTCAGGAATGTGGAGGTGGTACAGTCTAGAACTGAAAAACAGACTGGAATGTGAAAGACAACACATAACTGATACCAGAATCTGAGATGAACATATGCAAAAAGGTGAATGGTGATTGGTGAAGAAACTTCCAGGTTTTGGTCAAAGTCCTCCCAGTGACCAAGAAGTGGGTTCATGGTCTTAGACATGCACTCACAGCAAAAAGATATGTAAATAAGTGAAATACATAGGTAATTCCATGCTAATGAAGTAAACAGTAAACAAAGTAACAAAGTACAAACAAAGTAAACAAAGGCAGAGCTTGAAGTAGGAGGGGATAGGGGTGGAACAAAGGAGGGACCAAGGTGGAGTAAATGTTAATGAGCATGAACCAAGAGGTATAAACATGAAAAGAACTAATGTTCACTACTGCTCCCTGGTTTGCTGGTTTTTGGGAGCTCACCCAAAGCTGTTTCCATTCTGAATAAAGCTGTTGTTGCACAATGTGTGCTGGTGTTTGATCCCTGCTTGCTCTCTGAGCAGCTGGTTCCATGGGCAATTGGATCATCATTGGGCACTGCATGGAGTCAGGGTCTAACATTTCTTACCTTCAAATCTTTGGTTCAGTTCAATCAGGAGTGTTGCTTCTTCAGGTGACCAACAACTTTTTGAAATCCCCTCTTCGAGTTACTTTTTGGTTGACTTTTTTAAATATACTTTTCACTGTGGAGAACCAGATACTCCTCTCTTTTTTTTTGTTGGAAAAAACTATGTTAAAAATTTGGTATAAATTTGGCAGACCCAATCTCCAGCTGACACTCATAGCTGCTACCGCTTTCTGGCAGAGCACCTTTGGTGCCTGCCACTTTAAGTGTTGTGAGCAGGCAGGCAGCAGGCTTTTTAAGGAGGCTGTTTTAGAGCCCAGCTTTGAGGGTTGGAGCAGCAGTTTGGTGCCAGCTGCTGAGGGAATAACATCAGCCAGCTGAGCTACTGCTCCTGGAACATTTTGGAGGTAAAGTCAGGAGCTATGGGGAAGGCAGAAGGCTCCTAGTCCTGGGCATGACTTGAAGTTGCACCCTGCTGGGAAAGGCAGGTCTGGTGGAACTGTCTGTGGTGGGACAATGCCCAAGAAATGCAAGGCAAGTTACCCACCCCTGATGAAAGGTGGGTAAGGGCACCTTAACCCCAGCCCCCACCATCTGGTTGATGAGTGTGGATAGCAGTGTGGGTCAGGCACACTAGTAAAGAGGCACTTGAGCCCACCGGAGATGTGAGACCCTGGAAGCCCCAGAGGGGGTAGTTTTCTTGTGAGAGCCCATGCAGAGTAGGGTGCAGAAGGGTACTTGAAGGGCTGTGCTAGTGTGGTGCTGAGTAGGGATGCTGAGCGTGGCTTGAAGGGCTGCACCAGGGGTTTACTGAGTAGGGCTGCAGAGGGCAGCTTGAAGGACAATACATGGACTAACCCCAAGAGTGAGAGTAGGAACAAGTTGCCCAGTGAGGGGCTTGGGGCAGAAACAGCTTAGCTTTCAGCACAAGGAAATGCCACATAAATAGGTGAGCTTGAGTGACCCAAAGTTGTTGCATATGTGATGCTAGAGTGTGAGTAGTGAAGCCTGAAGAGCCAGAGGGGTTGTTCAAGGGAAGCAAAGGCAGTAAAGAGTGGTCCAGTAATGGGTGGTGTGTTAGAGGCCCCTGTCAGATCGAAGCAGAGTGATTGGGAGGATGTAAGATGCCAGTAATGGTCTGAGTTTGCTCCAGCCTGAAACCAGGGAGCAATAATAATCTAGATGCCATCTGTGAGGCATGGGCCATGGTGTAAGCAAGGTATGGAGCCATGGAGCCATAACTGCCTCTGGCATCCAGGCACTTATGGGCAGCCTCCCACTTATTATATTAAATCATGCATCAAGTTGTGACAGGCAAGACTGGGCAAACTGCCCTAAACAGGTGGACGGGCCAACTTGAGATCAGCCCAGGAGCACCCCTGTCATACCCTTGCACTTGGGAAAATTACATAAATAAATAAATGCTATGAAGATTTGTATCGGTTGTTTCACATGTGAAACATTTTTGTTATTACTGCCTCAGACCTCACAGCTATGCCTGAAATGTGTAGCTAAAGCTGATACTTCACTTGCATGTTTCCCACATACTGGACTAGCATTGAATTAGCATTAGGTAACTATATTAAGATAGGCTTCTTACCTGGCTGCTCAGTAGTCATTAAAATATGTAACTGTATAGAGCTGTTTATAAAAGGAAAAACTTCTTTACTTTCTAATGTTGTTTTTAAAAAAACAAGAAATCTTTTTTTCAGGGGATGTTGGTCTGTATATTGTTATTGTTTCCTCTTTTTTTTTTTTTAATTCCTAAACTCCATAGTAGGGATGTATATGTTCCAAAACAACTTCAGTATTTGGAACACAAGTTGTCTGCAGGTCATCCTTACCAATGGTATTCTTTGAGCTGTCAGTTTCTGTGACCACAGTAAAGAATTTCCCCTTAGAAATCTTGAGAGCAAGGAAATGTCATGTAGCAGGCCCACTTTCTGGCCATTCTGGCAACTGGGCCTCATTTTTCACCATCAAGCAATGACTTTGAATGACAGTATCAATATGCAACATTAGAAAAGTGTTTCATCTCACTTTGCTATTGACTTGGGTGGTGGGATCTGACCAATATCAGGGAAAGAACTATGAATACTAATTAAACCCAAGGTTGTACCAGAGTTTCAGTAAGTACACCCTGATAGGGCCTTCCAGCCAGACCACAGGGTAGTTGGAGGTCTAGATCAGTAGTGTCCTAGAACTATGACCATTATAATTAAAGGAGTCATGGTTACTCCCACCAAAAAGGGCCACTGCTAAGTTTTCTCTCCTAGACTGTAGAAAACCGTGTACTTTTGAGTGGCCTTTGCTGTTTTAACCCTCACTGTTGAAAGCTATGTGCTGGGTTTGACTTCACTGAATTTGTTTTCCACCTGCTGGATCTGTTATTGTCAGCAGTTGGCTTTTGATTCAGACTGGTACACCCAAAAGAAAATCAAAAGATTTGCCATTTGGGATTATTGGCCTGAACCTCAAGGCAGAATCCTCACTTACCAAGGTGATTCAGTACTGTTGTAGAACTGGAGCCACTCTGAGGACAGGCAAATTGACTCAAAGTAGAGCAGGTTGGGAAACCTTTGACTGGAACAATTTTCCAATAGAAAATTGAGTTTCTTCAGAAATAAAATTTTTCCACATACAAGAGTTCCTTTGAAAATTTTCAGTTTCATGACATGGACACAAAAATGGTTTAGTTTGCATCTCATTGACACCAAGATGTATTTTTCTATTGTGGCACAAGGCTTCTTGGGCCTCCATTCTCTTGGATGGACTGGAACTGCATAGAAAAACATGTTTCTGAGGTTCCTGTGCTGTATTTCCCACAAGACCATGCTGCTGCCTATTGCAGCACTGGAGAAACGCAATTTAATCTTGAACTGACTTGAATCAACCTTCATCTTACTGCTGCTGTGCAAGGTAAAATTAGCTGTCTTAGCTCATTCTCCCAAAACCCTGGGCACAGTGGCAGAGTCACCTCTTCTTGCATTTTTCTCTCTTATTTGTACCAGTAGGTACTGAGGGCTTTTTGTTGATTGTATTGTAATAGCACATAGTACATAAGACCCACCATCACAAACAACATGTTACAGGTTGTACAAATGGAGAGCAAATAGTCGTTACCCCACCAGACATACACAATAAGTAGAAGGTAAGAAAACACTGAAGGATGCAGACAGAGAACAAAAAACTAGTGAGATGGACTAGGCTCTCAGGCTACAAATCAAATGTAAACCAGTGTAAGTGATTGGAAACCAGGTCAGATCTGTAACACAACAGAATTTTGGTGTACATAAACCACTTTCAAAATGGCCAAAATCAGTTTAAGATAAACTTGGATGGATGTAATATCAGACTTAACTGATTTAGGTTAAATCCATTTATTCAACTTCTGTCCCAGATCCCCTCCAGATTCAAGTTAACTCACAGTCCCCTAGCACAAGCCCCTTGCATCTCTGGATGTTTTGCACCTCCTTTAGAGTCCACCACCCAGTGCCTGCTTTAAACCCCTTTAATATTAAAGTGGTGGTAAAGAGGTTTAGTGCAAATGATGATTGGGCCCGACTAATCTAATTAAGATCTCTGATTACTGATCTTGCCTTCCAGAAGTCTTTGCTTTTTAACTGTCACAACTCTTTACACTCCCAAGGGACTGCATAACCATACTGCATATGAACATGATGTGACAGGTATCATCACCTTGTTCCTTTTTAACTATGGCTTAATTTATTTTGCAGCTGAGAGCTCAATGACCTCATTGTGTAAGGCACTTTGGCAATGAATATGAAATGCCGTTGCTGATAGAAATTAAATAGTTTCTAGTGGGTGATTTTGAGGGTATGGGATAAAGTTAAATCACTGCACAGAATGTCACTTATTTGAAGATCATTCTCTAGTTTCCATCCATCTAGATCATCCATCTAGTATTAACATTGATATTTTTTTCTTACTTTTTCCCCTAGAATTCTAGAGGTGCATTCAGAGTTTTCAAAATGTGAAACCTATTCTTGGCTTTGCATGGCATTATTCTCTTCCACACTAACATCTCTCTTTATTCTGTAAATTGAAGTATCGGTAGCTACATCTTAATTCTATCATATGAAAGGTCTAAAGACGGGGCTGTCACTCTCATCTGGTACCCAAGATGCTTCCAACATGGTTCAGCAGCTGACTTCCCCATCTGTTGAATTATGGAGCTTCTTCTTTAACAAAGTTGGGTTTTCCAGAACAGCAGTCCATCTCCGCTCATTCTAAAAGATTTGGGACTATATCCAAGGTTTACCTACAAGGTATTGAGACTGACCCACCACTATTATTAAGAGAAGTCTCTATGTACTGTAGTGGAAAAGCTAAAGGAGGGCTAAGGCAGAAAGCTTGAAGAAGGCTTGATCTATTTAATAGTGAACAGGAATAAAAATGAGACTATCTGTGCATAACTCTCAGCTATCAAACCTGCTGTGTGGCCTTGAGCAAGTCATTCTATCTCTCAGTCATGCATGTCTGGCCTGATTCAAATGTGAGCCCTTTAAGTTGGGGTCTGTCTTTCTGTGTGTTTGGACAGTGCTTAAACAATAGGACTTCAATACAAAACGGGGCTTATAGATGACAATATGAACAAAAGCACTGAAGTGAGAAAGTAGATGCTAAGGAAAAGAGGCAGGAAGACAGTGAAGGGGTGGGGGTGAGGGTGAGGGTGGGTGTGGAGGGGGAGTTGAGTAGTTAAAAGGAACAGTGAGACAGGCAGAGCAAGCTGTTTTTTATATTTCATGGCATGTTGTAAAATGATAAAGATTTACTCGGTTTATTAGACATAATATACATACGTGGCGAACCCAGAGCATTCCATTCCCATGATAGCTTATGTATGGCGGGAAACTTTATAAGACTGAGCCATCTGGCACATTACTAGATCTACTTACAATCTTTAAAATCTATTTACAAGGATAAATGAGGGAGCTTTCCCTGTTTTGAGAAGTGGAGAATTTTTTTTTTTTTGAACAGCCATTCATGTCAATGCTAGACTAGGTAACATCGCTCTTGTCATGGATTATGTAGCATGCTTGTCATCTGATTATAGGAGAACTCCTTTATTTTGGTGTGATTTGCACCTAATGTATTTATATATTTTTCATTGTTGGAAACTATTATTTAGATTATATTATAGTAGGTTCTGCAATGGAGATGACTACTGTATTTTGTTGGGACTGTATTTTTAGATAGTAAAGAAACAGTCCCCTGGTCTGAAAAGTTTCTAGCCTAGAACATTAATTTGGCAAAGGCATTCATTCATCTTCATGACTATACAAAGTAAAGTGGGAACAGTCTCACTGAAGCCATAATGAGAATCATTATAGAGTTTAATCTCACATCTCCTTTGGCTGTTTCATAGAATCATAGACAATTAGGGACCTCAGGAAGTCATCTTGTCCCACCCCCTGCTCAAAACTTGACCATCCCCAAATAGAGCATCCCAACCAAGGCTTTGACTACCTGTTTCTTAAAAACCTCCAAGGATTGAGCTTCTTTAACTTCTCTGGACAGCCTTTTCCACTGCTTTATTATCCTCCTAATAGGAAACTTTTTGCTAATACCTAACCTTAACTTCCCTTTTTGCAACCCGAGACTATTGTTCCTCGTTCTGTAATCTGCCTGCACTGAGAACAGTCTAGTTCCATCCTCTTTGTAACTACCCTTCAGGTATTTGAAAGCTACTATTAAATCCTCTCTGTCTTCTGTTCTCCAGACTGGATAAACCCAGTTCCCTCAGCCTCTCCTCAGAACTCATATCCCCCAGTCCCCTCACCATTTTTGTTGCCTCTGCTGGACCCTCTTCAACTTGTCTACATCATTTCTGTAGCAGGGGTCCCAAAACTGGATACAGTACTCCAGAAGTGGCCTCACCAGTTGTGAATAGAGGGGAAGAATCACTTCCTTTGATCTGCTGACAATGCTCCTGCAACTCAATATGCCATTATCCTTTTTTGCAACAAGGGCACACTGTTGGCTTATATTCATCTTCCTGTCCACTCTAAGCCTCGGGCCCTTTTCTGCACAGCTTCTACTTAGACAGTCTCAGCCTGTACCAGTGGATGGTATTGTCCTGTTCTAAGTGCAGGACTTTGCACTTATCCTTATTGAACCTCATGAGATTTCTTTTGTCCCAATCCTCCAATTTGTCTAGGTCACTCTGAATCCTAGCCCTATGCTCCAGCATATCTACTATGCCCGTCAGTTTGGTGTCATCTGAAAACTTGCTGAGGATGCACTCCATTTCATCTTCTATGTTATCAATGAAGACGTTGAGCAAAACCAGTCCCAGGACCAGTCCTTGGGGCACTCCACTTGATACTGGCTGCCAACTAGACATTGAGACATTGATTACTACTCTTTGAGCCTGATGATCCACCCAATTTTCTATTCACCTTGCAGAGCATTCATCCAACCCATACTTCCTTAGCTTGCTTGTGAGAATAGCCTTGCTAAAGTTGAGATATATCATGTCCATTGCTCTCCCTGCATCCACAGTGCCAGTCATTTCATTATAGAAGACAATCAGGTTGGTCAGGCATGACCTGCCCTTGGTGAATCCATGCTGACTTTTCCTAATCACCTTCTCCTTCAAGTCCTTGGAAATTGATTCCTTGAGGATCTGCTCATTGATTTTTCCAGGAGCTGAGGTGAGAATGACTAGTCTATAATTCCCCAGATCCTCCTCCTTCCCTTTATTTAAGGTGGGCACTATATTTGTCCTTTTCTAATTGTCCAGGACAATCCCTCAGTTGTCACAAGTTTTCAAAGATAATGACAAGTGGTTCTGCAGTCACACTGACCAACTCCTTCAGCACCCTCGGGTGCATTGCATCCGGCCCCTTGGACTTGTATACATCCAGATTTTCTAAATCGTCCCTAACCTGTTCTTTTACCACAGTTGACTGCTCACCTTTCTGCCCCCAGACTGTGCTGCCAGGTGCAGTAATCTGGGAGTTGACTTTACCTGTGAACCCTGAGGTGAAAAAAGCATTGAGTACTTCAGACTTTTCTGCATTATCTGCAACTGGGTTGCTTTCTACATTTCTAAGACAATTTATCACCTTGGTGCTGCTTATACTTTGAGGTGATTCGAGACTAAGTTCATGGAACAGCGGAAATGCTAGGAGCCTTGCAGTGTCACTGTCCACACTACACTTTTATAAAAAGAATTTGCTCTGATGAATATGAATATCGAGAATCAATGCTATAATCTAGCTCCTACTTGCCTTTCATCATGGGCAAAACCACAGGGGGAAGATACTGGGTGAGCATGGCTCCCAGTAGGGTTGTGAACAATTAATGGCTATCACAAGGCTTATCAGTTAAATGATTAATTGTAGCTGGCCAGTGACTGTGATCTTTCCCTGAGTTCCCTTACAATCACAGTGCTCTGGGGGAAGGAGATACAAACAACATATAAGACTCTGTGTGAAGCCTTTGTCTGCCTTTTGTCTGAAACCAATAGTATGTGAAAGGTACTGGCAGCAGTGACTGGCTTCCTAGTCAGTCTCTTTACTAGTTTCTCTTCTTGGGTAAACCTTACTAATTAGCCTTGCCTAGAATCCCTTTATTTATCCCTATCCAATCCATTCCTTTCAACTTATTCTTCCCCCAAACTCCTCTTATTTGTTCTTGTTGTTTTTTTCTCCCCACACTTTTTAAAAAGAAAGCTATGTTTTCCCTGGCAGTGTCTCATCCATCACTGTGCAGGAAAATACATATATTACTTACACACACACACATGCACATGTGTGCTCGCACGTGTGCACACACACACTAAACAGATAGAAGAAGATATATTATACACACACATGCACATTTTTCCAGCATAGCAAACATTATGAAGCGTGCTGGAAAGGCAGGCACCAGGTCTTCTGGCAGGGGAGGGAGAGGGGCTAGAGGGGGTAAGGGAAGAGCTGCAAGTTCCTCCTCCTCAGCAAACATAGATACACCCTCTTTCCTGGCAGCAATGAGTATTCTGTTCTCAGTGGGAGCAAGAAGGTGGAAGCAGTACCTGTCCGTGCACCTCCACCACTTCCACTAACATCAGAAATAGCTACCAGCACCAGCATGACAGTATCCTCCATCCCAATTTCAGATCCCAGCATGAGACTCCCAGTGCCAGAGGAGGAGTTGAATCTGGAAGCAAGGGAGCTGAGTGCTATAGCCAGGGAAATTCTAGGGGGAATCTGAATTTGTGTTCCACACCCCTCAGTGTGCCCCTAGAAACAGATCTCCTTTTCTGAAAGGCACCTGGGAGGAGGTTGTGGGGGCAGGTGGCTCAGCTTCCCTTGCTGTTGTGCCTCTGCCTGCTGAGGAGGGGAATAAAGCAAGATCCCCACCTGCAACCCAGAAGTGTGTGTGTGTTTGGGCGGGGGATAGTGTAGTGTGGGATCATTTTGAGTTGGCAGATGATCCCAGGTATGCTACCTGCCAGCACTGCTGAAGGCAGATAAGCTTGGGCAAAGACGTGAAACACTTCACCATCATGGCTATGCTGCTGTATCTCAGGAGGCAGCACCCCCTTGCCCTTGTTCCACCTCAGCTGGGCACCAGTGGGACCTTGCCCAAAAAGAAGTCCTCCTCTCACTCCAAAGCCCCCACCCCCCAAAGCAGAGGCAGGCTACCCTGGACCAGTGGGGGAAAGCCTCAGACAAGGAGAGGAGTGTTGTAAGAGCAAGCGAGGTCACCCAGAGCATTGGGAACCATATGCTTGCTCTGGATGGCCAGTCCTTCTCCTTTGTTGAGTGTCCAGGCTTCAGGTGGCTCATGGTGTTCATGGCCAAG
The DNA here is from genome assembly GCA_030014935.1 of Caiman crocodilus. Taxonomy (NCBI): domain Eukaryota; kingdom Metazoa; phylum Chordata; order Crocodylia; family Alligatoridae; genus Caiman; species Caiman crocodilus. Next base: position 977,494 of record JAGPOW010002911.1, read on the forward strand.
TTTCTGCATGCACCACCTTTAGCAGGATGGTGGTGCCCTCCTTGTATCAGGCATGTAGGGAGTACTTGAAGGATGAGCTGCACAAGGCAGGCCCACGCATAGCCTTGCACTTCACCTTAGACATCTGGAAAAGCTGGGGTGGAGATCATGCCTACCTCTCCCTCACAGGACACTGGTGCAATCAATCAAGCCATTGGTGGGCTCTCCTTTAAGTGGATGTGATAGATGAGTCCCACATGGCAAGGGAGATCATGGTGGCTATAAACTGTATGGTGCAGGGGTAGTTCACTAAGCAGGGCAAGCTCGCCCATGGAGTCCATGGTCACCGACAATGATGCCAGTGTGGTCAAGGTGATCCGTGATGCCAACTTTGCTGGCATCCATTGTGTGGCGCACAAGTTCCACCTCATAGTCAGCGACACCTTGGAGGGGGACAGGGCTGCTGGTGACAGTGTCATCTCTACTGCTACCGGCCAGCTCATTTCAAGATGCAGGAAGATGGTGGGCTATTTCCACCAGTATCAAGTGGGGCAAGACAGGCAGAGCTGATCATCCCACAGCACAAAATCATGCAGGATGTGGAGACTCGGTGGAACTCCACATACCTGGTGGTTGAAAGGCTGGTGGAACAACAGAAGGCCATCCATGAAATGCCCTTGGTCAGGGAGATTGGGATCAGCGGTCCCCTTAACAAAACTGAGTAGGATGTCATCTCCCAGATCTTAGTGGTCCTCAAGCCGTTCCTCGAGGCCACTGAGAGCCTCAGTGCTGGCGATGCCCTCCTTAGCCAGGTGATCCCCATAATGAAAGAGCTTGAGAACCAAATGGAGAAGTTCCAGGAGGTCAGTGTTCCCAGCTGGTGAAAGCTGCTGTCACCAAACGTGCAGGAAAAGGTGAAGCAGCTGAAGGAGGGCATCAAAAAATGGCTGCATCTGTTGCAGTCCAGTCCAGTGCACATGCTGGTGGGCATGTGTGACCCAACGGTGAAAGAGAGCATCTGCAGCAGCAAGTGACCCTCGATAACTGGACAGAGGTGCTGGTAAACAGACTCAGGGAGGCAGAAGGGCAGAGGCAGGGCAACGTGTAGGAGGGGGATTCACTATCCTGTGCCAGCACTTCATCCACAAGCCATTCTCTTCCACCACAGGCACTGCCAAAGTGGGCCAAGTGAATGGCTTCAATGGTGGGGTCCAGAGGCATCAGACCCCACCACCCAGCAGGTAGCAACGAGGCCTCAGTGGCTACCTATCTTGCTGACAACATGGAGCCACTGCACTGTGACTCCTTGGTCTGTTGGGGAACCCGCAATCAGATATGGTAGGATCTGGCCACAGTTGCCCAGAAACACCTTTCCTGTCCAATTACCAGTGTTCCAAGTGAGAGGTTGCTCAGCATTGCTGGGGATGTTGTGACATCCCACTGCACCTCCTTGGACTCTGGTTTGGTGGAGTAGCTGGTGTTCCTCAAGGTGAACCTCCTCCTTCTGGGGTTCCTCAGGCTCTACCTGCAGATGGAGTGAGTGCCACCATCCTCACTCTGCACCTATTTGCTTTTTTTATTTTCTTTGACAACCATTTAATGCCCCACTATCAAACCTGGAGGCATCAGTTTAGTTTATCACCAGCCAGCAGGAGGCGAACATCTCCCTGCTGAGCTCCCATGCCAGGACAAACTTGAAGGTATGAGCTGGGGATATGGGGAAGGAGGAGACCCCAGGTCCTGGGTGTGACCTAAAAACTGCACTCTGTCAGGGTAGGGAGGCCTGGTGGGACTGCTGGGGGGGCAGCAGCCCCAGGAAATGCCAGGACCACAGGGTAGGTATGGAGATGCAGAATGGATGTCACCCCTAGACAGTGGGGGGCCTAAATGAATGAGACATTTGGATTGAAATCACATTGTATGGGATTAGACTGCACAAGAGAAGGAAGAAAACTTGGTATAAATATTTAAACCCCTGGCCAAATTTTCAGCTGGTTCACTATCACTTTATGAACTTCTAGCAGGCTCAGGGTCTTGTCCTAACAACATTGCATCCACCATGTTAAGTGAAAAAGGTCTTTTTCAGTTTAATCAGTTGACTTCATATGAGGCAGTAGTGTCCCCTTGCTTTCATTGCATTCCTTCCCAAAACCCATTACTGCAACATGGCCAATTGTGTGAAGAAATTTCCAGGTGATCTGGTACATTTGTCTGTACTGAGTCAGGTCTTGAAATCCCATGTAAGGTCTGAGAACAGTGCTTGTTCTTAATTTGACTCTCTTTTCTTGTCCTTATATCCCAGAAGGTGAAACATTCCCAGAGAGAAATATTTGAAATGATTACTAAAGGGGAAATAAAAGTAAGACTGAGATCAAAGACGGTTCCATATAACCTAATTCAGCATCAGGCAGTAAATTCCAGTCAAACTGGATAAATGTGATACAGAAGAGTACACCTAAGCTATAGTTTTTGCCAACTATTAGAAGGGTGTCACAGGGTGCCTCACAATACTGGGTGTGCAAACACTTGCACATGATTCACTAGATAAACCCAAAGATTTCAAATAGAATGTTTTTGACACTATGGATTCCTAATACATTGTGGTCATTCTGAGTACTTTGCAACAGAAGAATTGTATATTATTTTTCTGTAATCAAGAAATGAATGGAAACTAAGAGCTGGCATTTTCCAAGGGGTGCCTTAATTCTAAAAAAGTTATCAATTGGTCTGGAGGATAAACTATGGAGGAGAAATCTCTTATTTTTTCATATCAGGCTAGCCATGAAAATGTTAGAGAAATTGAATATTCCAATTTGAATGAATTACCTTCCTTGGTGACAAAAGGTATCCATTTCTACTAAGTTTGGAACATATCAAGAAAATGATTAACAACACAAGGTTTAGGGGAGTGTCCTTGGAAAATTAAGGGAGCCGCTAGACAAAACAGAAGTAAATCAGGGGGAGACATCTGTCATATATGGAGAATGACTCCTCCTGTACATAACACGAATTAATTGCAAAAGAAATATTTACCATACTAATTAATCAAGGTTAGACATTTCAAATGTTTACATATCAGATGACTAGGATCCTGCTTGAAATCATCATAAATATATTAAGAAAAGCTGGAAGGGATACCTCATTATTTATTCTCAGATGACCTAGCCATGAATTCACATCCTCTTGAATTATGCAGTTAACATCAGTATTTTTTATTTGAACTTTTGTGAGTAGGCCCCAGCTGAGCACGAGTTTCAGAGTCCTCAGGAAGGAACATCAAAGACTTCAAAAGCTGACTGTTCTGTTTTCACAGATTTGTAATTTCCATAGATTTCCTTGAGGTAATACTGATTTAATATCACTACACTCTTAATGCTAACATTCTTAGCAGTACAGGAATCTGTTTTGTTGCCTCTCACAAGTTTTCATCTTCAATCTCACCTGTGGCCACTAGCTATCACAATCTCCATCGCTGTTAACAAGATTACCATCCTGCATGCTGCTTGCAGTCCAGAGGTTCTTTTGCTTTCTGCTGTACCCTGCTGCTGCATCCACTTTGGTATTTCCAGGCACACGTTAGCCCTTTTCTTCATGATCTGAAGTGTTTGTTTAACTATTGAGAAGTTCATAAGTCTGGGGCTATTCCAAACTGGTCCTAGTTTCCTTGAAAGAATGAACTGTTTATGTGTCCAGGGCAAAACCAAGAACAAGGCTTTTCTTGTTCAGTGAAACAGATTACATAGAAAGTTCCAAAAAAATTATCTTGATTCTCCTTTACCACTGGTTATGTACTTTATTGATGTTCCTTCCTGTTTACACTGGTGTATGCCAGATGATTTAAGCTGTGTGTGCTTGTGACAGGTTAACGCCTGAAAAACTGTTGTTGGGTGGTGTGTGTGCTGTGTTTACCTATGAGTGATGCACCTTCCTTCTGTCTCCTGCAATGACTTACTGCTCCTATGAGTGTTCAGTTATGGGGAAGTGGTACCTGTGGTCAGTTAGTGGACTTTGTACAGTTGATTCTGCATTGTGCTTCTGTGTGTGTCCTCCTCCCCTACACCCCATCTCTTTCGACTTGGGTGTTGCTGTTGGACCTTGATAGTGAGTTGGGCCTTGATAGTGAGTTGGGTCTCCACTTGATTCTCTCTATTTTAGGTACTGCACAAGGACCAAACTCACACAAGATAGCCCTATGACCCCTCTTTAAAGGATTAGAATTTAAACAGATAGCTGAACTCAAATATCTCAGGCTTGTTTGCTGGACAGCTCATTGATGCCTTGGCGTGGGCTAAGCTCCCTTACTGGTGGTGGCCTGGAAATGGTATTTAAAGGCCTGGTTTTGGGGAATTGGCTTATGGGGGAGGGGTGCATGCATGTTCTATAAGGGTTCAAGATGGGCAGTAGGGGTTAATTGCTTTCTAAAGAGCTTGCGTCTCACACACACAGTTCCATATAGCCCTGGAAGCAGACAGGCTTTCTAACACAACAAGGACACACAGCCTGGGAACCAAGGAAGTATATTCCATACTACCCCATAACACAAGATAAATGACACCAGCTGCAAGGCCCCAGATCAGCTGTGGTGCTGGGTCCCGGTTTTGGGGGAACGGACAAAATTAGAAGGCCTGGAAGGCTATGTGCATGTGTGACTACCAAGAGACAACCACCCAGAGAAAGCCAAGGTTGAAGAGTCATCAGGAGTTATCAAGAGGGAAGGAAAATACAAAAGCAGAAACTTGAGAATAACAAAGGGTCCCTCCCTGCCCCTCCTTGCTGTCCCTCCTTCTCTTGTTTTGCCTCATCCCTTCCTGTTCCTCCTCCTTCTCCCTGAGAGGGGTCTCTGTCCCCATTCACCAGGAAGGGTCTCTGAGGCCACCATGGACCGAGGACATACCAGCAGCCCATTGCATGCATCCCACTGAAGGGGGGCCGTGGGCTTCAGCATTCCACCTCTAGACTGCTGACACTTAAGAGAGAGCCTCAGAGTGGATTCTGCATCCTGACCAGATGTACTTTGACTCTGATGACAGCTCTAGGATTGGTAGATATATAATTGCTTGACTGTTTGTATTGTTGCTTTTTTGTTATAACTTTGTATCAATAAATTTGCCTATTATCGAATGGAAAGGTTGTTGTCGGTCTGAGGGTTGTGCTTGCCTGAAACAAAGTTATTAGGGCTGTGTCCTAAATCCAGTGCCAACAACTGGGTAGTAGACTTAGTCCAGAATGCCTTGGGGCACTGATTGCTCTTGTGACCTGGGTTCCCTGCCTAATAACACATTGCTTCAAGTCTGCAGGCTGTCTTTGCCTTTTACTCTCCCTGGTTCAGCGTGGAATACATCTTGGTAATCAGCTATGAGCTCTCAAAACTGGCACCCCTGTTCCCCAAGGGCTGGTCCCTCCTGTGACACAACCCCTTTTTGGAGGGGGTCCTAATTCCATCTGGTCAGGGTAGGTGCCCTTAAGTATCATTTGTGCTCTTGCCATCTCTTAAACAGTTTGATGTGGTAAATTTGCTTTTCATGATAATGACCAGTTTTTAACACTTCATAGTCTACAAGGCCTTCACAGTGTACTACCTCAAATGACCCTTGCCACTTGGCCAGCAACTGGCTGTTCTAGTCTGGCAGAAGAACTAGGACTTGGTCTCCCATGTCTAATTGCTGGAAGTTTTCTCTTGCTATTTGGTGCTAAGAGGGGTACATGTACTTGGACATTTGACCAAATTGTGGGAATACTTAGCAAGAGAAAACCATCTGTTTGTGGGTGATAGATTGAGCTCCTCAGATGTTTAATTTGGAGGGTCTTGCACATCCCTTTCATCACCCTGACCATATAATAAGTACTTTGATCAGGGAGGATCCCTATTCTAGCTATCAATTTGAACAGTTTTGCCATGATTTTTGGTACTGTGACTGATTGGAGTAGCATGGTTTCAGGGAATCTGGTTGCATAGTCCATAATCACCAGCACATTGATTCCCCATGCTACTTTTCAGGAATGTGCCTGCCACAAGGACAGTTCACTCAAAGGGTTTCTCTATGATGGGCATTACCACTATTGGGGCCACTTGTGTTCTTTCAACTGCTGCTACCTGGTAAACTAGGCACATATCTCAGTAGTGACTGACTTTTTTATGCAAGCTGGCCCAGAAGTACCAGTGCATGACATGCGCTTCAGTCTTGTCCTACTCAAGATGTCTGCCCATTGGCCCATCCTGTGTTAGCCGAATCAGGAAGATCCTGTACCATAGATTCATAGATCATTAGGGGCTGGAAGGGACCTTGCAAGATCATCAGGTCCAACACCCCTGCACTAGGCAGGAAAGACAAATGGGGTCAAGTGACCCCAGCAAAGTGACCATCCAGTCTCCTTTTGAAGATTTCCAAGGTGTCTGATTGCATCACTCTGAAGGGAGTTCATTCCTCAGTCTGGACACCCTAACTATGAAGAATTTTTTCCTAATGTTAAGCTTGAAACAGTCTTCCAGAAGTTTTTGGCCATTAATCCTAGTTTTCCCCTGGGGCACCCAGGTGAACAGTTGTTCACCAAGCCCTTATGCAGTGGTAAGCTGCTACCAAGTCGCCTCTCAGTCTTCTCTTTTTTTTTCTGAGGGACCAGAAGCTGTCTAACTTCAGCCTCCTGACTTTTTGCTTTTTCAATCTTATAAAGAGGTCTGCCCTCACCTGAAAACATGATGTTTGTCTTACCTGATCTGGCCATAGCAGCTCCCCTTTGTAATGCACCAGGCCGTCCCCAAAGGCATGCTGAAATGCTGACCTATTAATTTGCTCCACTTGGAACTGTCCTGACTCAATAACATCCTCCAGGTCCAGGTGATCCATCAGGTTCCTGGTGGAGGTACTGACCATGTTCTCTCCAGTGAATCTATCTGGTCTTCTAGCCCCTTCTCCTTCTAGGATATCCTGTGAAACTTTAGGGAGGTATTGCCAGTCTTGGCCCAGAATCATTGGGCAAAAGATATTCCAACCAGCATCTTGTGTGTCTTTCCTAGGACCATCACAGGCAGTTGGCATTGCTCATAGGCCTTCAGTTTCCTTTGCATGCAGACCAGTGTAGTCTCTATGGCTGGGGTGCATGCCTGAGCTGGTAGGGCAATTGTCTGTAAACAACCTGTGTCTACTGTGGCGGTGATTCTGTGCCCCCCTACCTGGGTATCCACAATGGGTCTAGGATGTGGTTGCTCAGTACAGGTATGCCTGAAACTGTAGTCCATTTTTGTTACCTCATCCTCACCAGGACTTGGCTCCAGCTCTGTGCGTGAACTCACACCACACCATGGCTAGGGAGCCCTACAGGGCAGTGCCACATCAGATTCCTGGCTGCCTCACACTGGAAGCATCTTTCATCCCTTAGTCCTGGCCCCCGCTTAGTGTCGTTCCCTGTTTTACCTGAAGGGTTGGCATTCATCTGTGCCTTTTTATTTTTACACTAGTGTAAGTCATTGATGCCACTATTACCTATGATTAATATAATTTGAACTGGGAGGATGAATAAACCTTATGTTCTATGTGTCTTGTATCTTTCGCATATCTCTTACTCCTTAGAGAAGTTGCACAGGGATCATAAATGCAGAGGATACACACCAGGGTAAAATTGACTTTGTTACCTTTACTGGCATAAGGAAGTATGAGTTGGATGACTGCACTGCAAGGTGGATAGAAAGCTGGCTGGATTGTCAGGCTCAACAGGTAGTGATCAATGGCTTGATGTCTAATTGGCAGCCAGTTTCAAGTAGAATGCCCCAGAGGTTGGTCCTAGGGACAGTTTTGTTCAATATCTTCATCAACAACCTGGAAGATGTGATGGAGTACACCCTCAGCAAGTTCATGGATGGCACCAAGCTGGGGCCAGTAGTAGATATGCTGGAGGATATGGCTAGGATTCTGAGTGATCTAGACAAATTGGAGGATTGGGCCAGAAGAAATCTCATGAGGTTCAGCAAGAACAAGTACAAAATCCTGCACTTAGTATTGAAGAATCACATGCACCACCACAGACTGGGGACATAATTGCTAAGTAGCAGCTCTGCAGAAAAGGACGTGGGGCTTTCATAGCTTCATAGTTGTTAGGGTTGGAAGGGACCTCAATAGATCAATGAATGTGACCCTCTGCCCTGGGCAGGAAAGAGCGCTGGGGTCATATGATCCCAGCCAGGTGCTTGTCCAGTCTCCTTCCTCTTAAAGACCTCCAAGGTAGGGGAGAGAACCACCTCCCTTGGAAGCCCGTTCCAGAGCATCTCCTATTTCTTGCTGCCCACCCCTACCCCACCAAATGAATTTGTAAACAGCCACAAGATCCCCTCTCAGCCTTTTCTTGTGGAGGTTGAAGAGATCCAGGCCCCTTAGTCTCTCCTCAGAGGGCCTTACCTGGAGCCCCCTTACCATATGAGTAGCCCTCCCATGGATTCTCTCAAGGTTATCCACATCCCTCTTGAAGTGCAGTGCCCAGAACTGGATGCAGTACTCCAACTGCAGCCTGACCAATTCCACACGAGGGGAAGTACCATGTCCCTGGACCTGTTCATGATACATCTGCTAATGCATGATTGAGTGTGGTTAGCTTTACTTATTACTTTGTCACATTGACGATTCATATTCATCTTGGATTCAACTGTGACTCTGAGATCCCTTTCTGCTGCTGTGCTGCTGAGAAGTTCATCCCCTAGCCTATAGGTATGTTGGTGATTCCTTCTCCCTAGATGCAGCACTTTGCACTTGTCTTTGTTGAACTACATCCTGTTCTTTGCTGCCCACTTTTCCACCCTGTCCAGGTCCATCTGGATTTGATCCCTTCCCACTAATGTGTTAACTTTACCCCATAATTTCATGTCATCCACAAATTTGGACAGAGTGCTTTCCATGCCCTCATCCAAGTCACTGATGAAGACATTGAATAGCACAGGTCCAAGGATTGAGCCTTGGGGCACCTCACTCCCACATCTTTTCAAGTTGATGCTGACCCATGCACTTACCCCTCTCTGGGCGCAACTCATAAGCCAATTTTCCACCCACTTGACCGTGTAATCATCTATGTCACAGACACTCAGTTTGTTTATGAGAATAGGATGAGATACCGTATCAAAGACCTCCTTAAAAATCCAAGTAGATGACTTCTACGTCTACTCCTGCATTTAAACATTTTGTGACCTAGTCATAAAAAGAAACACGGTTAGTCAGGCAGGATCTACCTGCTATGAACCCATGCTGGTTGCCCTTCAGCATTATTTTTCCTGCTTGTCTCCCACGAATGTGATCCCTGATACTTTTTCAAAGGTTTTCCCAAGGATAGAGGTGAGACTAACCAGCCTATAATTACCCAGTTCCTCCTTCCTCCCCTTCTTGAAAATAGGGACCACATTGGCCCTTTTTCAGTTCTCTGGAATCTGACCTGAGCACCATGAGCTCAAACAGCCATGCCAGTCACTCTGCTATGACACCGGTCAATTCCTTCAGTGCCCTTGGATGAAGATCACCCAGGCCTGCTGACTCAAACACATTCAGACCCTCCAAATGTACTTTTACTAGGTTGACACTGACTTTTGGTGGACTGGTATTCCTTCTCTGCCTATCTATAATGCAATTGGGAGATTTGTCTTGGTCTGTGTTCAGGAATACAGAAGCAAGAAAATCATTGAATAGTTCAGCCTTGTCCCTCCAATCTGTCACCAATAGCCCTAGGTTGTCTTGTAGGAGTCTTTTGTTACTCTGCACAGACTCTTACCTTTTGAAGAGAGATGAAGACCATCATGTCTCAGGGATGCCCCTTTCATGGAAGTGTGGATCATGGTCAAAGAAGCCAAAACCCGCACAATGGCACCAACTCCAGAGCTGCAGGTTGACTTCTCTGAAGCAGATGTCTTGATGCTGATGGTGACTGCTGACTGGAAGGATCAATGAGAAGACCACCTGCACCCCTGACTTCCTAAGCCTGGGCCCCAGAACCTTGTAGTCACTCACTCAAGCCGGTAGGGAGCCGCGCGAACAGAGCGCGCAAACAGGTGCGGGCTAAGGGGGTTGTCCCCCTAGCCAGGGAGTGCCCCCGGGACTAACCCTAGGG
>JAGPOW010002911.1:987652-1003094 GCA_030014935.1 Caiman crocodilus
ACACAGTCAAATGGGTCACTAACTGGCTGGAGGGCTGCACCCAGAGAGTGGTGGTGGATGGGTCTTATTTGACCTGGAGGGATGTGGGCAGTGGGGTTCTGCAGGGCTCGGTCCTCGGGCCTGCACCGTTCAACATCTTCATCAGCAATTTGGATGGGAGGGAGTACAAAGTACCCTGTTCAAATTCGCAGGTGATATTCACAGATGTGGGGAAAAATGGGCACGCTAGAAGGAAGGAATAGGCTGCAATTGGACCTGGACAGGTTACAGGGGTGGGCAGATGAGAATAACAGGATGAGTTTCAACACTGACAAGTGCAAGGTGCTGCACCTGGGGAGGAAGAGCCAGCAGCATACCTACAGGCTGAGGTGTACAGGCCCTTCTCGTCAGTGCAGAGGCAGAAAAAGATCTTGGAATCATTACTGATGCCAAAATGAACATGGGCCGACAGTGTGGGGATGCGGTCAGTAAGGCCAACCCTACCTTGTCATGTATCCACAGATGCATCTTGAGCAGGTCCAAGGAGGTGATCCTCCCCCTCTACACGACACTGGTCAGGTCACAGCTGGAGTACTGCGTCCAGGTCTGGGCACCACACTTCAGGAGTGATGTGGCCAGCATGGAGAGGGTCCAGAGGAGGCCACTCGCATTGTCAGGGGGCAGCAGGGCAGGCCCTACGAGGAGAGGCTGAGGGACCTGAACCTGTTCAGCCTCCACAAGAGAAGGATGAGGGGGATCTAGTGGCCATTTACAAACTAGTCAGGGGGGACCAGCAGGTATTGGGGGAGTCCCTGTTCCCCCAAGTACTACCAGGAGTGACAAGAAATAACAGTCACAAGCTAGCAGAGAGTAGATTTAGGCTAGATATCAGGAGGCGCTTCTTGACTGTCAGGGCGACTAGGATCTGGAACCAACTTCCAAGAGAAGTGGTGCTGGCTCCTACCCTGGGGGTCTTTAAAGGGAGGCTGGATGAACACCTGGTGGGGGTCATTTGACCCCAGTGCTCTTTCCTGCCATGGCAGGGAGTCAGACTTGATGTTCAGGTCCCTTCCGACCCTACCAACTATGACACTATGTCCTGTTTTCTAGACCTCTAATCATTTTTGTTGCTTTCATCTGGATTCTTTGCAATTTGTCCATGTCTTGCTTCGGTTCTTACAACCCTTTCTTGCTTTGCTTTAGGGCAATGACCACTTGAATCATTTTAATGCTCTCTAGTCTGGGTTCTTATCCATGAGTAAAATACTCTGTTATCCAGAGTAAGGAAGTTCCTTTGGAATATTTTCCTTCAGGCATTGGAAAATTAACTTGGAGCTACTCTCATGGCTAAGGCTCGATAGCAAAGATTAGATTGTGTAGAAACCTTCATTTCCTGTCTAATTTAGTGGAAATGTATATTATAACTCCATTGATTAGGCTTGTCCGCCTTTGGTTGAGTAACTGTTTCTGTAATTTAGAGTAGTGTACTTTTTTTTCATACTCTGCTCCAGGAAACTTTTGATCTAGCCAGTGGGGAGTTGCTGATATACTGAGTGATTTCTCCTTGTCCTACCACAGAAGGCAAGATTCATTTTAATGGCCTGGTTTTGCAGCTTTCATTTAAAAAATGACGCCTCATCATAGTACTGTTAAGATCTGTTAGTTAACCTAACACTGACTGGGGCAGAGCTTTGCTATGTGTCAGCTGATCTGAGACCTATATGTTTGTGGGGCTTGCTCACCACTCGCCATACATCTGGCCAAGGGAAATGTTATAGGGCCTGAATGTGTAATGGTTGTGGTGAGGGAGCTGAAGATCTAATGCTGCAAGCCTGAGCAAGGGGCAGAGTACTGGAGTGCTCTGGGCCAGGGCTAGAAAGAATGAAGGGAATGGAAGGGGCATGTTGTAACTCTGACCCATAAGCAGATTAATCTTTTCCGCAGTAAGAAAATCAGGGAGTGACTGCTGGATGGAAAAATAGAGCTACCTGAGTCACTATTTGTTCCCCAAAGCTAAGGGTTTAATACAACAGAGACCTATAAAGTGAAGACAAGGGCTATTCTTTTATATGCCACTTCCATTTGAACACTTATCTACTAGAGAAATGAGAGAACCTTTGTACACGAGTGGTGGGTTGGTGTTCCTGTAAGTGAGGCGTGTTGACAGGAAGAGGGAGAAACAGGTGCTCTACGAGCCCCCTCCCCTCCCCATTGTTAGCCTGCAGCACTACTAGTCAACTCTGTACCCTTTTTTTGCCATGGAGTGAAATTGGGGTCTGGGATTTGCTGCTTTACAACTTAAACAGATTCATTAAGGGCCAGAATATGCATAGTAAACTGATTTTAATTTACAATCCATGCCAGGATTTGAATCCAAGGTCCTGGAAGTGAATGACTAGTTTCTTTACCACCAGAGAGACAATATTTAGCAGTTAACTAGATCTGGGTGAGGTCAGAATATGCATTTTCTAATCCATGGGCCCCTATGCTGTGCAATGGAGTTAAGTCTTACCCTGGACCTAGGTTAGAGACTCTAAGGTGTCTTTGCAAAGACACTTGATGAATGGAAGATGCAATATTCAAATGATATGCAAGGACCACACCGTGGTTTGTTAAATCTGATCATTTTGTTTTAAAGCAAAATGTAGCTCTTTTTTTCCACATTTAATATTGCACTACAGAAAGTAGTTTGTTTGGACTGCAATAGGGGAGTTCCAGTTTCCATACTCTAAGCATATAAAGCGGGGCAGGGTGACATCTTGTAGATGAGATTAACTTGTTTAGAGAGTATCTGCTAGATGGTATGGTGGAGGAGTAACAGGAAGCTTTTTTGCAATAATACACTAGATTATTTAGCAATCTTTTTTTCCTATTGTTAGTGATGCATTTACACTAAACCCACAAGTTTATGCAAATAAGCAATGGCTATTTTGAACATGGAAACTATATTTCCCTTTGCTTTCTTCCTTTGCTATTGTGGTGCTAAATATAAGTAGAGGGAACTTTTTAAATTTTCCCCACTGATCTTAAAAAGCAAGATATACATATAATAGTTGCAAATACATGGTTTAAGGATGTGTGTGAGGCTGAGAGAAGCCCAGTGATCAAGTAACTGTTTAGCCCAGTGATTTTCACGCATGTACACAGGGGCTTGGCAGTGGGAATTGTCCAGGCAGGTACAAGCCTGAGTCTGTGCTTACGTACCTAGTTTATCTGCTCATCTCCTAACACTTTGCTTATATCCTGACAATTGCCAACACCCTTCAAAAGATTTGGCAGTGCCCTGGGTGAGAATCATTGGTGTAGAATAAACTCCTACAAGTCTGGAGGCTTATTCCAGGCACCTGGTCTGAAATCAAGATTTCTTTGTCGATTTGCAGCAGGGTCTGACTTTTGCTAGGCCCCGTGTGCAACAAGAATGGAGTATTTCAGTGTATTTGTCTACTTCTGCTTCTAAGCACAACCGAAGCCAGAAAGCACAAGCAGGTCAAACCAGAGCTCCTTTCAGTGAAAAATGGTATGTCTTCATTCTGATTTTGGAAAAGAAGTTGAGCTCCGGATTCCACACTCGCTACTACAAGCTCTGGTTTGAAGGGTGTCTGTCCCAGGGGCTTGTGACACCTGTCTCCCTTCTTCTGAGTCGCAGCAAATATCCTGGGTCTTACATGTCAGTTCCCAGTGGAGGAGAAATCAGTAATGCAGAGTCACTTTCTTAAGCCAAGTCCTGATGTGAGATGGTCAAACAGTATGCAGCACAACGTTGCCTTCTGAGCATCTCAACCCAGCCTCAGTACTCCATCGTTAAGGAGAAATTCTACTTCAAGAATCACCTACTCAAACTTCAGTGTCAACGGTGTTGTCTCCAGCTGTTCATGCAGTTCCCTCTCTCCAGAAGTTGCTGTACCTAAAACTTTGCATAATCTAAAACTAACAGAAAGTCTTCCCAAGAGTCCAAATTTGCCCCTGTGATAAGAAAATGCACTTACAACATCATGGGTTACAGTGACACCTGCCATAATGACGGATTTCATTCCCTTCCAGCAATCTTATGGCACAATTAAATGTGCTATTTCCATCCCTCAACAGGAGAGACAATTCTGCCTGCGAATCCACATGGTCCTTCAATGAAGTAGAATTTTCTAGAGCTTATTAAATAGGATAATGAGGCATTCTTTTACTCTTTTTGTTCCCCGTAGCAATGAATAAACAGGAAGATCTTTTCCTTAAATTTACTAATAGAAGCTCTATCACCAAAGCAAGCACGTGGCTGCGTAAAACTGCCTAGGCTATACAATACAGTGGAAGGTGACAGAACACAAATGCTGAGCTCATTAAAACCAGATAAGTGAGAATCTTTGTCCTATAATCTGTAAAGCAAGGAGTACAAAACTGTAAAGCAAAGAATACAAAGAGGGCACAGAAGGAGACAATCCCATTGTGTATAAAAGGGGGCAAAGGGGCCAAGAAACCTTCTTAGTTGTACAGGGAAGTCCAGAAAAGCCTAAGGGCAAAGAAAGGTGTACAGACTGTGGGAAGTCTGTAGCTACCAAGGAGGTAGCTCGCATTTGCAGGGAATCGGGAAGGCCAAAGTAGGATTAGAACTTAGGCTGGCGACAAAAATGAAGGACAACAAAATATCCTTTTCAGGTATTCAGGGAGCAAAACAAAGGCACAGGGTAGCATAGGACCTCTAAAGAACAAACTAGGGCAATTGGTGACAGAGAGGGGGGACAAAGCTGAGGTCTTCAATGATTTCTTTGCCTCTGTATTCCTAGACACAGACCAAGACAAATCTCCCAGTTGGATCCTAGATAGACACAGGAGGGACACCAGCCCACCAACTGTTAGTGCAGACTTAGTAAAGGGGCACTTGGAGGCGTTGGATGTGTTCAGACCAGCAGGCCCAGATGAACTTCACCCAAAGGTGCTGAAGGAATTGGCCAGTGTTGTAGCAGAGCCACTGGCATGGCTGTTTGAGCACTCCTGGTACTCCGGTCAGGTCCCAGAGGACTGGAAAAGGTCCAACGTAGTCCCTATTTTCAAGAAGGGGAGGAGGGAGGAACCGGGGAATTATAGGCCTTTATCCTTGTGAAAACTCTGGACAAAATCATTAAGGATCATATTTGTGGGAGCCCAGAAGGGGAAATAATGCTGAAAGGAAATCAGCATGGATTCATTGCAGGTAGATCCTGCCTGACTAACCTTGTTTCTTTTTTATGATCAGGTCACAAAACGCTTAGACACAGGAGTCAAGGTAGATGTCATCTACTTAGACTTTAAGAAGGCCTTCAATACGGCATTTCGTTCTGGTTTCATAGATAAACTGGCAGTCTGCCAGACTGGCAGCCAGAGCGTCTCTGCGGTCGGCCCCTCGCCCTGGTGCTGAGCCACGCAGCTGGGGTGTTCAGCACCAGGGCTCCGGTGACAGTGAGGAAAGGGTTGGGGAGACCCCCAATGGCCTCGCTTGCTCTCTCAGCCCTCCCGACCCCCACCAGGACCCCCAAGGCCCCCGAGCCCTGCCCTGCCCGGCCCCTCTGCCCACCAGCCTTCCCAAGGCCCCCAACCTCTGCTGGGGCTGGCCCCAACCCCTCAAGGCCCCCATTCCTGCGCCTCCACCCCATACTTAAAAAACCCAACCCCCCAGCACTTACCAGCAGTTGGAGGTGCCGTGTGGCTGCCTGGGGCCCTACTCGCACAGTGTGGGGCAGGGCGACAGCCCCAGCCCGAGCCCTTCTGCCCCTCTGCTGTCCTGGGCTGCCCGGGGGGGCTCTGCCAGGAGGCCCTGGAGCCCTTCCACCCCTGCTTCTGAGGTAAGCAGAGGCTTTTTTTCCTTTTCCTTGGTTTTTTTCTCTGCTTTTTTTTTAAGTGATGGTGCCTGGGGTTGTGGGGGTAGCCATGGGGCCCTGGGGGTGCAAGTTGGGGGATGAGGCTGGGTGAGGCACCCATTGGGAAGGCTGCAGGAAATGGTGAGGGATGGGGCCAGGTGGGGGCACCAATTAAGGGGAAGGGGTGGGGCCTGTGAGCCTTGCAACGGGGGGTGGTAGCCCTTGTGGGGTCCATTTGGCCCCCACTGGGGGGACATACCCTTTGCATGGGGGCTGAATCCCCTGTTGGGGGCCCAGACCCTTTGTCTGGGGGTTGAATCCCCTGTTGGGGGGGCATACCCCTTGTGTGGGGGCCATCACCTGGAGGGCAGCAAAACACGTATTCATGAATTTATGGAACCCGTATTTAGAGGTCACTTTATTATTATGATAAGAGACTTGCTTTAACACTGTAAAATATATCAATAAAACATTGTCCAACTGATCACTGTCTTTTTCTTGCTCTCTGTCTTTATAGCGGTCTTTTGTTTTACTTGTGGAGGAACATGGATTTGGGGGTATTATACAGAGTGACTTTGGGATTTTTTTTACCAGGAATTTTTCAGTTTTTCCAATCGGGAACACCACAATTCCTGCTAGGGAGGCCAGTGGCAGGACCCTGCCTGCTCAGAGCTGGCACCTGGGACCCAGCTGGCTGTGGCTGACCTCCAGGCCAAATGGGGCCAGGAATTGGACACGGGCACACATGGCAGGAGTGCTGCACAAAGGCCAACCCTGCAACCACAGTCCACTGGCAGCTGGCCCAGTGGGGCAGATGCCTCTACTGGTTGTGCAGTCCCCATCTGCCAGATGCCTCTACTGGTTGTGCAGCCCGCACTGCCAGCCTGCTGCAGTGGGTAGAGGGTGCAGGGAACTCTCAAGGCTGCTTCAGCAGTCCAGCTGGCACAAGGGGTAGTGTCCTCAGGTACCAATTGGCTGGGCGTCAGAAGTTTCTGAGAGCTAGTAGCCCTGAGCTACTTGCCAGGGTGGCTTTTTAGACTGCTGGTCCAGGACAGGGTAGCTTTTTATATTGCTGGGGACAGCACAGGTGCTGGCCCTGGGCTCTAGCTTCCCCTAGCTGAAGATCCGGGAGGAGCAGGCAGGGTTATTTTGCCCCAAATGGTGCAATTTGCTCCACAACAAAGTGCACATCTGAGCATGTGCACTGAAGCAAAAAGCCCCAGTTCAAATTTGCACTGCTTGTATTAGAGCTGCTGCAAGCACATGTGCTTGCATGTGTGGATGTGCCCTATGTGGCACTGGTCAGGCTGCAGTTGGGGTACTGCATCCAGTTTGGGGCGCTGCCCTTCAAGAGGGATGTGGAGAATCTGGAGAGGGTTCAGAGGAGGGCCCTTTGTATGGTCAGAGGCTTGTAGGCAAGGCCGTACGAGGAGAGACTGAGGGACCTAGATCTTTTCAGCTTTTGCAAGCGAAGGCTGAGAGGTGATCTTGTGGCTGCCTATAAATTCATCAGGGGGAGGGCAGCAGGGAGTGGAGATGCTCTATTTACTAGGGCACCCCCTGGAGTAACTAGGAACAATGGCCACAAATCGATGGAGAGCAGATGTAGGCTGGACATTAGAAAGAACCTCCTCACAGGAAGGGCTGCCAGAATCTGGACTGTGCTTCCAAGGGAGGTGGCGCTCACCCCTACCTTGGGAGGCTTCAAGAGGAGACTGGACAAGCGCCTAGCTGCAGTTGTCTGACCCCAGCGCTCTCTCCTGCCTGTGCAGGGGGTCGGACTCAATGACCCACTGAGTGAGGTCCCTTCCGACCCTAACATCTATGAATCTATGTTTTTCTTGATACACAATGTGCCCAGTAGTATTCATGACATGGTCTCTGCTTGATGTCTGCTTTTATTTTGCCATACAATACACTGCGACTTCCTCCCCCCCGTACCTCAGGTTAGCTCCTTTCTTACTAACTTATTTCTGAGGTTGCAGCAAAAGCACACTGGGCGTTTGTGGGCCTTGCAATGGACAGGGCATTTGTCCCTCAGCGTTCTGTGATGTGACTACTCCTCTCCTTCACTGAGAAGCTAGACAAACCACTTTTGAGAAATTCAAGCTACATTTTACTGCTTTACTAACAGGAATCTCTGGGTGGGGATGGGGGGAGGAGGATGAAAGACGAAATAACAGCTGTGCTTAACAATGAACATAGCTGCGGACAAAACTTCTCTTTTTATATATATTTGTCAGGAAATCAGTCCTTCCTCCTTCTTCCATTTCAAAGAAGAAGAAAGTAGCTGAACAAAGCTATAAAGAGCATTTGTGTATCATCAGTGTTATCACAGGGCAGCCCATGCAGCTAGTAAATATTTCTGTCAGTGGTGGCAGCAAGATTTCAGGGAAATGCGTGACACAGTGCGAGGCCCAAAGACAAAACTTTGGCCTGGCAGGTGCAGGAAAGACGACTGATATAATTTGGTAGGCACAGCCCAGGGGGTATGATACTATGGCTATATTAAAACCTCCTCTGTTTGAACAGGCAGATGGGAAACTCCGGGTAACAGACTCTCGCCAAGATAATGCAGGGTCAGAAAGATAGGCCACCTGAAGTACCAAGCCGTATGAGAAATGCTGGTAGACTATAACGCCGTGTTGGCAAAGACAGTTACTTATAGTTTCATAGTAGGTCGGGTCGGAAGGGACCTGAGCAGATCATCAAGTCCGCCCCCACTTCTTCAGGTACTCTTGCAGGTACTGCAAACCGGGCCCTGACTTAAAAGATCTGTCACCAGTGTGTCCCTTTGGGGCGGGGGAGGAGGGTGCTGCAGCCATGCTGAGTGAAGGGCGCAGAATTTGAAGGGCCTGGCGGTAGGAGGAGGGCTGGGGTGGCACTGTGCACCAAGGCGCCGCAACAGCCTAAGGGGCCGCAAGCGTGAGCCGTGGCAGAAGTGCTCACTGCACAGGCCTGTCTGGTTCCAACAAAACCCGCAAATTCAGCATGTCACTAATGCATGAAAAAGAAAAGGGAAGGTGTTATGAAGAGGTAGCAGTTTCGTCCTGGACTAACCTGTTCCTCGGTACGAGGCCCAGGAGCTAGCCTGAGGGACAAAGTGGCAAAGAATACAAGCCCGATGGCTATCTACTGATGTACTAGCCCGGTGATCCTCAACCTTTTTAGACTCAAAGCATTTCTCAGTAGCCTCAAGGAACCCCTTGGAAAACGCCAGCGCTCATTTTTTGACTACAGAAAAAATAAAAGCAGTTTTTTCTCTTGCAGAGAACTGAGAAAGCCCACAACGGGTCAAAATGGTTTTGACACTTTGGATTCCTATTTGAAATCTCTTAGTTTATATTGGGAACCATGTTTCCGTATCTGCAGTGTGAACATTGCGTGGCACCCTGCAGCACCCCGAAAGGATCTCTAGGCTCCCCATAGTGAGAATCACCGTATTAGCGTCCTCGGCCTTCTGCTACGAACAGGGTTGTGCAGGTAAAGCACAATGAATAAGTGCTTAAGCCCCTGTCTGGCTGACTTCACACTGGGCACTGCTTCTGCAAAATAACCATTGCAGCCCAGGAAGAGAGGGGAAGGTAGGTGTAAACTGCTCTAGGATTCTTCTTTCAGGCCAACCTGCTGCAGCAGTGCGGTGGCAAGGAAGTTTGATGCCTGGGGCAAAGCCGGCAGTGGCAGCCCGCCCTCACCCCATGCACCGATCTGGGGGGTCACTTCCCCCCTGTGCTTGCCTGGGACTGCATGCAACAGGGGGAGCCGCCCTCCACCCATCTTCACGGCCGCCCAGATGAGCCACTCGTGGCTCCATCCCACACCCTGCCTCGGCTGGCAGCTCTTGTTGGCGCCCCTTTGCTTTGGCGCCCGGGGCGGTTGCCCTGCTCGCCCCTCCTCCCCCTTGCTCCAGCACTGTGTTGTGGCAATGACAGTCTCCCCAGGCTTCACGAGGGAAAGGTTAAACAGGTAACTGCAGGACACCTGAGTGCAATTTGCATCTTTTCAGAATTCGGTAATAGATTACCTTTAAATAAGGAAGCCCCAGCTTTTTCCTCTGGGCGATTCCCCGTTTCTATTGTGTAATAGAGTTCCTCTATATTTCCCCTTTGGTAACCACAGACGGCTCTAAGGGAAATGTATGATATTTGCTTGATTCCAAGACAAAGTTTTCCCCCCCCCCCACTTACCACGAGGGAGGGGGAAGATTCTTGTCTTGGGACCAAGTATGCGGTTGCGGGTGTGGGGTAAGTCAGCTGGTGCCTCCCCCCGCCTCATACTGCAGCTTGGACAGAGCCTGCCAGTGCTGGGGCAAAAGTATGCAGGTGGGGCAGAAGCACCGTGGAGGGGGCGGGGAAGGGGAAGGGTGCTCCTGGGAGATGCCAAAGGGTCACCAACGTTCACCGAAGTATAGATCCATAAAGGGTCTTGGAGAAGCAAGAGTGGGAGTTTGGGCAGGACCTCGGTACCAAGCTAGTCATTCATGTCAGGACCTGGGAGGTTGTATACACATCCAGTGGCAGTGGGTAAGGGTTTGAAATGATGATTTTGGAGGCTCATGTGTTTACCAGTCACCAGTAAATACAGAGGACTGGACTTGGTAGGTCAGGGAGACCCTTCTAGTCTTATGTTCCTATGTATGACTGTAGAGATTTTTGATTGAAGGGATAACACTGGTTTACCTAAGCAGGCTTAGTATAATGACTTGTGTGATCTTCACTGTGTGTCTTGTGTGAGGGGTTGAGCTCAGGTTTCAGGAATGATTCGCAGAGTAGTTGACTAGATGAATAAAATACTTAGATTTCAGGTTTTCGGGGAAAACGGAAACTGAGTACTGTGTGCATCATGAGGACACTAGAGGTAATACTTACCTTTCTGAAGTTCATTGGTCTGCAGCATTAAACAAAAGTCCATTGTTTAATCAGACCCAACAAAATTCAAATTCAGCAAGCTAGAGCATCCAGGGAGAGCACACACCTGAGACATTAGTCCTGACCGTCTAATTTATCATGTGCTTCACTGTAGTGCCTACAAGCCTGTTGGAGATCATGTCCCCATTTTGCAAGACACTCTGCAAAGGCAGAAGAAAAATGTCATTGCTCTAAAATGACTTAAAACCTTAAACAGGAAACACCAGATTGGAACACATGGGCAGATGGGAAATCTGTATCTTTCAGCATGACAGGCACTGTTTTAAGCATGCCACTTGTCTAATCAATCATTGCCACGTTTTCTGCAGGCAAAGGCAACAGTGAAGAAACTCCCAAGGGCAAAAGGCAGCATGAAAAGAAAACACAACTGCACTTGCTTGAAATCTGACACTTGGGCAGCCTGGAGGCAAGAACCGACACTGCAATAGTAAATGAGAAGCGGTAGGTAGGATGGGGCAGGTCTCATCCATCACAGGAGGAACAACCGGCATTATGCAGACAGTCTCTCCGGTAAAGACTCAGTAATAGGAGAGTGGAGAGTCTCAGCTGGGGTGCTGCCAGACCTCTTGGGGTGCCACACAATCCTTTCAAGGCTGCCACAGAATATTACCACTGGTAGGTATGCAAACGCGTACACATGATTCACAAGAGATTTCAAATAAATCATCAATCCATAGCTATGGATTCCTAATAGGTCACTTCCGACCCTAAAATCTATTAAATCTATCAATCGATGAAACAGGGTAGCAATATTCTGCCCATCATTTCCTCCTGTGTTGGCAGTTCCAGAGGTTGTTTCACAATGTTTAAGCAATTTGGACTGCTTTGCTCAGAAACCGGATGAGAACATCACCGTAAATAAATAGTGTCAGTCGGACACATCCCGACCTGTTGTCTGGTTTCTCTGCAGAAGATGAATTGTTGTATTGCTTTTAATAGTCGAAAAGGTTGAGAAGAAGCGCCGAGAGCAGTCTGTCTGTCTGTCCCATAACACCATCTTGTGGATTGTGTCAGTAACTGAAAGGAAGGCAGACACACCACTGGTAGCTGTCAGGCTAAGGAGAAACGTGAGGAGGGATATAATGACTTGCAAGGGAAAGGGATGAATTTGGCTTGATCCATTAATCTGATGTGACAGCTGAGTCTCTTTCTGAATCTTGAGACACCTTGTGCCTTTAAAATGGTATGCTGCCTGGGTCCACGCCTTGACAGAAGTGCAGGGAATATCTGTCAGAGGGCGCTCCACTGGTTACAGGTAAGGAGGCTACAACTGGATTAAAAAGGACGAAGTATGGGAGGCTACTGGTGAAGAAGATTGTCAGTATATGGGTGGGAGTAGGTGTAACAGACTGATTGCTTGGCTCATAGCCCTGCAAAAGGAGGTTTTAGATGTGAAACAGAACGTGCCTGTCATAACTAGAGAAGGGCCACACATTCTGACCAACCTGGAAAGAGACGTTGCTGGCCACGGAGAGAAAAGGGCTATGGATCCAGCTATTTCTTGTCACAGTCCCCCAGGTATCACCCTCACACTTGAGTTTTCAATGAGCAGGGTGTTAAGGCAACACCTACAAGGGTTTTTTTTCCAAGTGAAGGCGACACAGCCACAGCAGTGCAGTGAAGACAGCAAGCCACAAAGTACTGTAATTATCGGGGGGGGGCAGTGGACCATCCTCTAGGGCAGAAGCCAAAGCCCAAGTAGTGCATGGGTGGCATGAGAAATCCTTAGGTGCCTGCACTGTTATGGAGAAACTTCAGGTCAGTGGGCTCCCCTCCCTGTTCTGGTGGTGTTGCACAACTGGCGTTTAATAGTTTCGGGAGAACCTATGCACTTCTGCCCTGTGAAGCTCTTCCTTGAGGGTTTCCATTAACAGTACAAAGACATCCAGCTGCCATGTTGCAGCTGATGCATCCCTTAAGATGGAGTAAAAGTGGCACAATTTGTGCATCCCAGGAGAATTGGGCCAGAAATGCCATGCATCTAGTTCATGGGATTTCAGAGCTGCTGTGCTTTGGTGTTCACTAATTGCCTGAGAGGTGATTGTTCCCTAAGGCAGCCTCAGGCCTCAGTTACATGCTAGCTGGAGACCCTGGCATGGTGATCACCTCTTCTTTTACAAAGTGCCAGCTGGTGCCTTTTTATTTAGGTGTTCCCCTAGTTTTTTTTCACAGTCAGCAGCGGACACATGTCCCAGAGAACCCTTTCACAGGAAAGCCCATTTCTCTTTCCGGTCCCCAGGTAATCTGGGAACCGAAAAATGGGTGATAGTTTGAGACTGAGGTTCAAAGCCTGCCTTATGATTCAGTTTCAATTCCCATGGGATTAGCTGACCACGCATCCCTATTTGGGCAGGACAGACCTGGAATGGGAACCTCAAGTCCTGGTCTCGGGCTGCATGACTCCGGGACAACACGTGTCCCAGATTTGTAGGATCATGCAGGGATCCTTGGGAAAGAGTGGGTTTGCCTCTGCAGGCTGGCAGTGTTCCAGCCTGCAACGGGCTGCTGGGAGCAGGATGCAGGGGGTGCCACGTATATGCGTATGCCCACACTCATGCATGTGATTGGGAATACAACTGGGCAGTTTAGGGAGCAACTCCCTGCAGGTAAGTCTATGGGAGGGAGGGGCATAGATGGGAGAGAGGGGGAAAGGCAGAGGCCCCCACAGTGAGGGAGGGAATGTGGCAGAGGCTAGGAGCGCTGCCCAGCTAGGGCGGTGCATGGGGCTGAGGAGTGGAGCAGGACAGAGCCATGGGTGGCTTGTTCAGGGTGAATGGTGGGGGGCAGCTCCCCACTGCTAGCACACCCATCAGGGGGGGCATGTTCCCCCCCCCCAGATTTGTGTGTGGGGTGGGGCAGATGTGGGCTGCCCACTGCTGGCTCGGGACTCCCCACCCCGCTGCCCTCCCCCTGGGAGCCGCGCACGGCCATGGCACTGTGCCCCCTGCCCTCCTGGCAGCAGTGGGGGCAGCAGCTGCAGCTGGGTGGGCAGGGGGCATGTGGCCAGCGCGGGGCTCCTGGTGGAAGGGCAGCGAGGCAGGGAGCCCCAAGCCCAGAGCGGGCAGCCTACATCCACTCCCACTCCACTGCACTCTGCTCTGGCCACGCTGCTGGTGGTGGGAGCGGCATGTGTCCTGCCTTTACATTTAAAAAACGGTGGTTATCCTACATAGGATGGGAAGGGACCTACATTTCTTCACAAATCCCTTTTCATATACTAATCAGGCTACTTGGGTGTCTTTCCCCTCACAATTCCTACTAGAAGGCTGTTCCAGATCCTCACTACTCTGATGAAGGGCCTCTATGCAGTGAACTGTCTTCTTCCCCTTTCTGCTTATAGGTTCCAGCATTTAGAGGCCTAAGAAATCCTAATTTGGAGCTTGCCTCCATAGGTATAATGTTTATGTAACCCTTCAGCCAGGCACCAGATGGCAGCAATGAAAGCCAAGTTCACCTCTAGGGGTTTTACACAAATTCATTACTGTGGCTCGAGCCCCCACCCAGAAACCTGGGAAAATAATTTCTTCCTGGGTGTTCCAGTGTGAAACCTGTCCACTCACAAGCAATATCCAACTTTAATGGGGTTTATTCATGGGGGAAAGGGAGAAGGGCTGACGAATATAGTTAAGGACCTCTCAATCAATCAGTAGCCCCCCTCATCCCATTACTGATAGTTCAGCGCCGTAGGTTCAGCATTCCTGCTTAGATCCACACAAGAAGGAAATTGTAGTCAGAAGAGTTAGTGCAGCTCTTAGCCCTTGTCTCATCAGTTTTGGGGTGCTGCTCCTTGGCGCTGCCCACTATTGCTGGGTGAGGGGGCACTGCTTGCCTTCCACTTGCAGAGGCAACCCAATTCTCTTAGACTAGGCTCAGCCCGTCAAGATCTGGGAAATAAAGGCTTCTACCTGACCTGCTATCACTCTAGGGATTTCAGCTCCCTTATGACCAGGTAGGTAACAGGCTTGGACTGGATCCACTAAAGGGATTTATACATCTTCAGCGCTCTTTATTTTTTTTAAAGTCCATTTCGAGGGCCAAATCAGCTCTGACCTCTGTTGGGCAAAGCCCAAGAGTCAGGTTCCACATTTTAGCTGAGCAGAGCTCAATCATTCAATCATTCTGTGTGCGGCTCTACCACCAGACAAGTATCCATCCACCCAGACCCTCCGGGGCTTTGGATACTCCTCAGATCCATGGCAGGCATCCTACACACAAGCCCCTTGGGGTTCAGATGCCCCCAGCGCTCATTTTTACAGCTGGAAATTCTTTTAAGATCACCTTAAAATACCTGTCTCTGCCACTGGAGGACTCTACGGAAGAAGCCTGAGCAGAGTCCTGCCCAACCTGACGCATTGTTTGTGAGGGCCAACATGACAACTGATGGCCCCCAGGCCTATGTGCTCTGTACTGAGTCCTGAATAAGGAGCTGAGTTTGGGTTGGGGTAATGGGGCAAAATCCTTTTTGGGTCACCCCAAAACGCACCTCTCCATCACCTAGGGACTCTTTGGAGGAAGTATGGGCAGGTCCCTGCTTGACGTGATGCCTGGTTATTGAGTGCCAGTCTGTGACCTGTCACCCACTCCTTAATACCTGGATGCAGAACTGACCCAAGGAGGTCTTGTGGGGCCTGGGGCACATCAGCCTACGCGGGGCCCTGGCCCCGCTCCGATCCCATGGGCCCCAGACCCGAAGAAGCTGCTGCTGGTAGC
>JAGPOW010002911.1:1003194-1018419 GCA_030014935.1 Caiman crocodilus
GGGTGTGACCCAGTCCCTGCTCAGAAAAATGGAGGCAAAGAAATTGTTAAATAGGTTAGCTTTGCTGTTTGGTGCAACGACCAGATTTCCTAGCATGTGCTGCGGAGGCCCCACAATACCCGGTACCTTCTTTCTACCCCCTATGTATTTACAAAAGGATTTCTTGTTGTCCTTGATCTGGGTAGCTAGTCCCAGTTCCATCTCTGCCTCGGCCTTCCTGACCGCCCCCCTGCAGCCCCGAGCAACCAAGGTATAGTCCTCCCTGGTGATGGCCCCTCCCTTCCATTGGGTGTACGCCTCCTTTTTAGCTAGGAGACGTGTCCCAGGACATATGTCCCAAGGTGGAAAAAAAATAGGCTTATTTAGTATGGAAAGGTTAAGATTTGATAACAATTTTCATTTCAAATATGAAAAGCACTGTTACAAAAAGGGTAGTGATTGACAAGTTTCTGTACTCATATTGATATGGGAAGGAGTAACACTTAAATTGCAACAAGATAAGTTTAGATTGGTTGGTAGAAACAGTTTTCTAACTTTGAGGGTGGTTAAGCTCTGGAACAAACTACCTAGAAAAGTAGTCCATCTTTGGAAGTTTAAGTAGACAAATGTCTGTCTGGGATGATTTAGATAGGGATGAGCAGGGGCTGAGCTTTGAGATTAGTTGATCTCAGTCTTTTTAAACTTTCAAGGCATCACTGGATAGATTTGAGGCCACCCTTTGGAAAGAGACAAGTCTTAGTCAAAAAACAAGTTAAGACTATGGGAAAATAATAAAGCATTTTTTCTATTACAAAGATCACAGCAAGTCCAGGTGTTTTTAATATTATGGATTCCTATTTTAAATCTCTGAGTTTACCTTGTGAATCCTGTTTGCACAACTAACAGTGCTAACACTGTGTGGCACCCTCATGGCACCATTGAAAGGATTTCAAGGTACTCCAGGATGTCAGAACAGCCTGCTTGAGAATCACTGGGCTAGATGATTTCCTGAGGTCCATTCCAACCCTATTTTTCCAATATCCATCATACTCAGCAACAAGCTGGGCTTGCTTTCTTTAATCAAATGTCTATAATTTCTGGCATCTTCATGGAAACTTTCCATAGGAGCTTTCCATATGATAGATATATACACCAGTAAAGCTTCCAAGAGAGGTGGTGCTTTCACCTAGCTTGGATGTCTTCAAGAAGAGGCTAGGTAGTCACCTGGCTGGGGTCATCTGACCTCGGTCCTCTTTCCTGCCAGGGTCAGGGGTTCAGACGTGATGATCCATTGTGGTCCCTTCCAACTCTACAATCTATGAATCAATATTGGAGCTCCAATATTATTTACTTTAAAAAGATAAGGAACACTCAGCCTGGACTCTGCAAGGGCAAGTCATGCCTATTCAACCTGATTGCCATCTATGATGCAATAACTGGCTCTGTGGATGTGGGAAGACCAGTGAATGTGGTGTACCTTGATTTAAGGCTAAGGAAGTACGGGTTGGATAAATGGACTGGCTGGATCATCGGGCTCAGAGGGTAATAGTTAATGGCTCAATGTCTAGTTGGCAGCTAGCAGCAAGTGGAGTGTCCCAGGGGTCAGTCCTGGGGCCAGTTTTCATAGATTCATAGATCGTAGAGTCAAAAGAGACCACAATGCATCATGTCTGACCCCCTGCCCCGGCAGGAAAGAGGATCTAGATCAGATGACCCCAACCAGGTGACTATTTAGCCTCTTCTTGAAGATCTCCAAGCTAGGTGATAGCACCACCTCTCTTGGAAGCCCATTCCAGATCCTGGGCACCCTTACTGTGAAAAATTCTTCCTAATATCTAACCTAAATCCACTCTCAACTACTTTACACCTGTTATTCCTAGTCACTCCCTGGGGTGCCTTAGTAAACAGCGCATCCCCTGTTCCCCGTTGACCTCCCCTAATAAATTTATAGGCGGCCACAAGATCTCTCCTCAGCCATCTCTTGTGAAGGCTGAAGAGATTCAGCTCTCTCAACCTCCCCCCGCAGGGTCTATCACAAAGGCCACTAATCATGCTAGTAGCCCTCCTCTGGACCCTCTCCAGATTCCCCGCGTCCCTCTTGAAGTGCGGTGCCCAAAACTGGACGCAATACTCCAACTGCAGCCTGATCAGTGCCACATAGAAGGGGAGCATCACCTCCTTTGATCTATTAGTCATGCACCTGCTCATGCACAACAAGGTGCAATTGGCCTTGTTGATGGCCTCATTACACTGCTGGTTCATGTTCATCTTGGAGTCAATTGTCTGCCTCCGAGCTGCTGAGAAAGACACTCCCCTAACCTCTAGATGTGCTGGGATTTCTTGTTTCCAGGTAGAGTACCTTACATTTATCTTTATTAAATTGCATGCTATTTCTCTCTGCCCATTGATCCAACCTGTCCAGGTCAGCCTGAATCTGCTCCCTGCCCTCTGGTGTACTAACTTTGCCCCATAACTTGGTATCATCTGCAAACTTGGAGAGGGTGCTCTCCATGCCCTCATCCAAATAGCTGATGAAGATATTAAATAATATCAGTCCAAGGACCGAACCCTGTGGGACCCCACTGCCCACCTCCATCCAGGCTGAGAAGGAACCATTCAGGACCAGAAGGAGCACTTGTTCAATGTCTTTATTAACAATCTGGAAGATGGAATGCTGTGCACTTACAGCAAGTTTACAAATGACACCAAGCTGGGGGGAGTAGTAAATACAATGGAGGGTAGGGCTAGGATTCAAGGACACCTCAACAAACTAGAAGATTGTACCAAAATAAATCTCATGAGGTTCACTAAGGATGAGTGCAAAGTTCTGCAGAGGTACAGGCTGGGGACTAGCTGGCTAAACAGCAGCTCTGCAGAAAAGGACCTGGTGGTTACAGTGGACAAGAAGCTGAATATGAGCCAACAGTGTGTCCTTGTTGCCAAAAAGGCTAATGGCATATTGGGCTGCATTAGTAGAATTGTGACCAGAAGATCAAGGGAAGTGATTATTCCCCACGTTGGGGATTGGTAAGATCATATCTGGAGTACTTTGTCCAGTTTTGGGCCCCCCACTACAGAAAAAATGTGGACAAGTTGGAGAGAATTCAGTGGAGGGCAACAAAAATGGTTAGAGAGCTAAGGCACATGACTTGTGAGGAAAGACTGAAGGAACTGGGCTTATTTAATCTATAGAAGAGGACACTGAGGGTTGATTTAATTGCAGCCTTCAACTACCTGAAGGGTGGTTACAGAAAGGATGGAGACAGAATGGCCTGGAGGGCTAAATCTCACCTGCAAGCTGTGTTTTAACCACCCCTGGTCTGTCTGGCCTGCAGGGCCCCTCCATAAAACAATTATTACTGGACAATGAAAGCTGGCAGGAGGCAGGCTTCGGAGTTCATACACCATTGGCTTGGGCAGACTCCGTGCCTTCACCTCCATAGGACTTCTGGCACTCCAGCTGGAGTCCCATGTGGAGTCACCAAGTATAAAGGTACATGACTGGACAGCTAGTAAATGGGAAGAGAACTCCTGCCTGCAGGAGGTAGGGGTGTGGGCCCCCCTGCCACATGCCCCCACCCCCCCGGCACACAGCACATGCCCCTAGTGGCAGCATCAGCAGCTGGTAGAAGGCCCTCAGGGGCTCATGGACCACAGCAGGAAGACTCCCTCTATGATGCATGGCTCTGCCCAAATCCTGGGAGCTGCATGTGATGATGCAGTCCAGCCCGTGGCCATGTATCTTCAAGACAAACCTGGCTGGCTCTGTGTCCTCACACGGTGCTCCTGACAGTACAAGCAGCAGTTGTGCCATCAGGCTGGGCTGGGCTGGGCAAGCTCTGTGCCTCCATATACAGTGCCCCACTGGAGTGCTAGAAACCCTATGTGCTGGCACAGAGCTAGCCCAGCACAGGCTCATGGCACATGGCTCCTGCCTGCAGTGCTGAGAGCCCCACATGTTGGCATAGAGCCTGCTTGATCCGGGTCCAATGTGTGTGCCAGCCGGCCGGGCCAGCTGGGCTCCATGCTGCTATGTGCAGCTCCAGGAACTCAGCTGTGGCCATGTGCCACTGTGGGGCTCTGCCCACCACTGCCAGCATCAGGGGCTATTCACTGGTGGGGAGGCATGTGGCAGGAGGGCCCCCACCCATCCCTGCAAACCCACCCACACTCACCCTCACAAAGCCCATACACAACCACACACACTCCCATACCCCTACTTCCCCCACAGACCCCCTATACCCTGTATAAGCCCCCACACCCTTTTACAACCCTCCACACACAGCCCCACATCTCCCACATACACACACACTCCCACAAATCCCAAACACACACACCACCACCCCATCCACACATAATATGTAGGAGTAAGACTTTATTTTGAGCTATTATGCAATTATCTCTATATACCCTGTGCAAATGCATGGAAACTAAGACACAAATATTTTCTGAAATAAAATTAAAAGGTTATAGTAGATGTTTGATTTTTAGTATTTGGGGGTTTTTTTCTAGTTCCAAAATAGCAAACCCCACGTCCCAAAAGGAATACTTCTGGTGGCAAGGTGGGGGGCTTCTGGTGGCAAAGGTCAGGGTTTAGGTATGGGACTTTCAGTCTCAAGATGGTGATCAGGAGGCAAACCATCTGTCAAGGGGCAGGGCTACCCTTGAGGACCTTGACAGCTCACCAAAAATCAGGAAGCAGCCCTCCAGCCAAAATAATTACCTACCCCTGAGCTGGACCAGTCTTTTTAAATCTTTTTTCATTTGTGGACCTCTAAAAATATCAAATGAAGGTGTGGGCCCCTTCAAATTGTAAGCGTGGGTATTCACATACTTTTAATTGAGCATAGTCATATTTTGCAACCCCCTTAGACAGTCTGCAGATCCCCCAGGGGGTCCATGGACCACAGCTTGAAAGCACTGAGCTAGACTGTTCTCAGTGGTGTAAGACGACAAAATAAAGAGTAATGGTCTGAAGTTGCACCAAGGGAAGCTTAGGTTAGATATTAGGAAACACACTCTCACCAGGAGGGTAGTAAAACACTGGAATAGGTTACCCAGAGAAGTGGTAGAATCTCCATCCTTGGGGGTTTTTAAGATCTGGCTAGACAAAGCCTTGGCTGGGATGATGTAGTTGGGGCTGGTCCTGCTTTGAGCAGGAGGTTGGATTCGATGACCTTCTGAGGTCCCTCCCAGCCCACATTTTCTGATTCTGTGAATTAACAGCAGCTCTCGTGGCTCTAACGCAGCAAAGAACACCCCATGCAGCAGTCCTGCACCTGCATGGAACCTTACTGTATGGAGAAGGGTCCTGCGGGGTCCTTAAACACCTTTGCTTTTAGATGCCCAGACAAAGAGCTGAGTGTCAAAAACCCAATCGCTTGGGCTTGGATTTAGCAGAGGCAGGCAGGAGAGTCTTGCTCTCCCTGCAATTACTAATTGTGCATACACTCTTTTCAAAACTCTTTCAACTAGAAGTGAAAATAAAGGAATAAACTTAATGATCTTTTCTCTTTTGCATTACGTTAGTTCCAAGTCACTTATGTAGAAAGAATCTGACAATATCAACTATCCAACTGCATATCCTGGACATTTTAGTATAGGATGTGATGTGAAATGAACAACTCGGGTAGCTTCAAGAGGTAAGGAGGCCAAGGAAGTGATCCCAATCAGCACAATAAACACAGCACATCAGCTGTCTAAACAATGCAGAGAGTTGGAAACAGTGCATTGAAAGGGAATGGCCTTCTTTTCCCTCCCACTTTCTCCACACAGCTAATGCTCACCATTGAAGTCACATTTTGGTAAAACTGCAACTATGATTACTTTTATCATGCTTCAAGTGATGCATGGACCTGTTTGAAACTGTCTTAGTACTAGGAACAGGTGACAGGAAGGGAACCACGCAGGTCATCAGGCACACATTTAAAACTGTGGTATTCAGGTGTTCATCCACATAGGTAACAGCAGCTGAGTAGCAGTATCCCTGGTTTGCAGATGGGGCTTAGACAGGTTAGAAATTGGCTTGCTGATACTGTACGACTGGTCCCTATTTTTGCCATTATTTCTGCCCTCTTCTTCATATTTTGGGTTGGAGAGGCCTCTTTCTCCAGATCCAGGCTGCATGGGCCTAGCATTAACACGGCCCAGCCTCCTCCCTTTGCATCTCGAGAGAGTCCAGAGGGGAGCCACCCATATGAACAAAGGCCAAGAGAGCAAGCCTTATAAAGAGAGGCTAAGGGACTTGGGACTCCTCAGCCTGGTGAAGAGAAGGCTCAGGGGGGACATGGTGGCAACCTATCAGCGTATAAGGGGGGTGCATCAAGAGCTGGGAGAATAGTTGTTCAGCAGGGCTCTCCAAGGGATAACTAGGTCTAACAGCCACAAACTTCTAGAAGGCGCATTCAGACTCGATATAAGGACAAATTCTTTACAATCCAAGTGTTCAAGGTCTAAAACAGACTCTCCCCCAGAGGTGGTGCAAGCACCTACTCTGGACTCATTCAAAAGGCATTTGGATGTTTATCTTGCTGGGATCATCTGATCCCTGCAGACTTCCTGCCTGTGGCAGGTGGGCTGGATTCAATGACCTCATGAGGTTCCTTCCAGCCTCTAATGCCCATGAAATCTACAGCCACTTCGTACTTTCTAGGGTATCTTTAATCATCCTTCACCCATTGAAGACTTTTCTCATGGTATTTTCCACAGTGGACCCTCACGTTCCGCTTTGGTGCAGCATTACCAAACGAAGGTGGAAGAACCAATATAGAACTTCCCTCCCCTCCCACCCCCGCCGTGTGATTTCTCTGCATCTGCACAAACCCAACAGATGGGCATGGGGAAATGTCTGAGGGGCCACCACATGCATGATCTGAGTTGAGAAAGCCCATTGTCCAGCTTCCTTTCCTCATGAACTAGCTGAAGCCCCTGTTCTGTCCAAACAAACACATGTGACTAGTCCCAGTATTGGGGCTTAATGGTAGCCCGAGCTGGTTCACTGCCCTCCATTCCCTAATAGCTCAAATGAGGCACCAAGCCAAGTCACCAACTTAGTAGGCAGGTCAGAATTGCATCCCCACCTTGCAGTGTCTACACCCTGGCAGCAGAAATAGTCCCATGACATGGCTCACGGCAGCAGCAGCCAGATACAGACCCCATGGCACTGCTGTAGGGGCAACAGTTAGGAGTGGGCAGACTGTTGTTGAACAGAGTTGTAATGAAGCACAATTTTGGATATGCTTACTGCCTAGCTTCCTCTTGAGAAAAGACATCACCTCTGTATAATAGAAGTTTGATCTTATCTTACTCGGGATTTCCAAAAGTCCAAGTTCCCTTTTTGGAGAGCAATAAAAAGAGCCATTTGGACTGCAATTGCTTACGGCAGCTAAAAGAAGCCAAGATGAAGAGCCTGGCTACAGTACTGGTAATAGCTCTGCTCGTCAAGAACCTGACTGTCCTGGAAGGTGAGTGACTTCTCATGTTTTTTCTTCACTTCGAAGAAAATCTTTTGAAAGCAAATCATACAACAATTTCCATTCTTCCCACCCCCCCCCCAATCCAAATATAAGCCCCAGCACTCTTTGACCCATATACTATAGGCCTCCCCACGCTGTTTCAGCCCAAATTCTTCAAGCTGCCCAGGGCAGACCAGTGCTTATACCCATGGAGGGCTCTGTCTATGTTCCAGCTTATTGATGACATCAAAGCAGTGCCTGGATATAGTATTGGTCTATGTTTGCAGGATTAAAGTCTTTATTTATTACATTATATTTCTACAGTATGTTGTGTTAATGTACTCTGCAAAACAGTAAATGTTATGTGTGTTCACATGCTAAAGTACATGATGGTCCAACCATTTACAGTACTTTTCATTTTAATATTTCTTCCTTAACAGGTATGACATGGACTTCCTTTGAAACATTAAATGCCAATGAGCCATCTGACACTGAATTGTTTTAATGACCTGACATTAACTATTAGCTGCCTTGAAAATATAATCCAAACAGTATTAAAAAATGATTAAACTTCTAAAAACTTTGTAGTTCTTCATGTGGGGAGCCGGAACTGATATTTAATTTTCAGCCCCCTCATCATAATTTTCTTCTTTCATTAGGTAGCTCTCGTCAAGGAGTGACTATTGGACTATTTTGGCTTAGCTATACTGACCTGTCTTTTTCTCTGTACTGGATAAAACAGTATTAAACTTATTTGCCTAAACCCTAATTCTGATTGAATTTGTATCTTGTTAAAAAGAGTTGTATGAATTACTTTGAACAAGAAATTTAAAAGGCTAAGTCTTTACTCAGGTGAAGAAAATCTGGAAGATCATTGTATAGGTCAAGAGGGAAGGTAATCTATTTTATTGGACTAACCATGTAGCTGGGAGAGATGTTAGACAAGGAGTGCTCTTCAAATCTAGGAAACTGATGTCAAAGCTTCGCCTCCATTTTTATTATCTACTACCAATAAAAGTGTGCGTTCTCATTACATAACCATGCTAATACTTGTCTTTCATGTTTGGTTGTTTGCCGAACAGCACTAAACACAGAGCTAAAGATTGACCCTTGCTACTGTCAACATCAACTGGAGTTAATAAAAAAAACTTAAGTCTTTGGGAACACTAGGAAAAGTTACTCTGTTGAAAGCTTGATAGTGTAGATAGCCTTTTTGGTTCCTGGCAGATGTTTGGTTAAAGGCCACACTTTCAATTTAAGGCACAAATGGAACCAGCCGCATAGTACACCTATTTTGTGTAATAGCTTTGTGACTTTTCCCCTGTTATACTGCACCATTAATTCAATGTGTGACTGGTTTACTTCTTAACTAATTAACTATTAAATATCTGGTTAAACATCTACCAAGGGTCTTATATGCTTAAAGCAAAATTGAGGCACCAGCAATATTGGTTCTGATCCTGAAAAAGGGAATTCCCTGTATTTTTCTCTGCATGGCAAATAGTCCTATTAAGGTCAAAGACACTAGCCACTCTCCATAAAGTTACATGTGCTCATAGGTCCTTTAACTTTACAGAGAAGTGTGGAATCAAATTCCTTCTTCTTTCTTGGGGTTTTCTTTTATGCTCTGTGATTACTACACTAAGGGCATGTCTACACATGCTTTTATGCGTGCTAAACTTAACGCACAGTAAGGCAATTTAGGCACGCATCTACATGTGCATGCACTAAGGTGCATTAGTGCCAAGTCAGTCCATACACCACATTAAAGTTAGTCCCAGGTCAGTTGACTTGCACAGCATTAATGCTCCTTAGCACGTCTACACATGCATTAAGACACATTAAGGGCATGCACGTGTAGACCCATCCCCTTAGTACACTTTAAACTGGCAAGTGTAGATGCGCCAAAGACTGAAAATGATTTGCTACTGTAAAATAATTACACTTAAACCAGTACTAGCTTATTTTGTCATTCTGTATAACATGGAACTAATAGATAACACTGGGTAAAATTCTAAATACCTCCAGCTTCAAAAGAGATTTACACTTAGTTTTCATGGTAAGACTAAGGTGTTTATGTGCTTTAGCCAATAAATGAAAACTTTTATTATTGAAAATATGACAAGCTTAACCAAGATGTTATAACCTTCCATTTAGTAACTCTTTAAATAATTTAACACAGGAGATGTCTAATATAGCAGAAAGAAATATTATACAAGGAATTCAACTCAGAAGAACTGAAGTTAAAAAATGGAGCCAGTTTGTAGGAAAGAATTTTAAAAGTATCTAAGGGATTTAGGAACTGCTGATTAACAATGTCAGAAGTACCCAAGCCCTGCTTTCAAATGCCTTTAAGCACTTCAGAGACTAATTCACATGGATTTAGGCTCTGCATTTGCATGGCCAACCCCAATTTTAACTCTCTTCCAAGCCTGTTTTCTCTGTCCCTAGATCTTCCTTTTGTTATTTACAGGAGCATCATATCTGGAGTGAAGGCAACCTTCACAGTTTCTTCTGCTTTTTAAAGTATCTGCCTTCCAGTCCTTTAAGTTACACCGTGCAGGTGGTTTCTGCACCCCCACGGAGAATTCAAGATCAAAGCGTTAACTAGCTTACATTTAAGGTGACTAGGTAAAAGTCCTAGTCATGTGACTGATAGCACCTGGGTCAACTACTGCGCCTCTTTGGAATACCATGTGTCCACCCAGCCCTGCATAAAATTATTTTCATTACTTACTTTTATAACCGCTTTTCTCGTCTTCAACCTTCTCCCCCCCCTCACTTCTAGTGGTGGAAAACGGTGGGTTTTACTATGGTGCGTTTGGAGGGCTTGCTTTTGCTTTCTTTTTCAGTAGGAGGGGAGTTCACACAGACAAAGTGAATGTTTTGTTCAATGCTTTTGGACACAGGTCTGCCTTTGGAAAGCCTTCTCACTTACCACAGATGCAAGTGCCTCAAAGAGACCTCAAATATCATCAGATTTACAACCATCCTTTCCATCAATGTGATGCCTCAAGGGATTCATTGCAGAAAGAAGGAGATAATGTAAGTGGGAAGCCCAGAGAC
The DNA here is from genome assembly GCA_030014935.1 of Caiman crocodilus. NCBI lineage: Eukaryota > Metazoa > Chordata > Crocodylia > Alligatoridae > Caiman > Caiman crocodilus. The sequence continues at coordinate 1,013,694 of JAGPOW010002911.1, forward strand.
CAATTATATCAACTTATGCAAAGAAGTTTTCTTCCCACCATTTAGTTACATGAAGAGTTTGGGCAATCTACTGTCTCTGCTTATGCATCCCTTGTCTTGACTAGAAGAGGAAGAACTTCTCCTTAGAGTAGTATGAACTGCTTCCCTTTGCCTTACAAGAAACCAGATTTGAGAGGCAGGGTACTGTATTTTCTCACATACAACACACCCCAGAATAAAATATGCACTTTGGTTTTTGAAAGGCAGAATGGAGAAAGGGGTGTTTCCTTGTAGTAAGCAACAGGGTAGCAGCAGCTAAGGATTTTTGCCTTCTCATTATCTTTTTCCCTGTGAGGTTGTGTGCAGATTTTGCTTTAACTTTTGCTTGTAACCAGCAGACAACTTTTTTGTTTGTTTAGGTTTGGTTTTGGTTTGGTTTTTTTTTGGGGGGGAGTGCGTGGTAAAATAAGATAATATCTGTTATTGCACTAACTTGTCTTTGACCCTCAGTTGGCTACATTTAGATTAAGAAAAGGTGTATTAAAATATGGTAGGCCTTGTCTATCAGGGGTTGATCCAGGGCTAGCCACACAACTCTCTCGACTCAGCTAAAATTGCCAGAGTAATCTGTAACCCTGGGCTGTAATGGAGCCACATTCTTGGGGGATTCAGCACACAGGGAAACGAGTAACAGACAACTGCCCTGCGGCTCACATCGACACTGGCTTAACTGGATTAAAGACTAATTCAGTTAAAACCAAACCTAACTTACCAGTGTAGCCCTGAGTATATTTGCAGAGCTGTCCCCTTGAGCTAATTAATGGAAAGCAAGATAATTCAATGCCTTGTATGCCTTTGCCCACGATTTGGCTATGCCTTTGCTGAACGTTACTGGGTCCCCCCTGCTGCTGCTATGGCAGGTGTTTCAAATCCTGCAATAAGCTAGGCACTCCATGGAAATCTCTCTCAAGAACCCACAGAAGAAACATCTGTCTTGGGAAAGGCACAGAAGCCTGTCGGCTCCGGATTCAGACTGCCTTCTCACTTCAGAGCCTGCAGGTTGGCAGCAGGACCTGGGCTCCCATTTCTTCTCCCCTCCCCAGCTAGCCTGGGTTAAGAGCACCACCTACCACAGATGAAAGGTTGTGCGTGTTGATGAGAGGGAGGTTAGAGGCAACACCTGAATCAGAGAGCGTTAACCCTGAAATGAAGACAGCTTTTCATGACATTGAATGCTGACATGGTGGCTGTTGCCAAGGTTGGGGGAAGCTTGCAGTTCCATACAGCCTGGAGCCAAAACGGGTATTGGAGGACTGCTCTTCTGGCTCAGCGACTTTCCTGGGAACAATATTATGCAATACTAAAAGGATCCCCTTATATTTCAGACTCGCACTGAAGGGGGACAAGAAAGTCTGTGTGAATCCTAGTGCCCCATGGATCCAGGTGTTGTTGCAACACCTGACCCAAAGGTACTGTATATCCAGCTGAGTCGGTTACTTTTGGTAAGGGAAGGGCACAGTCAGAAAGAACCGTAAGAATATGTATTACATTTGCGCCGGTGAGCAACAAAAGGAGAGCTAACCGAGAGACAGGAAGGGGTCTTGCATTTGTAATTTTAAAATTCTGAGAGAAGCAGGAAAGTTTATTTTATGAAAGCTGCTTTCCCCCCGTTGTTGCTCAGTGTTTAGAGACTCCAGCGATGCATCATATTTTGGCACCTAAAATTCCACGTACAGTGTGAAGCCACCCTTCACTTCCCCTGCAGAACTGCCTGCACGGTGCTGCTGAGCATCATGAAGCAAACACCTGGAGTGCAGTGGCAGCCTAGTGAAGACATCTCGCTGTGGCTCCAAAGGTGGAAGCCACATTTATGCTTAAGGTTGCCTCCCATCCACCCAGTCCTAGACTGGTTCTTGGTCACTGGAGCTGGGGAGTTGGAGGTGGTCAGAAGCAACACAAGCCATATTACTCTGCTGCATGCTGGTGTGCTTTTATTATGCCAGTCTGAATTGCTATTTGCCATGGGCTGACCTTTGACACTTTTTTGACCATCCAACCCCTCCTGAGCAGCTTTTCATTCAGACACATTCTGAAGTGTTGTTTCTAGTTCCCAGCAAATGACTTTTGTACTTGTATAATTTTAAACAAAGACTTTAAGGGATATTCTAAAATAATTTCTCTTTTTCTTAACACAGGAAAGCCCTCCAAAACGATTCGAAACAAGTCATGTATTCATTCTGACCAGGAAAGCCGATACAGAAGAAGCACTCTTGCTAAAAGGGACTGATAAGCCTCCTTTGGAGAGTAACATTTAAAACAGGGGTGGGCAATTATTTTGGGCAGAGGGCTGCTTACTGAGTTTTGACAAGCCATCAACGGCCACATGACAGGCAGCCCAGAGCAGATCAATATTAATTTTCTAAATTTTTTAGGGGCCCGGCAGGCCAGGTAGAATGGCTTGGGGGGCCGCATCTGGCCCCCAGGCTGCATTTTGCCTACCCCTGATTTAAAAGGGTTCCCAGCTATTTCTGCTTCATCGTTATGCTATTGTTTAACTTGAGTAAGCATATTTAAAGGCTGGAGTTTGAAACGCTGTAGTTATTAGTTGTTGCCCTTTTTGACATCAGAGGAAGGAGCAGGGGCCGACACCTCTCACTGCAGCAACGACAACGGGGAGTTCTGTCTTGTGAATGCTAATTAGTCCTTTTGGAAAAAGGATTGTGAAGAGTGTATCTTTCACATGTCACAAGGAGGAATCTCCCTATTCCTGCATGCAGTAATTAGGAGATATTCCATGGTACCTTACAAGATAGGGTAGAGCTCATCTTCCTCATGTCTGCATGATTGGCTCACTCCCCCTTTCTACCGTTCGTACCCTTTAAAGCTCTATGCTACTGTGCTTGTCTACACCCACCCTTCAACTCTACCCAACATTTCCACCTGCTTGTAAGCATCTTAAACCCTTGCTTGCATTCCTTCTTCCACATAGCTCCCTATACATGGTCTGCCTTCACCACGTACACCTGCAAGATCTCAGTCTTGCTATTTTACATCCTTCTTAAAGAATGACTTCTGCTATGCTGCTGGAAATAGAGACTCTTTCTGGTCTGTCTGAAGGCATGCTATAAGCTGTGTGTGGGAGGGATGTGGGCATTAGCCTGAGGCACTGTCGGTACTACTGTATGCAAAATAGCATGGCGACATGTCTTACTGAAGCAATCATTCGAGTTTGAGGCTGTCTACATTACAGGGCTGCTGCCGTTTTGATTACAGAGACCACGTGAAAGTGGTCAGGCCCCTAGGTGCAGATGCGGGGGGGTGAGAGGGTTGCCTGCATGATTATGCTGAAAACAGGATGTGATCTTTCCACACCCCCAACCCAGTTGACGTGAATCTGCTGGAAGACCTTTGCAATGTAGGCAAAGGCTTAGGGAGTTAAAGGTATCTATGAGAGTGCCCATTTTCAGGCCACAGGATTTATCCAGATAACACAAACCCCCCCCCACACAGACACATCTGCAATCTACTGGGTGATCAATAGATTACTTATCTAAATCACTGAACAAAGCCAGGATAAAAAGAGAGGAATCCAGAACTAATTACCCTCAGGGATCCTTACCTAAAGTCCAGGAATTTTTCTCAATTGTGGAATTAAAAAGGAAAAAGTGTTACTTTAGACCAAAGAGCCTTCAGTCTTCCTATTCTTCAGACCATCTCACAAGATATAGTCCTTTATGGACCAATGGTTTTGCCTGTCTTCTCACTGTTCACACAGATATGCAAAGCTTGGTTCAAGTAATGCCATTTGGTGCACAATCAGGTAGGAATCCACCAAGTATGAACATCCACACCTGTCAGCCCCTGTTATTAAGGAGTAATTGTTTTACTTCGTGCTACTTCTTGCCCTGGCTCTCACTTTCATCTGGCATGTGTGAGACTAGCAGAAGACAATTATTTCTGGCACAACTCACTGCTTTGCACTACAGAAGGTTAGTTCTGTCCTTTTTCTGTTTTTTCTTTTACTCTTATTTTACAGCAGTATCTTCAAACTCCAGCCAGTACCAGGGCCCATTGGCACTAAGTGTGGTACAATGATCATTTTGAGCTCTGTGCTATCTAAATAGATGAGACAAAGGATGTTAAGCAGGGAAGGGAAGATGCACTGCAGGTCAGTGCTAGAACCGGGTGTCCTGATCCTGAATCCAGCCCTAAGCAAGAACAAATCCAATTGAATGCATCCATTGTGCTACCTGAGCCTGAATAAACAGAAACCTGCTTAGGACTTTGTACCACTGTAGAGCTGGATTTGCTAAAATTTAGTTCACAAAGCATTGTATTGTTATGATTATGCTATCATTAATGCAAAGATAAAGACTGGCTTCTTGTTCCCAGCAATAGAGTCACCATTGCTGTCCTGTATTTTGATTGTGTCATTACTCAATAAAGTGATTGATATGCTTCACAGTACCAGCTTTTAGAGTGGTTTCCATTAGGAACTTAAATGAAATCTTTGTCTTCCTCAGAAAAAGGGGGATTTATGATAAGGTAGCTTGCCCTCCTGTATAAGCCAGGGGACTTCTCTGTATTGATTCCTACTTGAACTAGAGTGCATGCTTTAGCAAAAGCTTCTGGGCTTAATTTGAAAGCTTCCAATTAGGATAACTCATGAAAGCAACACCCACTTGCACCTTATTTCTAATAGGAAAGTGTCTAATTTCAGCTTCCACCATCAGCTATTGTTATATCT
>JAGPOW010002911.1:1023005-1033165 GCA_030014935.1 Caiman crocodilus
CACACACACACACACACACACACTGAAGTTTAACTGAGACAGCTGAGCTTATGCATTGCAGTTTGCTCTTACCACCCTTTCTAGTCAGTGCTTTAATAGTTAACATTCATCAAAGAGTCAGGATTCCCTGAAGCCCTTTTCTACACAGGGTAGGCTGCACTAAAATGCATGTTACATTTCCTGGAAGTTAAACCCCTGTGTGGATATGATGTTGAAGTGTCTACAGTTAATGAACATGAATAGTTTAGTATGAATAGGTTAGTTCAGGGGTGTCAAAGCAATGGTGCACAGGCTAGATCCAGCCCACAGAGGTGGGTCATTAGGCTCGCAGGGCTTCTCGCCATCCAGATGACCCACCGCCAAAACGGGTCTACTGGGCTCCAGGTGGTAGGTAGTGCTGGGTGTGAAACTGGTGGAGAGGACAAAGCAGCAGCCATGGAATTTGCACCAGAGTAAGTGGTAGGGTTTGCTCCTAAGGAAGCTGTTGCCCCAGGAGGAGGCATCAGGTTAACCCAGTTGCCTCTCTTGCCGCAGAACATAGACTTTCAAATTGCCATTCGGCACATAGCTCTGTTGCGACTGCCCTGTGAAGCCTGCGGGTGCCGGCTATGCCAACACCTCCCTTTCCCCATGATGGCTTGCTCTGGGTAAAACTCAACCCCTGGGAGCTGGTCCCTAGAGGTACGATTGGTAAACACCACCATACCAGGGACGCTAACTGGCAGCGATGGAGATGACAGCAGCAGTGTGAACCCTGGACGCTGGCTCATTATGAGCAACCCTGCAGTCCATATCCAGCCCACCAACTCATTTGAGTTTGAAAACCTCTGGCTTAGTTGGTATGAATTAAATATCCCAAGTTCCTTCATATAAACTTCAGCAAGACCATTTCAAGCTGGACATGAGGAAGAATTTCTTCACTGTCCGAGCCCCCAGGGTCTGGAATAGCCTGCCACTGGAGGTGGTTCATGCGCCTACATTGAACGCCTTCAAGAGAAATTTGGATGTTCATCTTGCTGGGATCCTATGACCCCAGGTGACTTCCCCTTGAGCGGGGGGCTGGACTCGATGATCTTCCAAAGTCCCTTCCAGCCCTAATGTCTATGAAATCTATAGAGACAGTCCCTGAGGAGATGACTCCTGGTTCAGAAATGAAGCAACATGCGCACGCATACACACTCTCTCTCTCCAGCTACTGCATTTATAAAAGCTATGCTATCCTGTGGCCAAATGACTAGATTGGAGGAGGGCCAGGAAAATGAAACTACTCTTTAGACTCCCTATGACAACATCTGTGGCAAATTTATTTACTGTACTCTTTAGCCTACTCAGCCGATTTAAAATAAGCAAAACACAGCCCTACATGGCTTGCAGTTTAGAGACATACACCTGAAGCCCTGCCTTGCAGTGTTGGAGCCCTGATTAGAATTAGGTCCTTCAAATAAATAACACACCGGTGCTGGTAAGAAATCCCATTTCTAGCATTGTGAAGTCTTCCAAGTCCCGGGACCTGGGTCAGCGATCCAAGTATTTTTGCCATTGCCACACAATGTCTTTGTGAGCAATAAGCCACCTTGTCTTTTAGCACTGAATCAGTTCTGCATGGATATTAGCAAAAAGATATTTTCTCCTTCTAGCTTCTAATGTAGATGCAAGTTGGAACAAGGCAGTTGCCTTCCCCCTATGATGAGCACCAAACCAGGACACTAACACCCTTAACTTTAATAGCGACTGAGGACACTTTGATACTTGGAAGATGAAGCTTAGCATCCTTGGAAGTAAGCAACTGTAGCATAAGTGGAATAGTGCTTTGAAAAGTGGATTATTTGCTTATCTGGTTTATGTACATCACGCCATCTCTTCTGGTCACCTCTTAATACTCAGTAATTAGTACACCCTAGTTCAAAGGGTAACCTTGTACAACCATGGCAGAGCTAGGCTTTAACAGTTGTATAAAACAGAGGCGGAAGCCATACCAGGGTTTTTCAGAGCCCAGAACTTATCCTGTAAGATTTCGTATTAAAAATGGATTAGGAAATCATGCAAATTAGTATAACTCCACCTGTTTTTGCTAAGGCCCTGATCTAACACCCACGGACATTAGACAGAAGGACTGAATTCAATGGGCTTCAGACCAAATTTGTCATCTGAGCTTTTACTCCCTGTCATCCACTATGTAGCCAATAGCAGCTACTTGATCATGAACACCAAGACTTATAAACTGGCTATTCCTGTTCTGCATCAAGTCCATGTGCTGCCACCCAGCTCCTCTATGCCCAAGGTCTGTTAAGAAAAGTGACTTAAGAAAAGACAGCTCACAAAAGAGTGGTTGCAAAATGGCCATTTATTGCCTACAGAGGGAAATAAAAGTACACAGGTGCAAAGAAACAAGCAGATATTTAGCCCTATACATCATGTGTGAGCAGTACCCAATCTCCAGAATGGAAAAAAATACTGTCATCTGACAATAACAGTTCAGAAATTTCAGCACCTCCCTTTTGAGCTGCCACAAGGTTAAAGAAGGCAGGACGCTTAGCACAGTTAGTCTTTATTCAGTACTGTCCACACTGTCTGTAAAAAGTAAAACCTCTCCCTTTTGCACGCATGTGCTGTACAGTATATATTGCGCAAAATCTCAGCTGAGCTGTGCAATTAGGAGTTTCCACCTCATTTACTGGTAAATTGTAACAAAACAGCTGGTGATTTTTGTCTGACAGTCTCTTGCTAGAAAAGTAGAATTATGGATGACAAATTAACGGACTGGTTCAGTGGAGTCAGTGACACTACAACTACATGGCACTTTAATTAGTTAGTTGTTTTTTTTTAAATGAGCATTTTTTAAATTCTGAAATTTGAAGAGATAATCCAAATTGTTTGAGGAAGGCCAATAGTTTTTAAATTCCTTTTGCGTGGTAAGTTGAATAGGCATTTTGCTCAGACCTAAAATAAAGATGGCTTTGCTTTCTGACAACTAGATGAAGTTACTTACTAAAATAAGAGGATATATATGACCTCTGAACTGTACATGAAAATATGTCTTTCAAATTGAAAAGGTTAGAGTATTTTCTTATGAAAATGTAAGAAGAAATTGGCTGGACCTACTGTTAAACAGGCCCCTCCTGCAGAATTCCCTCAGTTGGCACTTGTTTAATATTACACAATTAAGCAGGTTATATGCAATAAAGGCCCAACTCTAACTGTGGCTCTGAGGACCAGAAAGCAAAAAAAAGCTTTAACTTAAATCCATGACTCTCCTGCAGTAGGGCAACTATACAGAAACTCAAAAAAAAAAAAAAAAAAAGGGGGGTATATTTTCCCCCAAATGGCTAGTGTTTAAGAAACCTGCAGCTCAACCCTGACCATAGGCCTGACCTGCTTTCTACTTTTGTCAAGGCAAAGTTGCCATAGCTTTCACTGGAAGCAGGATTGGCACTTAATTCAAAGTTTGTGTGTGCAATACTTGAGCTGTCCAAATGCAGAGCTAAGTCTAGAGTCGGAAACTTTTCCAGGGCACAGGCAGAGTTTTCATAAAATGGAAACAAGGTACTTCCTTTCTTTACAAATCTGCTGAAGAAAGAGGAGGGGAGAGAGACAGAGAGAGTTATATTACAGTTTTCAGAAGACAGAGGCAGGTCTCCTGTACCTAGGAGCGAGATATTGCCATTGTGAACAAAAGAAAAGCCTGAGCTTTTATCACCACTGATCCAGTCAAATGTATGGGTTTAGTGAATTACAGGCAAGTTTAGCTAACACGGTGCACACAACACTTTAATTGCTTGGAAAAACCACACTACGCATTAATTAAAAATTGAAGCCAAAGCCAAAATAAACAACAACACTTGTAAAGAGAGCCACCATGATTCTTGGATTAAGAACAAAGACAAATACAGACAAATGCAAACTTGGTAAATTGTCTATATCTTGGAAACTGTTTAACAAAAACATGAGATCAACTACCAGAATCACTATCCTTCCCCACTACAGCAGTGAAGGATTTTGCAAGCTTAAAAAAAAAAAAAAGGAAAAGAACCCATGCTGTACTATTTGCAAAACAAAAAAGGACAAGAGTCATATCACTTGGCATGTTTTGCCATCAGAATTGTTCCAATTTGAAGTACAAACATACACTCCCCAATCTCAAGCTTATTTCAGAACATACTCCAAGAATATAAATCCCTAAAGTGTGCCATCCTTAGACCAAACCAATGTTTTATTATCCATTAGAGTCAAATTACGCTGTAACTCGTTTTAAACAAGAGCTTATTTTAAAAGGTCGCAATTTTATTGCCATTTTTCCAGTTGCTTTCAATATCTCACTCACAGCCTCTTCAGTTTCATCACTCTCTTTTCCTTACCCTGGTTCTCTGAAACAAAATCAAGTATTATCCATCTTGGTGCCAGATGTGGTCACTACTACACAGGATACAAATGCAATCATCATTTAGGGTTCAGCTTTTGTTAAATCTTTGTCCCCAATCAGTTGTAGCAGGGTCTGGTACCTACAAGTGCAAGTCCGATTTTAATTTGTTTATAATTTGTAGAAGTTGATTCTAGGCTGACACCTGGCATAAGAAGATTTGAGAAATAGGTTTTTTATTTTATTTTATCGTTTTAGTAAGAGTTTTCTCTGTACTCTTTCAAAAGAGTGTTCAAGTCTTACCACATAATTAAACAGAAAAAGACCCACCCCAAAATTTCATCTTAGGCTAGCAAATTAAAGATTCCCTGTGCCACTCTGCCTCCATACTATTCTGGATAGACCACTTAAACAGGAAAGAAATTATTAGTTCATTCAGAAACCCTATGTATTCAACCACTGATCTTTTAAATAACTTTTAACATTTCCAGCAGTAGTGCTAGATTTGTAGACTAGACACTAGGGATGAATCTATTGGTCTAACGGTCAATGACAATGCTTTCATCAGCTTCAGTGGCAGCAGAATCTTATTCAATGTTACTTCATTTTCAGTTGGGCAATTCATTTTATGAAGGTTGCTAAAAAGCAAAAAAAAAAAATCAGACCTCCAAATATGTTACAATACACATATGTAATAACTATGTTATTAACTCCTCGACTTATGCTGTATATTTTTGTTCAATTTTTTTCTATAGATGACTGATTTTAGCTTAGTGTTGGATACAAACTAAATAAATAAATAAATAAATATGATGGACTTAAAAGTTCCAAAATTTCAGAATATATAGGAAGACTTGCACAGAATATTCTATTGAAATACTGGGGAAAAAAATAACCAGGTCAAATAAAATATAACTACACAGAAGCAGATGACTTCTTCCTTTATAAGGTTTAGCCATTATTGATGTCTCAATATGTTTCAGCTCATTTTTCCCAATACAGAAGGGAAAAGAGTAATTCTAAAAGGTAATCCTAAAATGTTATGACATCTATTTTTATGTAGGTATTCCTTACTAATGAAAACTAGCTTCGGAAAAACAGAATACACCTGGGAAGTTACTACCTGTAGGATTATATACACTACTCGGGCCATTTAAAACAATTCCTGTTTAAAGTTTAATATTGCTGTAACAACTCCATGTGTTACAGGAGTTGCATAAAATTCAAGATTACAAACTAATCCTTTCATGTTTATATTGCAGCCTATCATTTTTATGGACAATTATTATTAAAAAATCCTTTCACTCAGATCTCATATGCCAAGTTTCATGCTGAATTTTTGATGCTGAAAGCTTAGATTTAGAATGGAAACAGTCAGTTCTGTTGTAGGGTTTAAATCTGACCTTTAAAAAAAGAAACAAAGAAAGGAAAGGTATTAATAACTGCCCACTTCTTCCTCTCGGTTTACTACTGGGAGAATATTAATAATGTACAAGTGATTTAGAAGTCTTAAAACTATATAAATGGGTAAGTAAAAGAATGGTTTCCTCACGTATCGTTAAAACGCAAAGTAACCTTTAATTTCTTTTAAAAAAATTATAGTTTTTCTCGTCTCCATAGTCCACATCTGTAACTGCCTACCAACCAGAAATGTAGCCCCCATGAAATCAAGTGATATGAGCCTTTCATATCTTAGTCTACTCCTTGGTAAATAAGACCAAAGCCTTCAGAACCAGGTGCTGAAAGTAGGGCTCCGAATGTCATGTACAACAAACACCAAAACTATAGATGGCCTGATTGTCAAAAACTCTTAAGTAAACCTGAGCCACAGGTGCTCAACACAGGTGCCTGCACACCAGGCTAGTAGCAATTTAAGTGTCTGAACATCAGTTGAGGAATCAGACTTAAAAAGCAAGCAGGCTGGGAGATTCTCAGCACTGGCTCAACACTGTCCCCAGTGAAGTCAACTGGGAAATTTTGGGAGTAGTACCAGCATTGAGCCCTTTTGAAAAATGTGTAAGTTTGAAGATTGTGGCCATAGTCTATAAACATAGGAATCAAGGAGCCGGGACTAACAAGAAATACAGTTTAATGCTTCTGCAGATTAGAAACAAGAGTGGCTTCAAAATGCACAACGTAAGCTTCTTGGTGAAATGAAGTATTTGATGAATGCAAGAAACTGAAGAAAAGACATAGCTTTAAACAAGGCAAATGGGAAAAGCTGGTCTCAGAACCCATTGTGCCATACCTGACTTCAACATGTGGTATGCAAAATGTTCACGCTTTACATCAAAATAAATGAAACAAAAATATTCAGGTACATTGTACAAAAATTCTCATTTTTATATATACACACACACATACACACACAAACCCCCGTATCTAACAGATTTACCATACCGAATTTTAAAAAGTTGCTTGTAGAATGGTGTTACATTTTCTTCTCTGCTTTAGGCAGTGCTGTTGCTTTGAAGTCGACACCAGGCACAATATTTTGAAAACAAAGACAACTAAGCAAGGAGCACTATATGAATTTGAACTTTTTTCTAGTTATCAGTCCTGAGGATGCTGCAGTAGTCCCAATGTTTAAAACTAGGAGACTAGGATCAGTGCCCAGTATATTTAGGTGCCCATCTATTTATTGTGAACAACTGTGATACCCCAACTTTCCCCCGTTTCCTTCCCTCCCCCTTCCACTACCAAAAAAAGTTTAATCAAAGATTTTCAAAATCTGCACATTCAAAACCGCTCAAGTCCTTGACTTTGTAAGCCAAGAGTCTCCATCCATAACACACACTGATGTGTGTGTTAACATTTGTAAGATACATGTGCTTTTGTTTAAAAGTGTTGCTTGCCTTTGGTCTGCTCAATTTATTACTGATAGTGTTCCAAATTACTTGTATTTTAAAAACCCCAAATGAAATCAAAACCATTATAAGGTAGCAGCATTTCTGATCACCCGAAATGGAAGCTCAATAAAGGTAGTGCTCCTTGTTGTTGGAAAAAGAGCAGGGCAGTGGGGAGCAGAATGTATGGGAAAGAAGTGGCACAGGGAAGAACATGTAAAATTTGGGTAAACGTGCCCCAAGTGTGTGCCAACTGAAACACAAACACCCATTTTCACAGAAGAGGCTTTGTGCAACATCTATCACATAGAACAAGTCTTAAAAATTACACAGGATTATGGACGTTCTGAAGAGTGCATTTAGAAGCAGAGAAAACCCAATTAAACACCTTCCTGCAACAGAGTGCCTCACTTAATTATAAATCAAAAGAAAATTAAAAAAAAAATAAAGCTAAGCTGTTTACAATGTTTCCCAATTTATTCCCTCCCAAACATTACAAAAGATTATTTTATTATTATTAATAAACGGGCTCCTCTGCAGTTCATATACAATCATAGGTGAACTTTAAATTCCGTTTTATACAAACATCTCAAAAATATTGGGAGTGAAGTATGGTAGGAAATATTGCTCACATTGCTAGTTAACATGCATGTATGAAAGGAGGAAAATGGTTTGTTAGTGCATACCTCCAGAGCAGAGAACCTACCCCTCCAAAGAGATACAGTAGCTGATTACAAAAAGGTAATGTCCACAAAATTAAGTTTTTCATGCTATTCTACTTTCCAGTACTATACTCTAATTACTTTTTCAATTTATAAGCCTGGCAGGGTGTTGAACACTGAGGTATATAAAAAGATACCTGCACCTTGAGGAAAATCCATCTTTAAAAGGTTTTTTTTTTGGTGTTGCACAAAAAGACATTATTTACATTAATTTCACTCAACTACAGTAAATGTCCAATTTATATTAGACAATAGAGGATGCCTCCATTTTTAGGCACTTCTGAATGGGAGTTGTTGTTCTGCTAAACCAATCATTACACCCCCCGCCCTCCCCCCCAGCAAAACAAAAATCAGGATAGATTTTCTACTCTAGCCCAATTGATTTTCTATGGATGACTTCCTGTATATAAAAAATGACAAAAGGAATATTAATTAAAGAATGGTGGAACAGCCTAAAGTATCAGTTTTGCAAGACATAAGATGGCTCCTTAGTATTTAAAACTAATTTAACAATTTAGATTTGATTTTTAAATATATGAATGAGACATAAATATAGGCTATCAATCTGTTTAAAAATTTCATTCACATAATGGAAAAAATTCTTATTTATTAAAAATATCACATTTTGAGACTAGAAACAGTAAAGTGCATGAAAAGTTTAAAATATAAATTCAAGAAAATCTTATAGCAGCAAAAAAGCAGAATAAAGAAAAACTTAAAAACACAGACACAACCTTTTCTTATTACTGTGCCATTTTTTAAACATTTAAAGCAGCCTACTAAATTCTTTCAGAAAATTGCATTATGTTTACTGCCTCTTGAGGCACAAAGTTTTGAACTGGCCACCTAGAGCATAAACGAAAAGATTCCAACACAACTTGAGAACATTAACAGTTGGGAATGAACCAGTAGCTTTTTAATTCAACCCTAACCAACAAAGAGAAACAACGATTATTAAAAGCATATGATGGCTATTTGGCAACTAGGGTCAGGAAAAATAATCCAAGGAATGATGATGGCTACCACTCTCTCCTCCCCCACACACACAAAAACACTTAGACAGTTATTTAACATGCCCTTTGGGACAGAAGTAAGATCATTTCCAGAGTTGTTTTTCCTGTACCCCTAGTTTGACCAGTTGAATCCAATCCATCTTTGCAACTTAACTTTTCAAAAGGGGACCCAAGGATAGGGTTGGAACAAATTTGCTCTTGCAGAACACAACTCAAAAAATTCTTGCAACAATTTTTAAGTGCAATTTCTTAACTTTATTTCTGAAGTCCTGTTCCCATGCTATGTTGCTGAACAGCTTCCTGTCTTGGTTTGTCTAAGATGACTGTTTAATAGAGTTTGGACTGATAAATTTCTTTGTCAGAAAAATAAAAAAATTATGTTCTTTAGAGTTCCAAGCAAGTTACCAATATGTCTGCCAAGCAAGAGAGTTTTATACAGCTTTAAATGCTCAGATCTAATTGTTCTGATGGCATATTTCCATTGTAGTGAATGGAGATACATCAGGAGATAATTTAGCCCTCAAATTTCAATAGATATATGCAACCATCTTTGGTTTTTCAACATTAGCTAGATGGGGAGAAGGGAAGGGCTACACTGTTAATAATTTACAGTCAACATTAAGTGCTTTGCTGATGTGCAAAATTTGTTTTGGGTGCAGCACTCGTATCTCTGAGTCCCAAAAAAGTTAGTATTTCTAATTATTTGCCCTACAAAACAAGTCCTTTTCATTCAGTTTTAAGTGTTACATATTAAACAAGCTTGCCAGCTTAAAAATTAAAATTAAAAACCTGAAAAGGGAATAATACTTTGGTTCCAGCCCTAGTGCCAAATGATACCAATATGCACCAAAATGTGCAAAGTCTCATATCAAACACACAATGAAAGGAGCTTGAAGAAGCAGCTTAAGGTTGGCCATACTTCACTCCTACATACTTTGATTTACAACTGTACAGGTCCATAACAACAGGTCCTAGCCCTCTAAGGGGCAGGGCTCCACTACCTCCTGTTTGGTAAGTGAACACCGTTGACAAGAGGCAGGAGTGGAGGGTGGAGTTCAAGGTGTGTTAACAGTGAGAAGTGGTCTGAAGGGATGTGAGGGTGAGGACACCCAGTGATGTTGTTCTCAACCAGCCACTGAGGATCCAAGGGCCCAAGGACACCAAGTACGTTCATGTGAGTGTTGGAATAGAAAATGTAGTCAATTACACCCTAGAAAAAGAG
>JAGPOW010002911.1:1040247-1052006 GCA_030014935.1 Caiman crocodilus
AGAAGTCATTCCCACCTCTAACTAGACCCTGCCCTTTTCAATCTGTAGGACAGCAGTTGTCATACATACCTGTTGCAAATAATTCTTTGTGCACCTCTAGCACCACAGCAACTCCAATGTTGTCCTTCGTCATGACTCTGTTTAACATCGCTTCTGAACCTTCAGAGTTGGCCATTGCTACCTGGTTGAACTCCACGGTGTGCTTCTGCACCAATGTAAATCTGAGTAAACACACAAGCACATGTAAGAATGTCCAACATGGTCATTTAGCACATAGCTATATTATACACTTGCTGAAGTTTAAGACTTTTTTTCACAGCCATATTATTTCACAGCCACATTCTCATTTGGGGCTTCTTTGTGCAAGAGGTACAGGAGTTATATCCTTACCTCCACTCATTTTCTCATTCCAAAAAAAAATTTCCCTTGCCTTTCTAAGAATTTAAGTGGGTGAACTTCTTAAGTCAAATTGGTTGGCTGACTTGAATACAGCTATGGAGAAGACATTTGATCTCTTTTACACGCCACGGAAAAAGTCTACATTAATCGCAACTAAGCTACTATTTACTTAACTATGAAGACAAGCCCCAATAATTAGGTTCTAAATATAGTATAACAAATTCATAAATTTAATGTGTCAGGTACAGAATCTAAGTATTGGAGGGTTGTTTTGAACCCCACTCCAATGCTACGGCAGGGAAGGCAGTGGCTAGTGGGTTGGGACGGGGGGGGCCATGCCCTCTACCCTGCCTTTCTTCCTCCTGCAATCTGAAAATCAAGTGAAACACTCTGCAGCAATCTCAGTATTTTGTTTAACAGCATACTAACTTGATTGCCACTTCTCTTGCAAAAAACATTTTCCCTCCCCAAATCCAAGATCAATATTTTGAGTGCCACTGTTTTATTCCTTATGTTTTGCTTGTGGATGAAGTTGCTTGGCTCTCTTACTTTTCTGTCTTGAAGAATATTGCACAGCCGTCCACATGCTTTTTCTCCTGCTCAGACATGATTTTGGCACGTGACTTCGGAGAGAAAAATCCATCATATCCACGCTCTTTTAATGCTGGCAGAAAGAGGGTGAAGTATTGCTCTGTTTCCACTTCCTGGAATTGAAAACAATTAACATTACAATGAAGAAAAAAAATCAGCAGATTATTAGTATGAACATCCCCTCAACCATACCCCTCCACCTGAGATGAAAATATATTGCCAATGAGTAACTTATGCCAAAACCACAGATTCATATTGCTTACGGAGAGCGCATCGTATCACATTCTATTAGCTGTCAGATACGTGGAACGTATTTGGATTCATGCACATCAAAAGTAAAAGGAATTACAAAAGAAAGGGAAATAACAGGTGTATTTTGGGTATAAATAGGAGATTGTCAGCTGTTTTTGACATCTGAAAGAGGATACTATCCTAGGTTTGTGTGTCAGATTTAGATATCCAGCAGCCACTAATGCTGAGCTTTTTGAACTCTTAGCGAATCTCTCCTGTTCAATAACAATGTTTGATCTCCACCAAAATACACCAGTTGGGTACTAGGCTTAGCTTGAGCTTTTATAAAACAAGCCAGCCATTCTCTTCTTGTGATTTTTCTTCCTGCTCAACTAGCAGAGCTGGTTTAAAAGTGAAGCTTAGAACATTTTTAAAGCAGTAATAGCCAGCTAATCACACTGAACATTTAAGATGAACACCTACACAGGAACTAGTTGGGAGCACAGACACAAATCGGGCACAAATGCTTAACTTCAAGCATATCAATAGTTCCCTTGATCTCAGAATACCTTCATGCATGTGCTTAACATGAATAGTTACTGCACAGGACAAGCATTATAGCAAATTAATTTAACAACACACTTCTTCCAAACATAAAGCTGTTGCTGCTTCTCAGCCAAATCCATTACTGTGCAAATCATCAAGAAGTTAATTTATTCTCTAATATAGAATTTTCATTGTAAAGTTATGATTAGATTTTCTAATTTTGCCTTAGTTGTTTAACATAGTTAACGAACAGGAACAAAATATGAATAAGCTATGTATATATTTTGTAATGGTAAATGTTTTGTTAAACAAATAGAGAACAATGCTGTGACTACAATATAGGTCCAAAATACACAAATGAACTGCTCCTTCAGTTTAAAATGAAAGCCAAAAAAGTGGTTACATTTACCTGAAGACTAATGATATCTGCATCACAATGCACGATTTCTTCCATGATTCCCTTTTTCCTATACTCCCAATTTAATGCCCAGGATGGGCAGTAGCCATATAGCTGCCGGGTGGCATATTTATCACACAATACATTGTAACACATAACTGTGAATGAAGCTAGGAGGAAACATAAGGTGGGAATATTATTTATAAAGGTTGAGGGAAAAATAATAAAAACTTATTGAGAGACTAATCCTACCATATTTTCGCATGTTTCTTTACTTGAAGTTAAGAAAGTGTTTCAAGTAAGTTGCTAGGCTTTGCTCCTAGAGTTTCACTAACCAGTGTCGTAAGAATCCTTCAAACTTTGTTACTGGCACACAAGGTTAAACTCTGAAAAAAGGATCTAGCTTGGATGTACAACATATGCCTTCCCTTGCACAAAGAGTAACAGCTCGTAGAATCCGTGGTCAGTCTGCCGAGCTGCACCAAGCAGATACCAGGCTTGGGCACACTAAAGCCTGAGAATAATTAAAATGAAATACAAAGACTGGATTCGCTCAGTTGCAAGCGCTTACAACCCCCTACCAACTTCAGCAGCTGTTACAGGTGCAACTGACAAAGACAACTGGGTCCCTATATAGCCATTTTGTTGCTCATCAATATCCAAAGAATCTCTGCTGGATTTCTGTTTGGGAAAAAGGAAAGGGTAGAGCTGTAATGATTGCTAATGGAGCCAAACACCTAATATTTATTGTTGCTGCTACTCTGAAATGACAGCTTCAGGTTTAAACAGACATAATTATATAGCATCATAAAAGCAATTTGTCAGAGTATTTGCAAAATGTTTCGACAATATTCCTTGGTACCCAATAAAAGTATTGTACTGATATATTATAAACACTGTATGCCACTTTCCAAAGCATTACTGCTCTGAATCTTATTGGTTCTCAGCAAGAAATTGGCTATAAAGATACCCAAGCACATATTTTTATTCCTAATAAATCAGCAGATTTATTTTCTCTTTCTTATGGTATAAGCTCATTGGGACTAAAGAGGAAAAAAAATGAAAACAGATGTTTTAGACTTAAAGCAACGTTTGAGGATACAGCAACATTTTAAGCTTAAAAAATAGCAAGACGACTTCTCTCATGCTTTCATGTTTAAATTTAGACATGGAACAAGAAGAAAAATTTTCACAAAAGCTGAGAAAGTGTTAATAGTGTTCTTTAAAAACAAAGAGTAAAAAGGGTGGAAAGAGAACAAAACGCAGTTCTTAAGAATTACTTCTTGGTGCAACAATTGTTAAGCCTAAATAGAGGCTAATATGTGGGTTTCTTTTGCAGGAGCAGAAAAATCTCAGTAGCACATTCATGAAAGTTTCATAAAACAAAAGCAAAAGCAGCAATCATCCAAAAACACCTCCACTTGTTGTATCTTAATAAATGAGGACCTGATAACATAAAGAATAGGAAGTTGATGTAGCCACACCCTGCATAAGACTAAACAGAACAGATACTGTGATTATCTCTGTGGAAAAATATTATTAATATTCCATGCTGTGGAGAATTACAAGAGATGGGGGTGGTGGGAAAGGAATCACAGTGTAAAACCTTACTGGAAAATAGAGACCTTAATGAAAACATTGCCAGCCTTAAATGTTTAGATATTTTTGTCTCTCTGATTATTATGCATCTAAAAATAAAGCATTCTTTGAAAATACAATGCTGCATATTATTTGCAAAGTCATGTGTCAGTCTAAATGAAAGGGGGTTGTTCTAACACACAATTTACCCACTAGAGAATCCTACCTACTAACATTATTCTGGACACCTAGGTTAGAGACAGACATCGCACATAAACCGGTTTAAGTGATCACAAACTTGTGACCTGTTTAAACCTGTAACAGAACAGATGTTCAGTGCATATAAACCAGTTTGAAAACAGCTGATATCAGTTTGAGATGAACGTGGTTGAATGTAGTATCAGACTTAACTGATTTGGTCAAACAATTTATGCAATATCTGTCCCAGACTCCTTGCTGGCTTGAGATAAACCAGACAAACACCCCTAGCATCCCGGCATGCTCTCTGGGCTGGGTGGGGCTCTCTGCTCCATGGCAAGGCTGGCCCTGCCCCTCTGCTCCCTGGCCACAGCTCCAGCAGAGACCTGTAGGCACAAAGCATTTGCCTGGCTTCTCCCTGCTAAACAGGGATTATTCCACCTGCCCCTATGCCTTACACAGACACCTCAGCATTAGCTAGCAGACTACATGCTGCCTACGGTCCATGCTGTGGGAGATGACAGGCAGACAGGCTTTTTGGACCTTATCAGTGGGTAGCTTAATGTCCTTCCTCGGAAGATCTCTTTAAGAAGAGCCCCATTAGTTAATGGAGAGAGGCTTTGTTTTCTTAATGGGTTGATAAACACTGAGTTAGGGGTGATACACATTCCCTGCCCTGCTGCTTAGGAGAGGAGAGAATAATCAGAGTGTCCTGCTAGGGCCTGGCCACACCTCCCTCAGCTCAGCCCTGTTGAAAGGAAGGGAGGGCTGCTCTAGCATCCCTGACCTCTAGCCTGAGCCACTGCAGGCATGTGCCTGCATTTCTGCGATGTCCGTCTGGTTACAAAACTGATTTAGCCTAGTCAAGTTAGACTATCCTGCAAAGACTAAATCAATTCAGGCTCAGGCTTTTTGAATGTCTGTCCCTAGCCCTAAAAACTTGGACAGACCTTACTCCTATTTGTTCCCAGTTTTTGGGCTGATGCTACTTGCAAACAATATTAAAGACCATTATGTAGGAATGCAGTTAAAAACAGCAGAATGTGCAAAGTAGAAGTATTCAGCAGTTTAACAGGCCGAGTAAGCACAGTACAGAATAGAGTTTGGGGTTTTTTTGGTCCTTATAGTTATTGTGTTTTTGTTCTGATGGTCCATTCAATTTTTTGTTATACAGGTCCTCACACTGGTGCTTGCTCTGCCAGGAGTGCTACATAAGGGCTCCTATATTCTGGCCATAAAGCAGCCAAAAGAACACAGCTTGATTTCTCAAATCAACATATTTGTAGCACCAGCTGATCCTCAGTGTCATCTGCTCACCTGTAACTGGCACAAATTTGGCTGGGAAGATAACAAAAGGAAACACAAAACCCCATGATGGCATGTGAATCTTTAGTTAAAAACCACACACACATGCATACACACACAGAAGCAATCCAGACTACAGTCAAAGGAAAGAAAGGTGAGCGGGGAAGAGGAGAACAGAGAAAAAAATGTTACTGCAGTATTAAGTTTTGAAGACCTAGCACGTCACAGTGCTTTTAAAAATGTTTGCATAGCTCTGGGTATGACACTTATCCAAAATTAATTTCACCTGCTATAGTAACAGATTAAAACACGTTGTTGTTCTGCCTTGTACTTTGGAAGGCTTTCAGAGGAACACAGTAGGGACCAGGAAAAGGAAGCAGTGCAGCAAAGAATGTCCTCTGCCTAGAAACAGCATGCGTGTGGGATTTTTAAGCTGCTTCTTGCAGGTTAGCATAAGCAGCAGCAGATGGCACCAAGATTCAATTACAAAGCATGGCATGCATTACACTGTAGCTAAACTACCAGGGGATGAGAGGAATGAAAGGAAAGTGAAACCAACATACAGAGTTCTTTACAACTGCATTTATCACCAGTCTAGAGATGCGTGTGGTATTTGTATGCAAGTAGGAGTGATTGCAAGGGGGTGGGGGAGGGGGGGGAAGCCTTCTCACTATTTTTGAAAAATAAGCCAAAGCACCTTTCCTTTGTTGACTTGAGTTGAATTGAGTAGATGCCTTATTTCAGGAGCATCAAACTCATCTGGCCCCAAGGGTCAGATGAGTGGAAAGGAACCAGTTCATGGGCTGGATGAACAATATGGGGCTGGCCCTATGGGCCAGATGGAGCCCAGATTCTCCCCCTCCCCCAACATGGTGGTTCTGGGACCTGCACTGTGCAGGGCATGTCCCTAGTACAGCCAGAGCAGATGCCAGATCCAGCATGTGAGGTGCAGGAGGGGGAAGGTGTGGTCCCAAACCCTGTGCCAGTGCCATATACAACTTGTAGTCCTGGAGAAGGTGCTGCATGTAGCATGTCCCAGACAGGGTGGGGTGGGCACTGCATGCAGTTCATGTCCTGAGCCGTAGGTGTGCAGGGCTGGTCCAGTGCATGCCATGTAAGTGTCAATTGGAGAGGCAATGGCAGCACCAGGGGCTGGATGTTGAGACTCCACAGGTGCCATATCTGAACAGTCAACAGTCTGATACTTTTAGAAGAAGCAAGTCCAACGTTGGAAAATAATCGTTTCAGCACCAAGTCAAAAGGTAGAGAAAAAGCTGCAATCTGTTTCTGAACTGATGCCACAAAGTCAGACAAGAGGCATTTTCAGCACAGAGGTGAAAAGAAGAGATTGTACCTACAGGAATAATTTGCCATTTTTAATCCTCTGCATAGAGGGCTCCTATACCCATGCAGGGAGCCTGCTCTCACGTGGTGGAAATTAAGTGCATCAGAACAGACTCAATTAATGAAGTCAGCTGAAACATGAAATTAACACAGTCCAGCAGCCTCACGTGTCACATGTCTCCATGCTGACGAAATGGCAGTGGCATGCTTTGAAACAGAAACACATCTGATGAGTTTTAGTTCAAAGTGCAGGGACACATGGCAACACTGATACATGCAACACAGCCACTTTAATTAGAGAGTCATACTAATTAAAAGTACCCAGCACGCTGGGAACACATGTAAAAATGTCGTAACAGTCTACTGTTAATCGACAAGGGCCTAAAATACTAAACCTAAACATGTCTGATACGCATTTCAAAAAATAAAGCAGGCACTGGCAGAAAGGAAAAGAGGAATAGTCACAAAGTTACCTGAGGGCAGAATTTGGTCTCGTTCTTTTAAAGTAATCCATGGCCTTGCAGGCAACTGCTCTGGGTGAACTGAAACATTCAGAAGAGCAATTAATATAGTACTTATCAATATAAAAATTATCATTTTAATTTACAATCCAAACTGATGCCTCAACAAGTGTTTCAGACTGTGCTACACTAACCCAGAGAGAAAATACACCCCATTCTCATGAAATCCATCAACCTATTTAAAGTTTAGGAAAAAAGACAAATGGGAGGGGGGGCAGGTAAAACCTCATTCAGAAGACACAAAAACACGAATTCAAGAAAACAGCGAGTTCAGCATTCAGATAGGTCCCCCATGACTTCTCCTAGAACTTCTTTACTAATCTTAATAGTTCATAAGACCATTACTGAAACTTCTCTACTGTTAGGTAAGACTGCTTCTCAGAAAATAGGCTTAATCAGTCACCTGGGGTGCTGGCAGACAGTGGGGAGGAGGGTGGGGAGAAACAAAAAACCACACAGCAAAAACAAGACAAAAAAACCACCCCACACTACCAGAAACAGCAATGCATTATTTCAGCATGGCTCCACAGGACCTATATAGATTGGGTGCTTCAGCAGGGCTTTTTGGCACTTTTAGCTAAAGCTGATTCAAATCAGCTATTAGATAAAAGTGCCAAAAAAGCCCTACTAAAGCACCCAGTCTCTACAGACGTTGGAAAAGCTGGATGCAACCAATGTGCTGCCTCTTCTGGGCATGCGCTGGGCTTGGCGCGAGAGAGTGTGCCAAATTTAAAGCAAGCACCATGTTTGGATTTTTTTCCATATCTACACACAGCTAAGGTTTAGATACTAAAATTTATCTTCTAGGACCTTGTTCACAAGATAACCCATCTGCATACATAGTATGGATGACAAAAGGAGGATGCTTTTGGGTTCAATTGTTTAAGGTGTCAAAACATATGTGGGGATGGAACAATCAAGTTCCAATGTGAGCAGCTCAGGTATAAAAGAAAGCTTAACAGTTTGTAATTATAATTCAATTCCTTGAACTGCAAAATGCTAGCAAGTCATAGCAAGGCATAGGGCACCAATATTTAAAGAACACGTTAGCTGAGAAAACTTACTAAGATTTTTATTTAGTGTTTCTTCCAGACAGGAAGTCTCTTGTGAACGTCAAATGCATTTTTAAAGTAATCATCCAAAATTTCAATTTGTGTTTAAAATGTTTATGGGTTGGATTCCTTTTGACCTATAAATTTCTTTGATGGTAAAGCAGTGACTAAACTATAAACTAGCGGTTCCCAAACAATGGGTTGCAACCGCAAATGAAGTCATGATGAAGAAAAGTTGTGGAAGCTCTGCTATAAATCAATAGACAATTAAACACCAGTGTTTGGAGATCTTTTATTCACAAGGGATTTCTAGACTGAAGCTGACGGGCAACTGAGTCGAGCTGCTGGCAAAAATCACCTTCATAGTTGTGAAAAAGTATCAAAAGAAAGCACTGGAAATTAGATGCCCTCTACTTTAAAAACAGGTTATAAATAGGGGTGCACTGAGAGATCTTGGAGGCCGATACCAATAGCTGATTTTTAAGGAGGCATATTGCTTAGATACAGGAGAGGAGATAGATGTTATTTACTTGGATTTTAAAAAGGCTTTCAACACAGTGTCACACCCAATTCTCACAAGCAAACTGAGTAGCTGTGATGTGGATTTTTTCACAGTAACATGGGTGAAAAATTGCTTTATGTGATGCACCCAGAGAGTGGTGATGGATGGGTCAGTTTCCCCCTGGAGAGATGTGGGCAGCAGTGTCCCCCAGGACTTGTCCTTGGATCAGTACTATTCAATATCTTCATCAGTGATTTGAACAAGGGTGTTCAAAGCACTCTGTCCAAATTTGCAGATGACACCAAACTATAGGAAACACAATGGAAGGCAGGGAGCGAATTCAGGCGGATTTGGATAGACTGGGGAAAGGGGTGGATCAGAATAGGACGCAGTTTAACAAGGATAAGTGTAAGGTGCTGCATCTGGGGAGAAAGAATTTCCAATACAACTATAGACTTAGAAGTACCATTCTGAGTACCACAGCAGTAGAAAGGGATCTCGGAGTCATAGTCAACGCAAAAATGAATGAGCCACCAATGTGATGTGGTAAGTAAGGCTAACTGCACTCTTTCTTGCATTAGTAGGTGCATCACGAGCAGGTCTAGGGAGGTGATACTTCCTCTCTATGCGGTACTGGTGAGACCGCAGCTGGAGTACTGCGTCCAATTTTGGGCGCCGCACTTCAAGAGGGATGTGGATAACCTTGAAAGGGTTCAGAGGAGGGATACTTGTATGGTTGAGGGCCTGCAAGTAAGATCCTATGAAGACAGACTGAGGGACCTGAATCTCTTCAGCCTATGCAAGAGAAGGCTGAGAGGTGATCTTGTGGCTGTCTACAAAATCATCAGGGGGTGGTAGGGGTGGTCAGCAGGGAGTAGGGGATACTCTGTTTACCAGGGCACCCTTCCGGGTTACTAGAAATAAATAATGGCCACAAACTGAAGGAGAACAGATTTAGATTGAATATCAGGAAGAAATTCTTTACCATGAGGGTTGCCAAAATACAGAATGTGCTTCCAAGAGAGGTGGTGCTCTCCCCTACCTTGGGAGGTGTTCAAAAGAGGCTGGACAAGCACCTGGCTGGGGTTACTTAACCCCAGCGCTCTTTCCTGCCTGGGACAGGGGGTCAAACTCGATGATCTATTAGGTCCCTTCTGACCCTAGAAATCTATATTGGCCGATACTGATCCGATTTCCAAAACACAGCTGCATGCAGCTGGTAAGTTCACTGTGGTGAGGGGAGAGGGAAGAGGTATGTGGGCGCAGATCAGTGCTCCCCATGGTGAGGGAGGGAGGAGGGGAAGGTGCTGCCCAGCCAGGACAGGGCACAGGACAGAGCCACAGCTAATGCCATTACATGCACCCTGGAGGGCATGGGAGGCATGCACCCCTGGACCTGCATGTGTCAGGGTAAGTGGGCTGCAACCATTGGCTGGAGCTGGGGCTGCACTGGGATCATCTTGGTGGGGGCTGGGCACAGGGCAAAGACTACGGAAGGGGCTGGAGCTACCCCAGATTTCACTGTAGCCCTGCTCCCAGCTGACACCCTCCCAGCGTAGCCCTGACTCTCCCTCGGTGTGTGGGTGGAGGTGGGGCGTTGAGCCAGAACTGTGCCAGGCGGGTGGCAATGGTGGTGCCAGGAGCGGGGATATGGAGAAATCTGGGGTGGCTGCAGTCCCTTTGTAGCCCCTGCCCCGAGGCCAGCCTGGCACAGCCCCAGCTCCAGCCCACAGCTGCAGACTACCCCACCCTGCCCAGATCCAGGGACACACGCTCCTCCAGCGGTTCTGGCCCATACCCCACCCCATCCCAGCTGGGCAGCACCTGCCCCTACCCCCTCTCTCACTGCAGGAAATGTAGATCTGCTGGCACCCCTTCCCTTCCCTTCCACCACAACAGGTTTACCAACTGCAAGCAGCTCTCCATGCCGCCAGCTGTGCTTTTCACTACCCGAGTGCTGTGCTGCAGCTGCACACAAGCACAAGCATTTATTGGCCAAATTATTGGCTGTATCAGGCCGATTTTTGATACAGCCTATTTTCTTTATATTGGTACTGATCTGGTATTAGCCGGTTTTATCGGTGCACCTCTAGTTATAAAGCCAGGAGAGTGTCTCAGCAAGCTTCTCCTGGTGTCATCCAGGTTTGGTACCAGAACGTCTGAGTGAAATGTTAGCTTCATTCCTCAATCCATTTAATCCTGGGCCATTTGGTGATGACCAACGACACTGCCAGGTTAGATTAAGATTTAGGGAATCATATGTTGTCTCAGAGAAGTGGGTGAAACATGTGTGTTTGTGCATACATGAACACACAGAAACTGCTTTGGAAAAGCTGTACACTTTTGTCTCTATCACCACTGAAATAAAACACAAACCCATAAACAAAAAACTAGGAATCCAGGTGAAAAGGGCCACGTGTCCCAGGACAAAACCAGGGCTATCTTGATAAAGATATTTCTTTATCCTCTACCACTGGTTGATACAATGCTACAAGCCTATTTCATGGAAGTACACAGATGGTAAAAAGCAGTCAGAAGGGAATCAATGCAGACCTTAAATTTAATGGGATTAAATACAAGAACAGTGAAAGCATTCTGGAGCTCATTAGGACTAGTAAACTTCCGGGTTTTTTACCTGCTAGATTGTCAAGCATGTAGTTCAGTAGCTTACGTGTTCCATCTGGGTCCTGGTACAGACTGAGAATATCCTGTGATAAAGGATTGCCTGCAAGGGATTCATAACAAAAAAAATGCAATAATTAAGCTCTCTGAAACGCAACTTGCAACTTAATTGAACTTTCCAACCTCAGAGGGGATGGGTCCAATGATCCTGTAGTACTTTTCCTTCTAGTGTCTACCTTGTGAAGATGAATGTTAGAGAAATAGCTAGTATAAAATATTTTTCCTTCAGATCATTTCACCTCACCAGTGTGGTGGGCCAGTAGGGGGCGCTCCTGCATCGAGCCGCCCACCTCCCTGCACCCGACCACCGTCCCGGCTCCGAGTGCCTCCCTGGGGTGCCTCGCGTCCGGCCGACCCCTTCCCTGGAGCACACCCGCTAGCCTGGGGTTTCTGCTGCCACCATCCAAGGCTCT
>JAGPOW010002911.1:1052106-1062545 GCA_030014935.1 Caiman crocodilus
TCTGGCCCTGTGCACCTTGGAAAACACAGGCCTGATCGTCCACTGGGTCCTAGACCCAATACCGGCACTTGGGCTACTCTCCCCAAGTCAGGGGCTTATTAGGAAAGTCTCCCTTAGTCTGCAGACCTAAGGGGCCTCCTCGGCATAATTTAGAGCCACACCTCAATAAGTCTCCCACACGGGTCACAAAGGAGAACTTTATTGATTACAGGGGGTAGGGCAGCAAGAGGGTAAAAGGAAGAGCAATAGCATGGAAATATCAAAGGAATATCAGAGGAATCCCACAGAGCAAACTAGAGTGGCTGAGGTAGCCGTTTAAACACACATCTGAGTTACTGAAGCTAAATATCTTGCCTGATCTTGAGTAGCTTACTCACACGCAACGTCCAGAGGGGGTTGGAGTTTCCTCTGGAGGCAGGTCATTCTTGGAGCAAGCGGTGATGAGGAGAGAGCCAGTTTCAGATTCACCTGGATGACCGCATGGCTAATGGCTGCCTTCTTCCTGGCCCGGGCCCTTAAATAACTTCTCTGACCTCAGCAGCCCAGTCCAATCGAAGCTGCCAATACTGGCGACAAGCCAACCAATCTCCCAAGCATCCCTGGCTACCTGGGCCCGTGCGCAGGGCCGGGCTTTCCCCCCTGCCCAGGTAACCAGAGTATCCGCCTCCCAGGGCCCAGGCTTTTGTCATGCAGACCAGGGAGGGAGATCCCTGCCCCGAGGGATTCAACACCAGCCTCTCCGGCTGGCAGAGACAGGTCTCTGGAGAGGGGCACAGATGGTGGCCTTTCTGCCACAACCTGTACCAGAAACTGGAAAAGTCTGTTCTTGGCAAGGATGAAAAGAAAAAAAAAATAGAAGAAAGAAAAGCATGTAAAGGTTCTCTTTGGAAACGGAATTTGTGCACTTAATTTTTGCACCAATACAGAGCTATAGAAGGGTATTTTTTTTTTCTTTTCCCGTGCTGAGGTAGGAAGATTGGGAAACCTCTCAAGGCAGACACACTTCTCATAACTAAATGAGCTCTTGCATACCTGCAATCTGAAAAACTGAACTATTAAAAACACCTGGGCACTTGCATGGACACCACCCAGACAAAAGGGCTGCATTAAGTCTTACTAAGAGAACTGCTTGATATTGCCTTTCAGACCAGCTTCCCAAGGAAGGAACCCACTTTACTGCACATTTCAAGCTTCCCCATTTTATATATTTTGTTTGCAAGCCCCAAACCTTGAGAGATTTGTACAGAAGGTAATCATATTTCTGTGCACGCTGAAGGTCACCATACTTCCAAAACAATTTTAGGATTAAATAAAAAGGTTTTCATAAAGGAAAGCCCTAGGATAAGTACAACCCCGACCACAAGACTTTAAAAGTCTCTGTAGAAACTGTAAAATGTTAAAAGTTATGATTAGGAGTTACCCAAAATCCTCAAGATGATTTAAAAAATTACCAGAATTTGAAAAAGTAAGCTCTCTCAAAATACTCAATACTAGCCTCATAAGAAAGTTTTTTTCTTCCCCCCTTTTGGATAGAAAGCCTCTCTCTACTTTTATATAAAAAAATAAAATAAGACACGCTGGCTTGAAATCTTACTGTATTCTCCCTTACCCACAAGGAAAGGGCGTGGGGTTCTAATCTTCCTGCACATTTTTTTCCTTCCACTTTGGACTGAGTTCAAAGTCAAATATGTATTTCATATCTTTAGCCTTTGAAGATTTTCCTCTTGAAAGATATGTATAAAGATCATATTAAGTGGTTGTTATGTGACTATATAACCACTGGAGCACAACACAGTGGACTGAAGTATTCTCTTCTGCTAGGGCAGGGCTGCTGGGCCACATGTCCCCCCTAGTGGTTAACTCACATCCAGGCACTGTTCCCCAGTAGTTCTGTTGCTACAGGTGTTTTGGGACTTCCCCTCCTTCCCCCACCTTCCACTTCCTGTCCCCAGCCCAAGGGGCAGTGGCATGGCTCAGCAGGTCAGCATGGAGGACCCATGGCCCATTCAGCATATAGCCCCCAACTACTCAGAGGTTGGGCAGCTCTTTGCTAAAAGAGGAGACATTCCAGTGCTTTTTGCTCTAACCTCCATTGCATTCATAGTCTCTTTGCTCTCAGAAAGCCCTGAAGTGCTTTCTTTTTTACATCATCTCCATGAAAGTTAATGCATCTTTTAGAGTAAACTGTAATTTTCATAAGGAGACCAGATGACACAAATCTGACCTCATTCCTAACAGTTCATCTTCCTCTGAAATAGTCTTCCACCTTTGCCTCTCTATCTGTAGGCAGCTTTCAGATGCATTCAAAAACCCTTCTGAATTTTTTTTTTATTTTGTAATTATTCTGCAGTCCGTAAACTAGAATAAAATATTAACACAACACAGCTCTTGGAAAGTTTTTAGTAGAGCAGATGTAGATAATGAATTTGTAGAAGAAGGTTCAAGCACAACACACACTGTTCCACTGATTAAGTGCAACTTCCAGGAACTAAGCAAAGAGATTTCTGAAACAACAGCAGCTGAAATAGCCATTTGTGCCAAATGTTTAAGGTATGGCTTATTCTGGAATGGAGTCTTGGGGTGCTATGCAAAGTCATACAGCCCAACAATATCACTCTGCACTTACAAAAAAAAAAAAAAGTCTCTTACCTTTCAAACCTAGGGTTTGTAGCTGGAAGAGCCGTCCAAGTTCATAAGGCAAAACCCGTAACAGATTGTTATTTAAAAGCAACTCCCTACATAAAAGACAAGAGAGCAGTTATTAACATCATCTTAGCATATAATGTCAGAACAATCATTCTTATGCACCCTTATAACCTGTTCTAGTTCTTCGTAAGTAGCAGTATCACAATTCTTACATTTTATAGTTCTTTATTCTTGAATTTAAAAGTTAATATCAGAAGAGAAGAGAGACACCATATAGTCAGAAAAGCTCATTTTTGGGACCACATCAAAGCAAGAAACTACATTGGTACACTAGTCCTTTACAATAAATGGGCTGTCAAATAGAATAAGGAGAGAAAAGGGTTGGGGGTTTTTTTGTTTTAAGACCTTAGCATACATTTTGATTGAAAGAGGAGAGGTATTATCTTCTGAGAGAGGGAGCCATAATTCCAATTTCACCACGATCCTTCGCTGAGCAAAAAGACAGTAAGCTAGTCTATCCTTAGATGCAAAGTCAAATTGGGTATAGCTGTTATAGGTAGATTCAATGCAGGTTTTATATTTTGCTTATTAAGATTTGGAAAATATATGAAAATCCAAAAGCAATATATAGAGCATTCAATTTAAAGTAACTACCTGTAGAATTAATTTTGGAGAGTTAGGCTGCATCCACACAAGCATAGATGTTTGGTTCCCCAGGGACAACTAGACATGGCACACCTTATGTTCCCTGGGAAACACCTGTGCCATGTGCCCTCTGGCACACAACAGATTACCACAGGTGGGGTAGGGTAAGGGTTAGGCTGACCCCAGCAGCTATTAGTTGTAAGATGGCTAAGAACCAGCATTGAAAAATTTTAAGAATGGACGGTAAGGATTCTGGCTCAGCATAACCAGCAAATAGACTGTACAAAACAGTGGCCAGCCATATCAAAAATATGGAATAAACAATTTAAGTCGAAAAATACATGGGCACCATCATGGGCCAGACAGCTTCATGGATTGTTGCATCTTTGACACCCATGCCTTAAAATAATGTTTGGCTTGTCCAGCTAACATTAATATAAGCACTGAATTTTTCAGACTAGATTTTTCTGAAAAATTTGAGGGAAAGTCAATCAATGTTCCTTTGGTCCCCAATCTCTAGTAGACAGGTGCTTGGGATGTTATCCAGAATAATTCTTCTCACCTGAGAGATACCATGTTTCCTAGTTCTGCTGGTAAACTTCTAAGTTTGTTGGATGACAAATCCAGGTAAACCAGATTATGGAGCTTGGCAATATCAGGTGGAATGCGAGTAAGATTATTGTCATTGAGGTGAAGAGCAGTCAAGTGCGTCAGGGACCAAAGTGATGTACTTAAACTCCGCACTCTACCTAAAAGAGGAAACACGGAAACAAGTCTTCAGACAGCTTTTTACTCTGGAGCAGAGATGGTGGGCACAAATAAGGGTTACATTTTCAAGGTACTGCATTTGAATTCAGATACACAAATCCTACTCTTGGCCACAGAAAGTGCAACTATTTGATTCCTTACCCTAAACCACATGGAAATCCTCCCCAGACAGAAGAATAAACTTTGAATTAGTCTATAATTTGTTTTTGTTTTTTTATTAGCCTGCTTTAAATAACCATCCGGTGCTAGTTTAAGCAGGAAGGAGAAATGAAAAGAAAAGAAAGAATTTAAATTTAGAAATACATCTGCTGACAACATAGTCACTAGCGCTGGGTGAAACTTCATTCCCCGATTCAATTCAGTGGCCAAATCTCTGAATCCAAATCGAAAACAGGAGGACCCTTTCATCTCTTCCGGGGCCGCCGGAAGAACTTCCAGTCTACTTCCGAGTCCGCATGGCCACCCCCCCCCCCCCAGCTCAGCAACTGGTGCCTTCTGGATCTGGAGGGGCACCCAGGGGCCCCCCGCAGCCCATTGCTGAGCTGGAGAGACATGGGGAGGCTCCCTGCAAGCTTGGCAGCGGACCTGGAAGTAGACTGGAAACAATTCCGGTTCACTCCAGGTTTGCAACCAAGCACATGGGGGGACCGGGGCAGAACACTCCTGTGGGACGCTCCATCCACCCCACCATCGCAGTGTTCACGAGCTGTGCCTGGTACCTCAAGGTATGTAGAAGAAATATTTAAAGCTGTGTCTACGGCCGAATCACCGATTCTCTGAATCAGTGTCGGATCTTCAGATTCGGCCGAACTGAATCGGGGACAGTGATCCAAATCCACTCATCGAATCACTGTCCCCGATTCGACCCGAATCCAAATTGAATATGGCCAGTTTTGCACACCCCTAATAGCCATTTAATAGTTTACAGAAATTCAAAATGTAACATTATTTTGAAAAAAATAAACTAGAAATTCTAGCCACCCCCCACCTCTATAAAGAACCAACATCTTAATTCCAGGTTTTCAAGCAAGTAAAATTTAAAATAAACATTGCACTATGATAGTTGTATTCTAAATAATCTGGCATTTAGCCAAACCGAGATTTGAAAGAGACTTACCCGAGATTTCTAATTCTGCCCAGTGAGACTTCTTCCCATTGGCTAACTCCTCTGCTGACATGATGGTATAAATTCTGCGAGGATCCGGAGGATCATATTTTTCCTTTGGCATCCCTGTTAGTCTGAAAGATTGCCAGGATTAGTACCACACACAGTTGAAACAAAATATTTTGCGTCTAGCCACCCAGCAGAATATTCTTCACAGCCTCATACTAGAAAAAGCATGTACTTAGTGTACTGAAAATAGTTCCATGCTAGTCAGTGGATGAATTTAAGCATGTTCTTACATATCTTTGTGGAATCATATTGGCAAAGGGATTTTCCATGAAGTTTGGTTTCTGTGGAACGCAGGATAGGATTAAACTATCCTGTTCAAGCAGCAGAATTCCTTAACTTCTCTGGTATTTTCCTCTCCATACCCTATATTTAATGACCCATGACACTGCACTGTTGGCTGCTTCAGGAAACAGTCAAAAGGATTAAAACTGCACCGAGTCTCAGCTAGACATCACAGAATGTCTCTCTATTATTTACAAAGACCAAAAATACAAAGACAAATCTTAGATTACCATACATTATTTATGACAATTATATTTCTGGGTTAGACAAGTCCCTTTTTCACGTTTCCACACAGATAGAAATCTTCAAGACTTGTGGCTCTGAACCTTTACTCCCATCTCTCATCCATACATGCTTTAGCTCTTCCTGCATCATACCTGCCCATGCTTACAAATCGCAAGTAGAAGGCGGCACTTGGTTGAAGTGCAAAATTCTGGAACAAGGTGGAAGTATAAATACTGCTAACAAAATTTATAATTACAGGGTTACTGGCAGCCCAATAATTTGATTTTCTAATTATCCCACGCACTTTAGTCTTAAAATTGATGTTGTATACATACAAGGTCAAATTATTTCATTTCTGGCAAAGTGTTGGCACAGGAAAGCACTAAAACCTAGCTATAAAAAATTCAGCCATATTTCGGAGATTACATAGTGAAAAGCATTTAATCTATGCCTTTCAAGCAACTGTGCTGAGCAACAAGAGCACACTGGTTCAGTAAATGATTATAAATCTGTGGACAACACTTTTTTAAAAAAATACAACCTTGATTTTCTGCATGTGTGAGCAGAGCAGTTCACCAAATGCAAGTTTTCCACATTAACAACCCTCTACAGTATAGAAATTGGTTCCATTATAATGTTAAAAATGATTTCTACTTGTCAAGTCAGCAGACCAAAGCTATGAAGAATTTGGAGAAAGCCAGTTCAAACTGTTTTGATTGGATCTGCTGAAATAAATGCTGTGCAGATGATCACCAGCTGATTGGTCGGCACAATTTAGAAACCCTGAAGTTTAAGACTATCCATTTAATAAACAGACAAAACTATAAAACTTTGGCATTTTAAACACGAACGACCTGAATTACCAAAGCTTTCCTTCGAATGACACGTTTCATTTACTAGATGGGGTG
Organism: Caiman crocodilus; assembly: GCA_030014935.1. NCBI lineage: Eukaryota > Metazoa > Chordata > Crocodylia > Alligatoridae > Caiman > Caiman crocodilus. The sequence goes on from JAGPOW010002911.1 coordinate 1,058,755, forward strand.
GGAGAAGAAAGTCTTATGAATTCACAATGAAATTCCAATTTAAAGGTGAATTTGGAGAAATATTGTCCTTTCATTCGAAGTCTATGACAGCATATAAACTGAAATTCTAATTATAGTGAGCTTCCACTTACAGGTGGAGTCATCTGATAATAGAAGTGAAGTGCCAAAGGATTCTGCACACTTTCTGCTCAGCTGCAGCACTTCACCTCGTAGGGTTAAATGAAACATTAAGGAAACAGTAGTGCAAGAGCAATGTTGTAACCATGATGGTCCCAAAATTATAAAAATGCAAGGATTTCTTAAGATGATAATCTTTTATTGGTTTTATTTTTTATTATAATTTATTAATATTAATGTATTTTATTATAAAAACAAATTAAAATGAATTAAATAATGTATTATTGTATATAATAGAGCATTAGATTATACTTTATTGGTTATATAAGTATGTAGTTATATAAGTATGTAGTTGGGGAAATTAAACAAACTTTTGAATGCGAGGCATTTTTCCTCAGGTTAACACACAACACAAAATCACCAATAAATTAGATCCTTGTTTGAGAATCTGAATAGTCGAACCTGCAGTCACTAGCGAAATCCACATTACAGATTTCAATAAATCTCCAGTGCTCCTCTCAATGCGTGTGTTTAAAAACTTGACCTTACCAATAATTCTTGTACCAAGGTGTGCTGCCCAGCTCCTATGAAGAAGTACCTCCTAGTCCTTTCTGGGAGTCTGAAAAGAAGTTTTACTTCCTTCCACTTTACTGACCAGATTCCTTGCTTTCAGACATGCATCAGGCTAACCTACATTCCAGTGAGCCTGAACATAACTCCTTCTGGATTTCAGCAGCATCCCTTCGGCCAGTAAGGTTCAGCAAAGCAATGAGTCACTGCTTACACAAAGGGTCCAAATCCCTAGCACACGGAGAACTTTCGGTCTCTGTCGACCTTAGCTGCAAGACTCAAATTCTATTCCCTGCACAGACAACGATAACACAATACAACCAACCCTAAAATTTGCATCTCTAATTAAAACATTATGTAGTTTCTGTAAGACATAGAATAAGATATAGGATATAGTTATGTAGTTGCTGCGAGATATAGGATCTTACAGCTTCTGTAAGACCTAAAGGTTTAGGTCAAGATCCGCATCCCGTTGGGACACATTGTATAAACAGTAAAAACTCCTCTAAAACACATAGGTTGTAACAACAACTAGTGAGTGCATATCATTTAATATTACTGGAAACAGATTCCTAAACTAAGATTTATTTTATGTGTTTTGTTGCTGTTGTTGAATTGTCCCTATCTCTGAAGATTTTTAAAAGGGCAACAGCAGAGCCATTTGTGTAGTGAAAGTGAGATGAGCTATCAGGAAATAAACGGGGACTGTGGTCCACAGGAGCTATTTTGGATCCTTAACTTAGTTTTCAGTTATTTTCAATGCATAGCTTTTTAAGCACAAATTAAAAAAAAAAATTAAAATCACAATACTGTTTAGAGATATTTACTGAATAATTTAGTGTTTTAGTTGAGCCCAGCAAGGAATTATCTTAAAATCACATTAACATCCATTCCAGCTCAAATGCATATTAACAATCCCACAGCACTTTCTGCAACAGTGGGAGGCTGTGTCCTACTGTTGATTCAAGATTCCCTTTTCCTTTCACGACCATGCTTAACCAGTTGCTCATCTTCCTGGAAAAGTGCATTTTGGTTCTACTTTATCAGAGGTTAGAGTTCCTCAGATTTAAATGCTTAGTATAGCATGTCTAAGGACTTCATGCAGGTTTTGTTAGTTTAATAAGAAAAACCTATGACAAATTTTTAACCAGGTATTATAAGTCAAGTATCAGCTGCATGCCACAATGGAAGATCAGCAGCTTGCACTCTCAACTGCTTAGGATAAGTACCACCTTACCATGAACACTGAGGGCACATCTACATGTTCATTAATGAACTGTAATTACAAAAAAAAAATTTATGCACCATAAAAAAACCAAACAAACAAAGGTGATACTGCACAGTAACACCAGTGCATGCTTTTTTGTGGTGCTAATGTGCAGTAGACTCATTCTACTGCACATTAGCACAGTTTTTGCTTACCGTGATAACGTGCAGTAGAATTAGCTTACTGCGCATTTAGTGTCTCGTATAGAAGAGACCTGCGGTAACCAGAGCAAAGTGCTTAATGAAACGGCCCTTTTCAACAGGTCTCTTCCATCCCAAATGTCTTGAAAAAGGGTAATTGGGCATTAGGTTCAGAGAGTTTTAGATTCAATTTCTACTGCCTTTTAAAACTTAAATTTTCCAAAATTAAAAAATATATATTTGTAATATAGGTCACTGCTTATATTATTGTGTTGTATTGTAAGACAGTCATAGATGGCTTAGAGCTTTTAAGCAGTAAGTTCAAATACAGGACTTTTTTTTTTTTTTTTTTAAATCAAATGCACCACCAGGTAAGTCTAATAGCAAAACATAACCATTTAAGACCTTTCAGAGTTCTTGGTGGGTGCGTCTACATGTGCAATTAATGTGTTGGAATAAAAACTCCAAAGCACATCACACAGGAGAAAACTGCTCCCAGGTACAGCACCTACATGTGCGCCTGGGACAGCAGCAATTTGCACCAAGGCCTGGGCTGGTAGGGACCATGGAGGTGGGGGGAGGAGTCATCCCTGGGCTCCAGGTAGCAGTAGAGGGGCTGACTGGGGCACAAGGATCAGGCAGGTATTTGGTCCCTGGTTAGCTGAGCTGACCTGATGCAATTTGGAACTGCAGTCACCATCTACACGTGCATTTGATCACATGCAATTACCCTGCTGTAAGACAGTAAAGTCTCCAGCAGTACTATCCTATGGTGAAGTTAATTAATTTACTGTACCCTAATACACCGCACGCATAGATGGTGAGCTTTACTGCAAAGCTAATTCATCTACTCTGCAGTAAAGCGCATGTGTAGATGTACCCAATGAGAACTAAAATGCTGCTGCTCCTCAAAGAGTCAACATTGGATAAACATCCCTGGGCACTGGGGCCTTTACAGAGTTTTGGGACTTCAGTTAAGTAGCATATACCATAGCAAACTTTAGCTCAGCCTTTTAAAAAGTGCTTCCCCATTCCCAGACACTGTGGGTGAACTAGTACTATTTGCTGACACTTGCAAAGCAGCTCTTCAGTAAGCAGAAGCAGTATAAACAAATTAACTAGAACAGTGGTTCTCAACCTTTTCAGGGTCACAGTACTGCATTTCTACTTTCAAAAAAATGTGCAGCACCCTAGCTGAGAACCATCACCGGTGTTGCCTTGGCTTACCTCAGAGCCTCCCAACCAAGTTCTGCTGCCTCCAGATGAAAACTCCCTGCTTCACAGCAAGCCTGGGAAGGGCTGCACCTCTGAGGCTAGGCAGGCACTGCCTTGTGCTGTGTAGCTCTCCATGGTCTGACCCTCAGGACACTTCTCGAAACAAGCATGCATAATTCCACCTGCACCCATTTCCAGGAGCACAGAGGGCACTGGACCAAGAAACACTACATAGCACGAAGCTGCCTGCTTTAGGTTGTTTAGAGACACGTTTCTCAACACGTGGATTGAAGGGTCACAAACAAACTTTAAAAAAATGGAAAAAAAACTCAGGAAGTGTGGCTTTTCCCTTGAAGGGTGGCAGAGTTCCAGCCTGCCAGGGGCTGCTGGGGGCCCTCCATGCCACACACCCAGGGGGGGTAGGGCCTGGGGAGTGGAGCAGCGGGTCAGGGCTGGACACTGATGTTTACAAAATCCGCCCC
>JAGPOW010002911.1:1103423-1129649 GCA_030014935.1 Caiman crocodilus
CGGAGCGGAGCGGGGCGGGGCCGGCCGGGCGGGGCGGGGCCGAGTGACACGGGCGGCGGGGGGGGCAGGACGCGCGGCTGCTCTGCCCGCCCCCCCCGCCCGCAGCGCGCCTTGGCTGCCCCCTCCCCGCGCCCGGGCTGCGCGGTGCCACGCGGCACACCCCCGTGCAATACACCCCTCACACGTGCAGTCCCCCCAACGCACGCACAGGCCCGTCACACCTGTACACCCACACACAAGCACGCGCCAGCAACGCACGCTGACCCCTCCCAACAATACGCGGCGCACAGACCTCTCACACATCACACCCCTGCCTCCCCACACACAGACTTCACTCGCCTACACACCCCCCAACACACACACACGCCTGTCACTCTTCAAACCCCCTACATACATCACAGGCCCCCTCACTCGCATATCCCTCACACCCCCAGCCCCTGCCCGTAGTGGGCTCCATAGCCTGCCTCCAGCCCCTCCTCTGTGCCCACCAAGTCTTGCCTAGCTCCCTTCTGTACAGTATAACAGCTCTGGCAATTAGGAAGCTTTTAGGCAAGTCCTCAATGAGGAGAAATGACTCAGATCATGGGGTGAGCCATTTCCTTCCCTCACACCCAAGCCATTGCTACAGCACCACCGGGATGAAATTGCAGAGTTCATTCACTCGGGCATAACTTGTTCCCGCCTGCCGCCGGATCACGGCTTGGACGTGCAGTGCCCCCACTGCTCACGCTTTGATCTGGCAGGCAGCAAGCCTCTTGACCTTCAGAGAGTATCTATTTTCTTGGCTTTTAAAGGAAAGGCTGAAAGCATGCGGGCCTGGTTGATGGGTGACAAGACACCATTTCAATTCTACACCTTTACAAGGCAAACCCTTCTGCTTTAATCACGTTCCTCTACCTGAGCAAACTGTTCCTTTCCAGTACATGCCTGGGGGAGGTAGATTTCCACGTATCCAGAGATGGGGCCAAGGCACGATGGTGGAATACTACTGGCCTGGAGACAGCTTGCTGAGTTGGGATACAGCCAGCTTATTTGGGCTTTTCGCGTGCCAACAGTTCCAAAATTTCCCAAGGCTGGCGAGGGAGGCCTCGGAGCCAGGAGCACAGAGAGAAGCAGGAGAAACGGAGCGCTAAGGACAGGTCACGGGGATTGGAGCTAGCGGGAAACCTTCAGGGGCAGGTGGACCGGCTGTAGAAGAAAAGAGGCTGCTGCAAAACAACGCGGGCGCAAAAGTTGTTAGCAAAAAGCTGTGATGTGGGGCAGGAGCTAATTTGGGGAGAAAGAATGGAGGACTTTTGGAGTGAAGCATGGGATAAACAGGTGGATACCTGGAACGCAGAAGCTCTATCAAGCTCAACATTTACTGAGATTATCTGGACTCCTCATAGGTGCCTGGAGAGCTGCATATGCGGGAGAAGACTGCAGACTGTGATGGAATGGAGCAGAAAGAGAATATAAGGTTCCCTGGGAGGAAACGGGTGTCAGACTGAATGGACACGAAAGGGAGCAGATGCATATGAGAAGTTAGGGAAGTGTGAAGTTAGGGAAGACAATGTTTGAGCAGCCACGGGAAGAAGAAAACTGCCTTAATTATGTACATGCACACACACCACTCACTGGAGTGCATTTTTTCCAGGACAAATCACACATACAATTTCAGTGCAGTTCCCCCATACCTTTTACTTACATGCCGACATCCCCTAACAAGGTCATCTTCGATACAAATCACAAAAGTTACTTTTCTTTCATTTAAAAAAACCCTCTAACTGGTCTAAAAAGGATGCTGTGCTGGCCTTCCTTCCACTGATAAGCGTTAATAATTCTGAACACTTCTCAGCTCTTATTACAGAGCAAGGCCTCATAAGTCTACCTGAGGAGGTAGTCAGGTATCATTTCCCCTCTCTCTCAAAAACAGAAAGTAATTGAGAAACCAAACTCCAAGAGGTTACACAAGGTCAATCCTGGCAGAGCTAGAGTCTTCCCGGGCCTCTTACAAAGCAGGCCACAATCTTACTCACTTAGCCATACTGCTTCTCACAATTAATACACTGAATCCAAGGTTTTAGTCACGCCCTGTGCCAGAGGAAGTTAGAGTATTCCTAAATATCCACTTTCAAGTTTCTTTGACACCCACAGATGAATGAGTGCAATAAATGCAAAGACATCCTTAACAAATAAACTAGCAAACCTTGTTTCTGTCCCAGAGCCAGGAATCATGATTCATAACACTATGTTGCAGTCTAACAAATGCTCACGTAATCCACTTAAAAGAAATATGGGTCACCTTTCAGGGGCCAATAGCATACTATTATCACTTTTTGTTATTCCTTTATCTTAAGTGGAAACTGGAAGTTCTTAGGTTCAAGTTGTGTTTATATACCACGCTTGCAAGGGATATCGCAGTTAGATGGGATGGATATTTTTTTATTTGTTTTTTTTTTGTAGAAGGCCTGGAAGGGAGCAAGGGGGTTCCTCCAGTATCAAAAGGAGATCAACACCACACTGGAAATTTCAGTTTAAATTTATTATCAAAAGTTATAGTTTTAAAAGAGTGCCAAAATTGAGGTTGCCATTGCAATTTAATACTACACCTAGGATCTCTCTTGATAAGGTCTTCCATGAAAAACTTTGTAGAATGTATAGTTTTTCTCAAATCCCAAAATTAATAAATTTGTGATCCAGTAGCTCAAAACCATCCAAGACTAAAAGGAAATGAGGTCTGGCCCAGCTGAAAGCTGTGAATCTTGCCCTTTCCAGTGACAAGCGTCTGTTTCTAGACCTGTCAGGTTGTATGTTATACCTGAGAACAATGTTCTCAGACCAAACATGTCCCGACTTGGGCCTCTAGCCAGCATAATTCTTAGCAGTGAGCAAGTCAACATTTGGGCGTAGGGGGGAAGGACATGTTTCAGACTGTAAGCTTTTTTGGAGGCAGAGGAAAAGGAAACTAAAGTTCCTTCTAACTCAAGTCAGAAGTAGTTCCAGGAGAGAGAATTGAGTGGGCAGACATGATAGGTGATATGGTCAGAGGAACATAATTTGCACAATTGTGCAATAGGTTATCTGTTAAATGAAGCCTCACCACAACTTACATCAGTCATCTCCAACCTTTTTAAGTAGGAGATCACCTCTGGCATGTAAAAGCAACCCAAAATCTACCATGAACCCCTTGCCTCCTACCCCATCCAGTGGGTAAGCCTGTGGAGAGGGAAGAGGGGAGGCAGAAAAAATTATTTGGGGACATGCCTCCCCAGCAGGTAAGTCCCATGCGGCCAGGGCCCCACTCTACTTACCCCTGCTCCTGCCTCTGCAGCACTGTCCCTTACTGCAGGAGCCTCAATCCATCCCTGACACTTACCATGTCCCACAGACTAACCTGATGAGCTGGGGCATGTGCATGCATGCACATGGGCGCTCAGCCCTCCCACCCTAGCCTTAGATTGACTCCAAAAGCCTCCAAGATCTACTGGTGGATCAAGATCCACTGGTAGGAGACCACTGACTTAGATTATGTGAATGAAGCAACCACTAGTCTCACCAAGGAAGGGGGAAAGGGAGGGGAGTTCTGCAGCTGTATTTTACATCTATTAATTTTTCTTTGTCATCAATTCTTGTGCTCCTTGAAATGAACAAACCATTTTCTCCTCTACACAGCTTTGATCCTTGCTTGAGATAGACAATTGATAGTCAAACTATATAGATACCTTCCAGGTTTGATACTAAGAGTTTGTATACAAGAGTCAGTGCATCAAATACTGTCACTTAAGAGGAAGCTCTGTCTAATTCACTGGTCTCCCTTTTATGCCTCATTACTTTAATTTAAAAATATAAAAGCAAATAGAAAAGAAGAGAGGCCCCAAGGGACAGAAGTAGCATCAAGACACATATCTTTCTTCTTCACAAGTTCAGCAGGATCCCAACTTCTCCCTTGGGTCTTGTATTATATTCTAGCACAAAGATCCACTCACTGGGACTTCAGACATTTCTGTCCATCCGTTAGAAGCAACAGAATTAAAAGCTACAACAGCAGCAAAAAGAGAGGCAGGAATCCCTCATTTTGGGGGTCAAATAGAGACACCAAAAATACTATAGAAAAGGTGACCAATCCTGAGCTACTGAGGAAAATTATTTTCTCTCTATCCAAAAGAGAAGGAAGGAATAGCAGGTGGGAGAGGAAGTATGAAAAGGGCTTGAAGAGAAGAGCACAGATGCAGATTAAAAAGAGACCACAAAAAGTAGAATGCGTGGATATTTCCGCGTGCAACGTCCACTCCCCCACCCTATCGACAGCAGGGGGTTTAGCAATTCAGTGCAACCCAGCATACGGCACCTATCAGGAGAGCAGACTAAGACCCCAAAGGAATGGCAGAGTGGGTCCTTACACCCTGCAGAGAAAGATTGCTAGAATCCAATTATATGCAATCAAACAGAGCTGAAATGTAGAAAGAGTCACCCAAGTTAAGAAACCATCTTGTATAGCTACAGGAACGGGTTAAAAAGAAGTAAATTCAATAACACCATTAGATTTAAAATAAACAATAAATCCAGCAGTAACTGCTGTCTTAGAATTTTAAATACTGGCAGATTTTATATCTGAAGCCCTTAGACCTTCTCAAGTATAACACCACAGACCAGTGGTTTTTGATGTAACAACAGGATGCAGTTTTTGTCATCTTTCACAAGTAGGTTCCAGCTGTCTAAGTGAGAAATACTATCTAAAGGTAATTAAGTTCCTGACTCATCAGCAAAGAGAGGCATTCAGGCTCACCAAGTTGGATTTGGGTTTTTTTCCTTAACAGTAATGGAATACAGAAGCTGGATGTTTACCCAAACAGAAAACAGATTGAGTCTGGCTGGAAGAGCAACTGCAGGGGAGACAGGAAGGCTTTAACAGCTATGTCATCACTGAGTTGTGTTTCACTTTTGAAACAGTGAAAAGGGAGGTTCTCCTCTCCTATATTATCTTGAAAATCATCTCCCCCACCTCAGTTTTTTCATTTTAATTACAATTAGAGTAAATTCTTCTCAAGTATTAAGTACAGAATTCTCCTGCTTTGTTCATGTCTCCAAAGTAGCATCAGGCCAGAAACAACTTTCTGGTTTTCCACTAGTAGAGATTTCAGCAGTTTTTATTTTAACCATTTAACTTCACAAATGGGTAGTTGCATCAAGTTGGATTCAACAGACTGTCTAAGCGTACAGAATCATATAGAAGTCAGTTTAAATCTACCCACATGAATCCAGTTTGTAACAGCATCTGGTTTCACAGCCCACCCTCACTTAAGCATGTTTATAACTTTGCTCATAGACTGTATACTCCTGGATTAAGTAGTTCCAGGGTCTGACTCCTGGAGCTTTTAATTGCTGTGGGCTTCAACACTGCATTACAGCTGCCAGAATAAATAGATTTGCAAGACTACATTTTTTATTTCCTCTGTTCTAAATTTCTAAAAGGGGTTAGGAAAGGGAAAGATGCTCTTGTTAAATAGCTTTCAACATGCAAAGCAATCACTACATTAGAATGTTTCCTTTAAAAAGAGATGATACAATAGGTTATGATTTATTATTGTACAGTGGGGGGCAGATATATCATTGACAACTTTCTCTCTTCCACCACCACTTCAAGCGCTTCTTCCTCTCATGCACCATTTTCATCATCATCATCCCAGTCTTTATGTGATACTCACCACTGAAATGCATTCTGTACTTCAGCTATTCCCACAGCAGTGCTAATGTGAGCAAATGACAATAGTTCTTTGTTTCTTGCTTCTCCTTACTACTGCATAAGGAAATGAAGTCCCTGTAATTAAATATAAGAGTGCTGGGTTGAGGAAAGGAAAAAAGTCTTCAAGAAGAACTCTTGGGTGTGGAGCACTACAAGGAAACATACCCACCTTGTGCTAACCAAAAATGCAGAGGTAAGAAGCACAGGGCTAAAAACTAACATTGAGAAAGCTAATGTGGCTGCAGAGGTAGAGCTGAAAGCATTATTTGGCCTGCAGAATTTAATGACTGGTGAGGCGGTGTAAGAAAAAAATAACTCTTTTATCCATTAGAGGTTAGTAGTGCGAGAAATTACTCACCTTTTTATTTATGAATTGAGCAAACTTTAAACAGGAATCAGCAAGACACAATAAATAGTAAACGTCTCGATGTCACTTTTATAGGGTCATTTTTTTCAGAACAGCACTGTTCTTTACGGTAGCTGGATAACATGAAAAGGAAACTTGGAGACAGTTCACTATGATCAGAGCCCATTCGTAGGGGAATACTTATTAGAGTCTCATTGTCATGTTATGTAGGTAGAAGGCAGAGATAGTATTTTGCATGTTAGTTCTCTTGAGAAGCAACACGTGAAGAATGCTTGTGCGTGATGGTTGGGCTGGGGCTATAAAATAAAGAACTTCTTGTTCTCTTATTTCCTTTTTACTATGTTCACATGCAAAATCTTTTATTGTTTGCTTGGGTTGACAAGTAGGACCTGCCTTAGTTTTCAACTGAAGTCTAACTTGTACAGCACTGAGTTTGGGGTCACAGCTGCTGTTCCAAAATGCTCTATACAACTCAACTTCCTTTTGTAGAGAGCAACTCAGCTATCAGCATTTATTTGCAAAGGTCCAGCTATACTATCCTAAGCACAGAGAGCAGGCTGCAAATAAGGCTGCTGAAATTAAAGCATTTATGCAATGACAATATATCAAAATTGTCTTCTTTCCTTGCCGTTGTACAACTTCAGGTTGTGCAATTCAGCCTAGAGCTTCTTCATTTGTCCATGCTACCTTATTCATTGAAATGTAACACCATTCCCACAAAATACTTTTCTGTGCTGGTTTTATTTGCTCATTGAGTTCCTTCTAGTACAATGAACAGTTGCACAGGTTTTTCCTGTTGTCATAATATCTTTTATTTCATTAAAATATTACCCCAAAATATCAACTATATGTTTTTTACAAGAATGCTAGGAAAGGTTTGTTCCCTGCTCATTATTGCAACTGAAGTCAGTAGGTGCTACAAAACCTGGATGCTTTTGAAAGATGAGGTGCAGGAAGTATTCAGTTATTGCCCCAAACCTGACAGAAATGCAATTGCTGAATACTAGAGACAGTAGGGTATTATCTGTTAAAATAATTTATTGAGGGAATTGCCTTTTCTGCAACATTCTCTTTTATTTAATGGGAAAATTTAAATGTTTCCAAAATATTTCAATTGCCTGCATGGAAAATTGAGATAATATCTGCCTGCCTCACTGGCTGTTTGGCTATTTTCTTTCTGTTCTAAGAAACTGATTAAAGCTTTCCCTGCCAAGGGCTAACAAGCTAAAAATTTGTTTCTGTTCTCCCAAGATACTTTTTTCCTCCTCAAAATGTACTTTGGTGGAAAAAAATTAACTACTTTGCTCTTTCATACCAATTTGGGGTGGAAAGATTTAGAAATAGCTTCCCTGTTCCTGTCTAGCCCTGGCTGATACTCCCTAAATATATTAGCCTCAACTGTTATCACCCTCACTTTCCAAATCTGTCAGATAGGGGCTAATTATACAACTCTCCTTTCTGAAAGAGCTAGGGATGAATGTAACATTTGTAAAAGCTCTTTGAACACTCAAAAATATATTCCTCAACTTGTTCGGGTCCAAATATTATTTGCAGCATGTATGAAAGACCCAAAATGAGAGCTACGCAAAAATTGTTCCTATCAGAAAGTTAAAGTGTTGTTGAATTTTTTTTCTAGTGGTGCAGATAATTTTTTCTACAACTTCAGTTTAACTCTCTTTTAATCTCCATCAATTAAAGTGAGAGCTCATATCCCACAAAAAAGAGGTACTATATGAACTATAGATAGAAAACACAATGTACGGTCAAAGATGTTTTGTTACTTTTGAAACTTCTTAAGTAGTTTAGTCTTTTTGACCACTGTGATTGTGTAGAAAGCAGTGCAAATTGTATATATTTTCAGTGAAAAAATTGTATGGAAAAGTAGATAACAGCTTTTGTAATGTTCAGCTATACCTCATTCTTTATGGATTTTTATTAACCTTAACCAGAAAGGATTAAAGCAAATCAGAAAGGATTAAATGATTCTGGCTACTTTTGTGCTTATGTTTTTACTCCACTGACAGAGCTTTTATTTAGAAAATAAATTAACTATATTCCTGGATATAAATTATAATAAAGTGATTGTTACCTCTCCATTGAGAAAATAATTAAGCAATTGAACATGCTAATATAAGCGAAGTATAAGGCAAACAAACCAGGATACTATTTAAGAGAGTGAATCGCACTACTAATTTGTTAGAATTAATGGAAAGTACCACAGAAAAGTGAGTTGACCTGACGTATTTATCTAGATTTTCAAATCAATTTCTTACTGAAGCTGTACAGGGAGTTTGATAATCACAGGTAAATGGTAATGTTTCATAAGCGAATTTTTATAGTGGGGAAAAATGTGTCATCTTTACATTTGTTGTGATATTTGTTCTCAATATTGTGAGAAATGTTGTCTAGATCTATTAGGATTTGGTGACTTGATCGAGGTTGGGACAGTGGATGTATTTTCACTGTCGAAAGATTAGTGGGATGCCTCAGTCCTAGATGTTCTGTTGCGCAATGTATTTGTGCTGCTGAAGTCCATCCTACGCGCTGTTGCTAAAATTATCTTCCTTGCCTGTTGATCTCACTGTATTTCTCCTCAACTGGTTATTTAAATCTTAGTATGTTAGTAGCAAATGCTCTGTGGTATTTTAAATCGAAAGCAGATGTGAAAACCAGTATGGCTGGAAGGATCTTGACAGGTCATCCAAGTCTGTCCCTTTGCTTCAAGGCCAGTTCAGCCCAAACCAATCCTGACAGATGTTTGCCTAACTTGTTTTAAAAAAACTACCACTGATGGAGCTTCCACGATCTCTCTGGATAACCTAGTCCATTGCTTAACTATCCTTACAGCTACCAGGCCTGAGAGGCATGTCCACCCCATCCCTGAGCTTGTCTCGGAAGCCACGTCCAGAAGGGAGTTGAGGAGCTAGGGCTGGAGCTGGAGGCAGCTTTCTTTCCATCCCCAGCCAGACTTGTTTGTTTTTAATGAGCCGCTAAAGAAGAATCTGCTGACCAACGGCAGGGCGTTAGCAAGTTCTAGCCTACAGAGTCCCAAGTATACTAGCCCACGAGGATCAAACATACTTTGTGCCCTGGGCCGCATCTGGACTGTGGGACTATGTGGGCTGGATTCCAGCCCAGGGCACGAGAAACCTGTGATAGCTCCACTCCTCCCCAGAGCAGCCTAGGGCCCAGAGGGGCTCGTCCTGCCCACCTACTGCTCCAACCTGGGGCATGCAGCAGGTCTAGTCCCTGCCCTGCGTACCATGCGCGCGCCAGAGCTGCTGCACGCTCTGTGCCATAGCGGTAGCTGTGACTCCTGCACAGGGCACACAACAGAAACCAGCACCCAGAGAACTACTGCCATAGCCGTGCAGACCCGAAAGCAGCAGGAGCACAACCAGTCGCGTTAGCCCTCATTCACCCTCCTGCCACCAAGTGCCATGGGTCCAGGGCCCTGCAGGAAGCACGTCCCCAGCAGCAGTGGTGAACCAGGCAGAACAGCTCCGTGGGCTGGATGTGTGACGCCCCGAGCCAACCCGTCAATGCAGTCTGGGGGTTACAGAGACAACCTCGGAGCGCTAAACCCGGTCTCACGGCCTGTAAGGGGGAGCACCGACAAGCCCTGCAGCACGCACTGGTGCAAGGCTTCCCCAAGCACAGACCTTCTACGGCACGCCCCCAGAAGCCGGCGACGCATGCGTACTGTGCCCCCCAGCGGCCCCGCCCACATGTAGACGCGCACGCGTGCTTTGCCGCTCGGCGGCCCCGCCCAGAAGGGCGGGTTGATGATGTGCGATAGGCGGAAGTTTCCGGCTGCTTGGCTCCCGGAACCTTCCTGTCTCTGCCTGCGCGGGCGCCCGAAGCGGTTTGAGCACCGCACGGAGCGCGGCTCGGCAACATGGCGGCGCTCATGAGCTGCTGCTTGAGGAGAGGTGCGCGCGGGAGGGGCAGGTGCCCATTCCCCTCTTTTCTCCCTGCCAGGAGGAGCCGGAACCGGCGCTGGAGGGTCCCCCGCCTGTCCCGGGGCCGGGAGGGGTTTGTTCTGCCCCTTGACCCTGTCGGTTGACGTCCTCTTCTCCTCCCTCCCCGCCCCACCCTCCTCCGGCGGCCGTTGGAACCGGGGGCTTGAGGAGGGCTGAGTGTGATGCCCAGCTCCCCCCCCCCCCCCGCCGGCAGTTTGGGACCGGTGGGCGCGGAGCGCTCGCGCTGCGCGGGGAGGAGGGGTGTAAGGTTTAGTTTCCTCCCCCAGTAACCTGTCCCGGGCCAGGTGAGACCGGGGAATAACTAGTAGTTAGCCCTGGGGTCTGTACTAGGGTGAGATTTAAATGCTGTTCGTCAGAGTCCTGTCCTGTGACTGCTGATGTGATCTAATAGCCAGGTACCAGCTTTTCTGTGGGAATTAAAACTTGTGGAAGAGGTGATTTCTTTTACTAGACCTAACTAAGTATTTGCAAGCAGATTATTTAATTTATCTGCAAGCTTCAAGGCGCAGGAGAGAACAGAGATTTGTCAGAGTTCTCCTAGTTAGAAATGAAAGTTCATATTGTTCAGGAGAGCTGAAAGTGTGGTAAAATCTCCGGCTTGGAATAGCTCGTTTTGTCCAGGTTAGGCCCAGAGAAAGCTTGAAAAGTCTTTTACTTCCAAGTTGTCTGATGGCAAGCAGGATGTAGAAGCATATTTCCTTTGTGTTATGATGTTCTGTATTTCACAGAAGAGTGGAGAGATGGAAAGCTCTTCTGGGCAAGAGTTTCTATGTGTCTCTGTAGAGCAGCCAGGCTTCTGGAGGGGGACAAGGACACTTTCCCCTCCAGAAACAGTTTATCCCGTGTCATTTGGGCTCACATGGTTGAAGGTTGGGAGACAACAACTGGACGATTACCTTGCTGGGGTCACCTGACCCCAGTTGTCTTTCCTGCTTGCTGCAGGAGACTGGACCCGATGATCTTCCAAGGTCCCTTTCCAGCCTTGCAGTCTGTGAATCCCTCTCCCCCTCTTGCATTGTACAGGGATTCAGATATAGCTATGTCTTTGTGTAGGACTTCAGGTTGCTTTTCCTCTGTGGGATGGCTGACTGGGACAGCAGAAGGCACATGGTTTGAAAAATCCTCTACAACCGTATGAAATGTGTCATGGAAACTGCTGTTAGGAAAATCCTGCTCTGTGGATTGGGAAAGACTGTAAGGGTAGGAGGGACTTTTTGGTATTAATCCCACGTTGTGTCTCCTTTCCATGAAAGAGAGTTGAGACGCTAGAGCAAAGGCCCCTACCAGCTTAATCGAGGACAACTTATCTTTTACAAGATACTCCAACGTAATCTGATTTTTGTGGCCAAAAGCAACTTAAAACTGTGATTGAGGGGTGCAAAGTATGACATTGCTTATCCTATGTCACTTAGAGTCATAGAATAATAGAGCTGGATGGGGCCTCAGGGTGTCGTCTAGTCCAGTCCCTTGCTGAAAGTAATCCCTTTGCTTAGTATTGGTGTCCAGGGACCAGTGAGGATCGGGATCTATTTCTTTATTATAGAGAGATGGACAACAGAAGGAAAGCTATAACAATGCCTTCACAAATTGGGTCAAAATATATCTAATGAAAGGAGAAAAAGCCTACCTTTTTAACTGATGATAAATTATTATAATAAATGTTATTAACTTTATTTTTTGCCTGTTTTTAACAGTTTTGGCTCAATGTCCTCGCTATGTATTTCCCAGGATTGATCAACATGTCTCAGCGGTTTCCTGTTCTATAAGCATACAGCAGTCCAGTAGACCCTATGCAGCTGCAGCAAAGTGAGATTGTGCTTTATTTCTAGGAGCCTGTTTGTTTCTATAGGTTTAGATTATTCAAATTATAGGTTTAGATTATTCAACAGCAAATAGGCAGAGCCCTTTTCTCCCCAGCACCACCTGGTAATAAGCTGATGGAGAATAGGTTTAGGTTAAAGATCAGAAGGCAATATTTTGCAGTTAGGGTGGCCAGAATCTGGAACCAACTTCCCAGGGAAGTGGTGCTCGCCCCTACCTTGGGCAAATTCAAGAGGAGGTTGGATGATCACCTGTCTGGAGTCATGTGAACCCAGCATTCATTCCTACCTGTGGCAGGGGGTCAGGCTAGATGATTTGTTTAGGTCCCTCCTGACCTTAGCTACTGTGAAATGACATTTTCACTTGTAACTTATCAGAGCTGAATTACTATCATCGTAAGTGCCTTGAATATTGGTGTAAATGGCTTTTTTGAAGCTATGACTGCTACTTCTCACAAGGTTGCTAGTGGTATGTTAGAAAAGGAGGTGGTGAAACAGTTACGGAAAGATAACTGCTCTGGCATAGTTGTAATATGTATTTTTAAATTTACAGATATAAATACTATAAAAGCATGTGACAGCAGAAACAAATACAAAAGTGTTTTTACAAAGTACAAAAAAGTAACTAGTAAGCCTGTTGGTTGCTTTTACTGCCAATTTTTGTGGCTTTTACAGTTGCACTTTTTAAAACAACAGAAATGAATGTCTCTGTTCCTAGGTGAAAAGTTCACATAGACAAAGGAGAGAGAAGAAATTAGCTAAACAAGCAGAACAGTTGAACTTTACATACAAAGTACTGTGCAAGTACTTGTGATGTCTTTTGATTATAGTAAAGTTAATGGTTAATTGTACAAATTATAGGTAAAATGTTCAAATGAAAGTACTGCATGGCTGTTTAATGTATACTTCTATGTCCTTCTTTATACACTTTACTTTGCCTCTCTCAAAATAATGACATCATGATCTCTCTGCAATGAGCTGATTGCCAGGTTGGAGCCTGAGATTATAAGAATATGTAGACTTTGTCTTTACCAAGATTATATGTACAAATAGCAGCTCTCAGTTGTCTTTTAACTTGACATTAAACTCTTTATTGAGTCTTATGTGGAAGATTGAGTTTTGTTGGTGGCTTGGGAATTTTGTTTTGGTTCTGATTATATCTTTCCTCTTCCTCTTGTGCTTATTCTTTTTGTCTTTGGGAAATCCAGTGCAGTTTTGATGGCCTGCTTGTTACTTCATGAGTTGCTTTTCACATGCAATGCTGTGCTTTATTTTGAGTCTACAAGCTGAGTTTGCTTGAAATTGTATTAGTCTCTGCTCTAGGTCTCAGTTGACAATTTTATATGTATCATTTTTGTTTGCAAAAGATCTGCAAAAAAACCAGCAAAGGATGTGAAACAGAAAAAATCTGGAACAGCAAAAGCAGAGAGAGAGAGAACGTCCAGACCATTGGCAAACGTGCCCTCGGATGATGTGTATTTAGCATGGTTGTATAAAAGGCCAGTGTATGAGGTAGAGGTGGCTCTGGACATGCTGAGGAAGTTTCAGGAATTGGACTTCACTAATCCAAAACAATACATATATGTTAATATCACCCTGGATATGACATTGGACGAGAAGGTACGTTCAAAGTAGTTACAGATTTTTAGTATGCCATTTTAAGGAACTGCTTTTGTTAACTGTATGGGAGAAGATGAAAAGTAATGGAGAACCGTCAGTCGTCTTGCTTTGGCTTCTTCTCCAAAGCTCTTTCATACTCAGCCTTTTGCTTACGCCTAGTGTGTTCTGCTATGCTTTTCCAGCTCTGTGTATGGTACTGTTCA
This sequence comes from Caiman crocodilus, assembly GCA_030014935.1. Lineage (NCBI taxonomy): Eukaryota > Metazoa > Chordata > Crocodylia > Alligatoridae > Caiman > Caiman crocodilus. The sequence goes on from JAGPOW010002911.1 coordinate 1,117,142, forward strand.
AATTTAGTATCTGAATGTGTTCTTTACTCTGATTATCAATAATTTTTGTTGTACATATTAACAGCAGGACTCCTGCATGACTAAAGCTCTGATCCAAGAGGTAAACGTGATCAAAATAGGTTTGTGATCTGGCTGCATGTTGTCTTAAAGGCTATGCAGTTTTAAAAGCTGCCACCAGAGTGTGAAAGTTTTGAATTCTCAGTCTGTGTTCCTTACATTGCTGCTAGGGAAGTTCCCTATTTAACATGAACCCAGGAACAATTCACTAGCACTGTCAAGTGAATTTCTTCGTGAGACAAGAGTAAAGACTTCTTACATTTTCCCCTCCTGTTTGCATTTCCCACCCTTATGCTCTCAGAATGGATACAGTATGTTGTTACTTCTGCTTGCTCTGCTTTTTGATAGCGCTGCTGGCAAAAGACATTCCTGCTTTGGTGAGGACATGAAGTAGAAAAATTTAGAAGTGTATCAAGACTCAGTTCTCGTACTTTAGTACAATGTATTCCATGTTAGTATAGGGGCTCAGGACAGAAAAAAGCTATGCTCTTACCTGGAGTATGCACATGTCCATAATGAGCATTAGTTTGGATACACTGGTATGCTATGGTATTGGCAACCCTGAAACTGACTATCTTTTCTCATTTAAAAACTACTAAAACTTGGTTTTGGGGCTGCCCTTATAAGCCTTGAAAGTGACAAGAGACAGCAACCCTGAAATGATCTTTTCCCATCAGTTTTAAGGCTTCCAAGGGCAGCTCTTTGACAGCCATTTTGTCTTCACCATTTCTGGCATCAGTTGTTATGCTGTTAAATAGATTTTATGCAGTTAAAGGGAGAGAGCAGGGAACACAGCAGCAGACAGATGCTGGGAACAGAAAGCAGAGCAGAAGATTGGGTAGAGAGCAGAGCAGCCAATCGGGCACAGGAATGGAATCAGCATACACTTAAGGAGTTTGCAGGGCTTACATTGTTGTTTGCCTGCCAAAAAGATTGGCTCCTACTAGTCTAAGCAATAGACAACAAATTAGAACTAGCATTCTGTTACGCAGGTAAGTGAATTATGCGCTTAACAGGTATTCATATGTGAAGTACATGTATTTATGCTCCACCATGTTTGATCATTTTTCTTTTATATTTACTAGAAAAAAGTGGCTCCATTTGCAAACACCATTCAGTTTCCCCATCATTTTGTAGAGGAAGTTAATAAAGTTTTGGTGTTTACAGAGGTGAGTAAACATACATTACTGAAGCTGTTTTATAATGCATTTAAAAACACTTCGATTTTATGGTTTCCTTTCATATCTGTGTCCCACACTTCATCCCGAAGGATGCCCAAGTGCGTCACAGAGTTTCAAAAGCAATTTGAATCGAATAATTAATAAATAACTGTGTTCTTTCTTGGGTTTCTTCATTTTTTTTTTTTTTTTTTTTTTATATTAGTCTGTTAGCAGAATATTTTAATGCTATAAATTCAAGGCAGAATATCTACTGAACAGCAGTTGCCTATAACAGTAAGTGGGAGATTTAATATATTTTTGTAAACGACAAGCTTCTTCAGAGGCTTGCGTAATACAGTATGCAAGAGGAATCATTAGCAATTCCTATTGGGTTATATGTAGTACCTTTCTCCTAATCTTATTCTAATATAATAGACATATGCCAAATATACTGACAGTCCATTTTTACCCAAAGTACTTCCAGCATTCTTCATCTTCTGTCTTTTCAAGCTGGGAATGAGGCACCAAGGCTAAAGTAACTTGATGTGGGTTTCTTTTAACCTACTGGAGGCTAAAGGAAGTCTTTAATAGCAAATTGGAAAGCTATCTCTTTTTGTTCTCCATTTGCGTGTGTGTATATATATGTATTAAGTCTTCATTTCTTTAAATGTTAAATTTCAGGGGCCAAATATTGTCATATAAATTATTTGTTGTAATATCAGTCTCAGTGTTTCAGTTATTTTGCCCTTGAATTCCTTTAAGGCAACCTGATGCCTGGCTTATGTACAAATAGAAAACTAATTTATTTTTTGGAATTTGCAAGTGAGGATTTTACAGGTTTTTTGCCAGTGTAGTTTTCCTTTTAACTTAAATGCTAATGAAAGAGACTACGTTAATAACACCAGATACCATAAACATTCTGTGGGTGAGACCCAGCCCTTCCATCTACTGTGGCAGCGCAAATGGCCCTGTCTGCCTCCCTTCCCTTCTCCTCATCTCCCCTCTGCTGGCCTTGCCACGTCAGTGACTGCTTCCTACTGATGGCTCTGACCCTGCTCCCCACAGGCGGCAGCGCTGGGTTGGAGAGGCGGGTCTCGACTGGCCAGGGATCCACGAGTTTATTTGCCTAGAGCCCACTAGAGAGTTAATCCAGCCCTGGGTAGAACTCGAGTATTAGGAGAACCCATGTTGCTATCAAGCATTGTCATTGCCATTGCCATTCTCTTGCACTAGAATAAAATTAGTGAACATCAAAATGAATCAAATTGATCGTGTGTGGGGGGTGAGGAAGGGAACAGGCACAGACACAGGGTTGGGGAGGCAGGAGGAGTGGCAGGGGGTACAGGCACAGGAGGGGCCAAGAGGCAGGGAGGACAAGTGCTGGGGGGCAAGGGGCAGAGATCTGGCCCCTTGCCCCTTGCTTCTGCTTTCCTTGCCACAGCAGTGGAGGGGACAGATTTTAAGAGGACTCTCCAATAATTCAATTCTATACATATTTATATTTATAATTTTCTATGTATAGAATCTAATTGTTGGGAGGTTGTCTTAAATTACAAGTCATTTTAGATCCAGGTAAATATGGCACTGAAGGTTGTAAAACTCACTATCACTGCTATGGAAATATGGACACAAGACAGTCAGGCAACATAGAAGCTTGAGTCCGTGTGTTCACTATTCAAAGTGACTTGTACCGTGGCAGGCAATGGTATTCTGTATCAGTGGTGCTCAAGATATTGGCCCTTTGTCCAAATGAATGACACAGAGCTCGTCTGTGGGTTGGATCAGGTCCCACAGTGCCCAGTTCCATGCGTTTGGAAAAGGCCTTGTGAGCCCAATCTAGTGCACAAGGCCATGGCCTGCATGGCTTCCTGTGGGTCAGTTGACACAGCTCCAGGGACCAGATATGGGCGGGGGGGAGGGGGGGGTTTGAGCATTGCTTTTCTAGGTAGAAGCTTCATTTAGTGTACATTTCAAAGGTAACCCTAGGCAGAATGTAATAACATATTTCTGTTATGAAATGGCAGACATAAAAATAGTAATTTTATTGTCTTTATTAGAATAATTGCACCCACCTGGCCATCCATCACTTATGAAAGGTACCACTGCTGTCAGAGAATCCAGGAACAGTGATTATTTTAATAGGGTCTCCCATTTTGAGCCATTTTTAATAAAAAGTGGATAACCTATACATTCTTGTATAGGTTGCTTTGGATGCTCTTACCATTAGTTTCTGTGATGGTCACATTCTACAAGAAACATTTGTATTTTCTTCCAGTCTGTTTAAATCAAGATATATCAGAAAGAGATGCTTTTACAGAAGCATGGTTAGGTGGAAAAAACAAGCCAGTGTCACTGCTATATTTATGCTGCAGCTCAGAAATGTCTAATTTGTTAATGCATCCTGGATAAGAGGTGACAGGATTCAACTCCTTCAGACCCCACATATGATTGATTTCTTGAGGAGAGGAGTATCTCAGAATCTACTTTTCACGGTCTCGAAGTGGGATGCATAAAATCATGCAGTTTTTTTAAAGAAAGTATGTTTGATGTCATTTCTAACTGAGTCAGGAACACTTTAGCATATTAAAAGCTACTAAGTTGAAATACCTATGTGATATTAATGGTTTACATTCTATTAACCCTGTGTGAAACCAGTCTAACCAGAAGAAAATATAGCCAGCAAATGATATTAACCTCCGAACATCTTTTTATGAAAAGATCTGCCACCATATATTTTAGAACAGCAGCTTTCTTTCCTGGAGGGAGATGATTCATAATAGTCTTTAGTAGTGTACTGTTACACTACTAAATGTCTCTTCTAGCTTTAAAGAATGACAAAGGCTTGGATGCTGTCTAAAAGTTGATGATTGCTGCATCGTTGGGATGAAGAAAGAAAATGAGAAACTGAACAAAAATTACTAAGCTAAATTTAATAATAACTTTTTTCCGTACCATAGATTTTGACATTTCCTTCTGGGACTTATTCAGATTCACAAATTAGAGGTTTAGGTTCTATTACAAATCCTCACAAACCTGAAGTACTTCTCTCCTTCTGATAAGATTCATCCTTAACCAAGAAATCATTTGGGGTTTGTATACTTTCTTTTTTCAAGAATATACAGCTGTATTGGTTTAGTCATTCTATTATAGCTGATGTTGATGGATAACAAATTGGTAAAAGTTTATTAATTGTATCTGGACTGCTTGTTTTCTAACAGAATGCAGAACAAGCTGAAATAGCAAAAGAAAATGGAGCTGCCTTTGTAGGAGGGACTGAATTAATTCAAGAGGTATCTATTTCTGTCAGTTTTAAATTGTACTTCAGAATTCTATGAAGTGATCAGAAAAAAACGCTACTGTGGCCAGGATTCAGTCCTTCATATTAAAAAGGTGACATAAGGTGTTAAATTTGTAACTGCTTACTGACATGCATATAGATGTAACATGCAGAGGGGGTTTGTGGTATAAAAAAGTAAGAGAAATATTAAATAAGATAAAAAGTTGTCCTTCTTTACATTAGCTTGCTTTTGCTTTTCTTTTGACTTTTTTTTCCACTGTTCTAGCAATGGGAAAAACAGTCTAAAAAGCAATAAAGAATGTAATTAGCTTGCTAATCTGGTTCCTATTTAGATCTTGGTTTTATAGTCTCTGGTGGCAGGCTTTAAAAATTCAGGTGATCTGTATAATATGGTTAGTAATGCTCTTTACAGACAGTTTACAGCAGGGAGTAGTTTCTCTTGTACAGAACCTAGCATACCCTGCCACTGTTAAGAATAAGAAAATAATAATTCAGTCAGTACTGTGAGACTGACTTGATTAGGTAGATAGAAGCTTAAACAATGATGACAAGGCAAGAAGCTTTTACTTCCTTATATACTTTTTCTTTTATTGAAAGATATTTTAATTGGATTTTTTAAGGGTTTTTTAAATTTATTTACAGATTTTGGATAATAAAATCCAAGCAGACTTCTATGTAGCTGTTCCTGAAATAATTGGAAAACTGAACTGCTTAAAGAGCAAGCTAAGAAATAAATTTCCAAACAGCAGAAAAAGTAAGACTCTTGTATCTCTGGATTATTTGAGCAAGACTTTTTTTTCTTTAAACAATGTAATCAGCCTTTTTATTTAGGAAATGAACTTGTCCATAGTGTGCATGTTCAAGGTAGTATTTGTGACTGGTAAAAGGAACTTTACTGAGAGTTTAATTTTGTTCTGAAATTATTTTGATTTTTGAAAAATCTCTTTCTGTAAGCCAGTTGTTCAGGCTTAATTAAATTTGAGTCTTGAGTAAGATTGGCAGTAAGAATAGCAGCCGGGTCAGCACAAGAAACCACTAATTGTGGACACAGGTGTACTGAAAATCTGCTATATGTTATACACTCAGAGTCACAAATATTTTGAAATTTGCACATTACAATAAACAGACATTCTGTTACAGTGGACTATGGGGGAAAAAAAGCTTTCTTTGGATAATCGCTTTGATCAAAACTTACTTGGCTCTTGAATCACTCTCCAATGGTATAGCAGGACATTGGGATGTGCCTACTCCCTTAAGGGAGCAAGCAGCCTGGGAGGCAGCTAGCAGGTGGTGAAGGGAGTTTGTTAAGGATTCATGTGACCAGTAGCAGGCTGGGCTGGGGATATATAAACCCTGGGCTTGAGCTGGTCAGGCAGTCCAGTCCAGTCCTGAGAGCTAAATGGTGAGGAGCTCCTGGCAGCAGGACTCCTGAACAGACTAAAAGGAAGCAACTCTGCACTGTTGGGAACAAGGGAAGGTATCTGGGACAGAGACAGGCAGGTGGCCTTGGTGTGTATGTTAAACCCAAAGAAGATTTGAGTGTCTGCCAGAGGTTGTGTAGGTGCTTTTGCACTAGAGTTTAGCTTTGAGCACTGATGGGGGCAGACTCAAGATCTGTTTAAGGAACTGATAGCCCAAGAGGGGCTTAGAGTGGGACCCAGCAGAGAGTGCAGGAGCCCAGAAGGACTGAGAGCAAGGCTGAGAGAGAGTGAGAGATCAAAGAGATCTGACAACTGACCTGAGAGCAGGGCTAGAGGTCCAGAAGAAACTATAGCTAGATCAGCTGGCCCAGGAGTGGGGCCAGCGCCCAGGAGGGACCTCAACTAGGTTAACTGGCTGGAGGTGGTGCTAGGCCCCAGGAGGGACCAGAGCCACAAGTATAAATGAAAGGTAACACCCGTGAGACATGGGCCTTGCTGTAGGGGAGTGTGGAGCCATGCAGTAAGCCCTTAAGGCTACAGGTGCCCCTGCTGAGGCACGTAGAGGCTGAGAGGGCCTATTGAACTTGAGGGCTAAACAGAAACTAGAGGGGTCCAGGAGGAGCCTGATGGTAATTTGTGCAGGCATAGGCTCTCTGTAAGGTCTGTGGGCAGCCTTCCTTTTTAATTTCGAATAAGAACAAGGCCTGGCAGGTCAATAATTAAGGAAGGTCTATTTCAGAGGTTGAGCTGGGCAGGGACCATATAGCCCCCCTTGTGACTCAGACCTGCTACAAATAGCATCTGCTTTTCACCTTTTTTGGCAATGTTTTCTTCATATCTCTGGCTCTTTCTTCATGTAGCTATAAATTTTCCCTTGGTTAGTGTCATATTTCTTATTACAATGAGCACCACTCTCAGATTGTCTGATCTCTACTCACTGACCTTCCTTTCGTCATTAAGAACGTTCAGAAACCTACTTCTGACCCAATAAAAATAAATGTCTATCTGCTCTTCCCACAGTCTGCTTTCTTGTTAATGGTGCTAGGCCCCAAAAGAAGATATTTTCTTTTTGTTTACCTCATCCTTTCACACTTCGTCTTTCCCCCAGCTGTCTACACAACACATTTTAAGAGCAGGCAGACAGGTACCATTTGTGCTCTTTAAACATTTGGAGGAAACTCCTACCTTGTCAGAAATATTGCAGCCCAGAATAGTCCAGGTGTGCCTTAGAACAAATGAAGTCTGTGTAGTTCTGTAAAAAAACAACTCTTCCCACCGCCCCCCAACCAAAAAAAAAACCATGTTTAGTTCCGAGTTCCATAACATTTGATTTCTGTTACTGTCAACAGAAGACTTTTGGGTAAAATATAAATTATATTTCAAGTTCGTGGATGATACTGTAAACCAACCAAAGAATCCCCTGCAGCTGAGCTATTTTCTCTCTTCTTACTGATGGGAATGAGTGTGTTCATTTGGCTGGCTTGAGTCAGCACGTTTTGTATGGAGTCTAATCCTGAAACTCAGCAAACTTATTTGACTCATCCTATGGAATGTAGAGGATTCATTTTTAAAACGGGAATTTGACTTAAGTTTTGTTTCCTTTTCAAAAATTGATTCTAGATATATTTTTCAGATCAATGCCATATCCATATTAGACATGCAAAAAACTAGAACTCTTAGTTCTGAAATGATACCGTTTGTTAGACCAACTGGAAAATGGTATAACAACTGTCCTTTTCTGCTAGCTTTTGGGATCAAAGGCCCTTTGTCAGGCTCTAAGAAAAGTGTAGATGGTACAAGATGGTAAAAAGGTCCCCATAGGTAGTAAATAAACTTCATTTTTGCACAGAGGGAGCTGGAAATGGAAGTCTGTCCCTCTGGGTCCATGAGAGTGTCTTTGTGAGCTGTGCCAAGTAGCTCTTTGATGTTTTGATCAAGTAGAATTCCTTCCCTGGAGGTGTCAGATGGCAGGCAGGGAGGCAAAAAAACCCTTCCAGCCTCCCTCTGTGCAAAAATGAAGTTTATTTCATACCTATGAGGACCTTTTTACCATCTTGTACTATCTACACTTTTCCTAGAGCCTGACAAAGGGACTTTGATCCCGAAAGCTGGCAGAAAAGGACGGTTTTTCATGCCATTTTCCAGTTGGTCTAATAGACGGTATCATTTTGGAACCAAGAGTTCCAGTTTTTCGTGTGTCTTTTTGTCTTAGACCAACATGGCTACCAAGTACACCCCATAGCCATATTTAGGACTTTATTAGGGCTTATTTTTAAACAGACTTTTAAAATTCAAATTCACAGACTTTTAATATCAAATGATCTTTATATATAGTGTTAACATTTGTTGATGTGCAGACAATTTGTTGATAAAATACACAGAACCCTGAGACTGGTAAGTTTAGCTTGTGAGTGAATGACAGATAACGTATGCATTGCAAGCCCTGGCCCTGTATTTAGCACCATATAGACTTGCTCCTTGATAGTTCTGCTTAATGTGAAGGAGGATACTAATTACTTGTTTTAGCTCCCTTTCTAGGGATCACTTGACTGTTTCTCGTTTTGTTTGTAGCACCTATCATAACTCTAATAACTAGTTTCTGAAATTCTAAGACGACAATTTTTTTTTTTTCCTCTTCCCTTTCCCAACTAGATTCTTTGGGTCCTGATATCCCTAAAATGCTGGAATTCTTTAGAACAATCCATGCATATACGGTGGAAGAAGATTGTCTAATCAAGACAAGAATAGGAAGAGTAAGTTTTGCCATTCACTTTTAGTATTTTCCTTCCTTTTATTTTTCAGAGCAACAATTATTATGTTTTGTGTCAAAATGTTTTGTTTGCCAAGAAGCTGTTTGCATGTGAACTTAGTAAGTAAAACAGACTTTTTAATTTTAAAAGTCACATTTACAGGTTCTTATTTAAAAAATCATATAGGGTGTGGCTGGTATTGCCCAAGATATCTGTAACTGAGAAACTTTAATGGTGAAGACCTTTAATGTTAATTTTCCTATGTTTGTCTGCCGCCTTTTCTGATCTGCGTTTCTGTACTATACTTGTGTTCTTTCCTCTCTTTCTGCCTCTCTTTCTCTTCTCCCCTTTTCCATTCGGTGTTTGTATCTCCTCTCGGTTGTGTGTACTGTCTGATTTGATTTTGCTTTGTGTGCCTGTGCCAGAGAAATGAAATTTACCAAATTTCTGATTCTCAAAGTTCTGCCTGGCAGTAATTCAGAGAATTTAGGAATCTTGTAAAGTCTACTTAGCGGCTGCTGGGTCTGCATTCAAAGGATTTACTTTTTTTCAGTGTTTGAACCTAAAGCTCCATAAAGAGTCACCATGTTAAATTTAATGTATGTTAACTTTCATAGAATAAAAATGTTCTAGTTATAGATTTTAGAAAAAATATTTAGGTTTAGTAGCTCTTAAAACTGACAGTTTTCTGAATTAGGTGTTGTTCAAAATCTTGTAACAGTATTTCTTTCCATTTTGGCTCAAAATAACCTGAAAATAAGATAAAAATAAAAAATAAATATTTTTTTTTATGCAGAAAGTAGACTTGAAGGAATCTTTGCAATTTAAATCAAAGATTGCAGAGGTAGAAATCCAGGTGGAAGCTGTTAAACTGTATGGATTAATACCGAGTTTCCTGGGTGTTGCAGAACTAGAATTGAACAGTTGTGCTCCAGCTTTATAAAGCTACCATTACACACAAACTAAAATTTTAAAAGGTAACTCGTAGAACAGCATGGACTCATTTCATATTAGGAGTACTGCCCTCTGAGAGTAAGTTGTTTATTCCATGCGTTTTATAGTCTTCGGGAAGAATGAGATTTGTTGTGGGGGATTTGATAACATCTCGGGTTCTTGGTGATTCTATAATAGTTCAATACGACACTATTTCAATTATAAACTGTGGATGATCAGAAAGAGAACCTTTTCTTGTATAGGAAAAACAGATTGTTGTAATTTTAACTTCAACAATTGACAAGCAAAGATGAGTCCAAGACTATGGAAGTTTTAAGCTAAGGAATTTTACTAGCTACAAAAAAATATATTAATTATTAGTCATTAAATATATAATTATTAATTATTTTTCAAATATATTAATCAATGGAGGGTTTTTATACCCAGAAGTTTGCTAAAAAGGATTTTTCCAACTATTTGAGTTAGTCTAATAAAAGATATCAGATTTACCCAAAGAACCTTGTCTGCTTTAATTCAAGCAAAGCTTCCCACATCATTAAACTACTCACAACACACATTCTGTAATATGTTCATATTTAAATGTCACAACTGGAAGTAAACACAACTAAATATTTAGTAAGAGAAATAAGAATAGAACTTATCACATATATACAGCATGCCCTGCAGCTAATTTTTCCAGTTGGGCTTTTGCGTGTTTGGGAGAATGTAGTGAGCATCCACGTCAGCTGCTTCTATGTAAAAGAGGTTGAAAGACAGCAAGGTCAATAGTAAAGCCTCTGAGCTGGAAGTACCAAGAAGTTATTTTCCAAGCCACGCCACTGCTATGCTGTGTAATCTTTGTCCAAATAGTTCACCATTTTGCCTCCGCTTCCTGTTTTGACCCTTTGTCTTATAGATTGTAAGGCTACTGTGGTGGGGACATTGCCTGATAGGACCCTCATCTGAACTGGAAGTTGTAAGCAATACCATAACACAAATCCCTGATAATAATACGAATAATAATGGGGCAATCTTGTGACCCTGTCTGTGCCAGGATTTTCTCTTCAGTTGCCTCAGTTTTGCCAGTGCTAATGTAGGTCTGTTGGTGGGGGATGGCTGGTCTGAACAAGTGTCTGGGAATCTGTTGAGACTTCTTTAAAGGTATATACTAGTGAATTGCCTGTCAAGAATGACAGATGAATTTCAAATAACACCAGTGCTCACAGTAGCAAAGTAATTGTCTTCTCACAGTAGCTGGAAGCCCAGCTCCCGCTTGTCCTTAGCTGACCTCTCCCTCTTCCCTCCCTGCTGCACTGAGCTTACAACACCTTTAAAGAGCGTTACAGGTAGACACGCAGACAGATGGACTAAACCTGATTAGATGGACAGATAGCTTGTATATTTCTGATCCAAACTGAACACAACTATTAGATTTAAAACTTGTTAGTGAAAAACTAATTGGTTATAAACTACATCAAAGGGTAAAGATGCATTGCAATACTTCCAAATGATAGCAACCAAGCTGGCCTTTCTCAAAGACGTTTCCCCACTTACGCTGATACTTAATTAGTTTGTTAATCCACCCTGGCTAAGTGTTTGGTGTCATGCCTTTCTCCCACACAAGTCAGGGGTCTCAGTGATGTTTTCTGAGATCTGGGAAAAGCTAGGGACTAATAATAATAGCATTTTATTAGTAAAACCTGAAGGGAGGTCTGAGAGAAAATACAGACATAAGACTTCTCATTCTTTACGTTCAATCTCTTGAAAGGACCCATTTAACAATTACAATTCTGTCAGCTCCAGCAGATACTGGAAAAAATTTAACATAATTTTTAAAAAAAAATTCAGTTGGGTGGTGAAGGATCATTGAGAGATGCCCCTTTCTCCAATGCTGAATTTGTCTCTCTTAAAAATGAATCCATGGCTTACTACGTGAGACCGGAAAGTAATCCTTGATCTCCCTTCATATTAGTACAGAGAGACTGGCTGGGAATTGTTTTTTTTTTTCTGGAAAGAGAAATAGTTTCTTGCAAACATACTCTGCAGAATTCAGCATCTTAGTAAATAATATGCGTGTACTTTTCTTAAGGTCACATCTGTATTATAACAACATCATCTCCACTTATAGGTTTTAATATTTTGTTGCCATTTCCATTACGGATCTTTGGTTCCAGTGAGTTTGTCATAAAAAATATTTTTTTAAATTGCATGCAAAATCTATGATTGATGCTGGTTGTAAAAAAAACAAAACCAACCCCCACCCCCAAAGAAAAACAACCAACCTGACGTCAAATAAAAGGAAATTCATAGTTAGAGTTGAAAATCTGAAATGCCAGCTTCTGCTTTACCTCATATCCTATTTTTTCCCTTCTACCACAATAACATGAATTAAGGCCAGAAGCATCTTTTTTTAAACCTGTGAATGTTTTGTTTTATTTGCTTGTAAAAACCCAGCACCTGAAAAATTACTTACTCATTCATTTTACGAGCGTTGGTAAATCCCTGTATATATCTTCAGGGGAAGAGATGAACAGCATAGACTTTTAGTACCTGACTGATGTGTTCTTTACTCCAGGTCTCAAGTATAAGGGTTTGTCTACAACTAGAGCTGTTCCTGAATAATTCCATTTGTGGACAAGCCCTGGCTAAAGGCAGTAGTAAACCTTGTAAAACATATTGTAGCTTCAATGGGAGTTGAAAGCACTGGTATTTTATGGGAGTAGCTGTGTGTGTGTGTGTGTGTGTGTGTGTGTGTGTGTGTGTGTGTGTGTGTGTGTGCGTGCGCGCGCGCGCGCGCTATCAAGAATTTAACTTCTCTTTTTCTATGAGACATCACTACTTCTTTCCATGAGGGACTAATTAACCTCACAATGCCAAAAGGCATAAATG
>JAGPOW010002911.1:1129749-1148726 GCA_030014935.1 Caiman crocodilus
CGCGCGCTATCAAGAATTTAACTTCTCTTTTTCTATGAGACATCACTACTTCTTTCCATGAGGGACTAATTAACCTCACAATGCCAAAAGGCATAAATGTGGGATGCGGTAAGTAAATTACTCTCACAGTAACCATTTGTACAGTTGAATTATAGGATGAAATTAAAATGCATGCAGTCTTCTGAGCCTGTTAGGGTAAGGAGGAAAAGTGAAACCAAATGAAATGTCTTGGCATATTGAAGCATTATGAGAGAGGACATGTATAAAACAACTGACATTCCAGCTAGCGTTGTTCTCTGGGTGATAGTAACAATAGAGGTGTGTCGATTAATTGCAGCCTTAGACGCTTCTAGAAGGACTGTGATGGTTTCTATTGGTTGAACAAGTTGAAGTGAGGTGATCTGTTTGTGGCTATTGGTTTGTGGTGGCGCAGTGTTGTTAGGACCTTTCTCTCTGACTGCAAGGATGTGAATGTAGACCTTGCTCTGGGCTCATGATGAAGGTTGCATGCAGTGAACTTGGCTATATATGGATAGCTGGTCATTCAAGCTAGAGGAACACTAGTGGCTGTATGTGATGCTAGCTGTGCTACTCCCGTGTATGCCATTGGCAGTAGACAGCATGCCTTAACCATGCTACCTTTGTGCTGGTATGTTTGGGTGGATTTTTGACCTTTTTTTATAGAAGTCTACAACATTTAAAATGGCACAAAGTTGCACTGGCTACCTATCACCAGTAACATTGGGGAAAAAAAAGGTCAGGTTGCCCTTCCTGTGGCAGATTAAGGAACGGAAATTTATAGTTTGCATCACATTACTGTGTCTTGAGGTTTGGGAAAACAGGATTTCATTTTAGTGCAACAGGGAAGGTTTCTTCCCCTTCACTTTTGGTGAATGCAGAGGGCTAGGGTCTCGAATTATTACTGCCTTCAAATTTTGATGAACACAATGACCTCTATAGGGCCCTTGATACTGTGGGTTCCCAGTGGCTGCTACCTAGGATTGTGTTTCTCAGGTCCTGGAGGAGGGCAAAAAATAAGGTAGTGCTGAACAGATCAGCATCCTCTTGCTTGAGCTCAGAGGAAAGTAGGGCTCGAAAGGACCTCATATGGTCATCTAGTCCAGCCATTTGCTCAAGTCAGGAGCCCAGACTAAACCATCACAATCAAGTGTCTGTCCAGTCTGCTCTCAAAAATTATCAGGGATGGAGATTCCAGTTTCTTTAGTGGTTGGTAGCCTTCTTCCAGTGCTTGACCACCCTTACTTGCTCAGTCCTCATGTAGACACAGCTTTTCACTATAGGGCAGTGCTTCCTGTTGTTTAACAGCTGAAATTGAGAGACTCTTGCCATAGGCCTGGCTGGATAGTCCTGCTCTACTTTATATAATGAAAAATCTACAACTTCCTTTAATATCCTCATAAAGAAGTTTTATTATTCTGTGCTGTGGAAATGAGGAACACAGTCACTTCAGAATATCTCTAAACCTTTCTATAAAAAGGTGCAATTAATGTTTCGTATCAAGAGGGCATTCAAGGACAGTAGAGTTCCACAGTCTGAAGTGCTTTGTGTGCTGAAATTAAAAGAATAAATACAGATTTATTGGTGTATTATGTAGACACATGGAGGTTTCATATTGTAATTCGATCCTAGTTGCTGTATCCACTGCTAATTAGAGGGGAATGTTTACAGTACAAAAATTGCATCATAATAATTGTGTGATCGTTCATTGACCTCCAGTAAGGAGACTTAGTATTTTCAGTGAGGTAATGGATGAAAGAGATGCATTAAACTTTTCCAATATTGACAGTATGGGCAAATGAACATTGAACACCCCAGTTAAAAATAGTTTAATGTGAACTATGCCTGCAATGTCAATTTCTGCTTTTTATTTACAAATGAAATTTTCTTGCAAATATGATATATGCTTGGAAACTGGTAATCGGGCAGAATTCTTGTTAGAGGAAATTTGAATCCTATGCAAGAAGGAACCCAAACTAGATGTTCCTAAGTTATATTTCTCCCTCTTTCTTTCCTCTTGTCAGTTTTGTTTACTCATAAGTCACCAGTATCATGGGACAGCCATAAGGAACTCTAGGTTCCCTGTTATGCAACATCAAAACTAGAAATCAAGCCAATTGTACAATAAAGAAAGAGATGCTTCCTTAGGTTTTAATATTGTTAAAAAGCCAACTATCTTAAAGTACTGTGCAATAAGCCATAACTAACAAAAATGTTCTGGGAATGGGCTCTTTTTTATGACTGATTTTAGTGGAAGCTGTAGACTGTTAGAAAAGCTGGGTTTTCCCATTGTCAAGGAAGTTATTAGAACTCTAATTATTTGAGAACTGCGGATTTTCTTATTTGTTGAAGAAAAATTCATTTATGCCTCCCTCCCCCCATATGGAAACCTGTCAGTGGAAGAAATGAAAACTGAGAACTATAGTAATTAAATCAGGATTAATTCTTATTTATTCTGGCCACCTCACTTGGGTGGGGGGGGGGAGATAACACACAAAAAGGAAAGGTTGATGGATTTAGATTATTGTATGGATTATTGGTATGGGTTACTGTTAGAATTGATGCTGTTATTTATGGCTCACTTATGCTTAATTTGCTTCAAAAACAGAAACAACTCTGAGACTGAGTCTCAGGTTTTACCTTCTTCAAACTTCTTGAACATTGTATGAAATGAATTTTACACTGAACTGCAACAGGCTAGAGTTGTAACCATAAAGAAAAGCTAGCCTCTCTCTTCAGTGTAAAACAGTATTAAGATTCTTGTGAGTTTACAAGACTCTTAAGAGGCACTGAGGCAAAGAGACTGAACTTTTTGAATTAAGTATGAAAAATCTGAGGAGATAAGGCTTTGTCGGGCATCATGCGAGGGTATGTATACACACAAGCCACATCCAAACGAGCAGGGGCATGTGCTTGCAGTAGCACAAATAGTAGTGGCACAAATTTGTGCCACTACTTTGTGCTTCAGCACATGCCCCTGCATGTATGCTTTGTTGCATGGCAGGTTGTTCCACTAGGAGCAAGTGCCCTTGCTCAGTTTTTCTTAGCTTCTGGTGTGCTGGAGCAGCCCGGGCACAGATGTAGCAGCAGAAACACTCTGATGAGCAGCCAGAGCTTCTCACTGGAAGACCAAGCCTCTGTTTGTTCCAGTGTACTCTTCTGTAGTGTGCTCTCCGCTGCCTTTTTTTCTTGCCACTTTTTTTTGCTACAAAGACATCCCAGTAGCAAATTTTGCCTCTGCACCACAAATTTGCAGCATAGGGCACTTTTTAATATGCCACAGGTGTGATTTGTGATGCCACAAACTGCACATTTGAACCCTAGCCAGCCTGGATTGGTCTCTTGTGGCTGTATGAAATGTGCAAACATCTTTTAGAATCTGTTAGTGATGTGTTTTTTTTGCTTGCAGATAATTGGCAATGTAAGTGGTCCTTCGGACAAGAAATTTGAAGGAAAAAACCTATGTATACAGAATGACTTTCAATTTTAGAAGATTTTTGTGAGGCAGGAGTAATTCATTAAATAAAAACAAAATCGCAAGTTTCCTCTTGTGCAAGTAGGTTGTAGGAAAAAGATATTTAGGGCCAACAAAACCTTTAGCAAAAATCTTGCACATTCTTGATTTATTTCTTAGTAAAAATCTAATCTTTCATGGTAACATTCAGTGATATAGTATATGTAACCCAAACTTCTTCCCCAGGGACAACTGGAAAAATTAGTTACTGGAAAAATTACTTGCTGAAGAAGCAGTAAAATTGGAATGCACTTATTTATCAGCATGATGATTTTGGAGCAGTTGCTAAACTATTCTTGTGTCTAATAAAAATGGGAGGCTAATTGTCTTAGCCTTAATGTACTTCAAATGCCTTATTGCATCCTGCTATGCCTCTGTAAACGTCAAGCTGTTTTATGAGTCTAAAAGTTGCCTCTGGAAGAATTTTTGTTGTATAAAATATTCTGTGCAATTAATACAGGACAGGTGGAATGGATATGTTGTTTAATTGGTTTTTAAGAAATTAAAATAACTTGACAGTTTGAGAGGAGAAAAACATAGGTTGCCTCAAAGCATAGTGGTCTAGGCCAGGGGTTTTCAACCAAGGGTGTGAGGGTACTTGATGGCCTATGGAGTACTCGACAGCTGTCCTCCACCACTGTGCTGCCAGCACACTCACCAGTTGGCTGCCCCCACACTTGCTTATCTAGCTGCCGGGGGATTCCTGCCTTCTTGATTGACCACTGGGCATACATTGACCCCAAAAGGTTAAAAATCCCTGGTCTACGCAGTCATGAACTTTTACACACTTAAGCCATGTCCACACATGCGTGGACATATGGTTCCCTGAGGACGAGTGGTGGTACACTTTGCACTACCACTAGTTGTCCCTGGGGAACACCTGTGCCATATGCATGCTCTGACATGTGGTAAGTTACTCCAGGTGAGGTAAGGGAGGCTGGGGCCTGCACTGGGCTAGCTCCAGTAGCCTTATCTAGAGTCCTGGGAGCCTCTTAAGGCTGCAGCAACAGTGATTCTGCTGCTCAGAGCCTGGCAGGCAGCTGGAGCATGGCTGCAGCCAGCCTGGGCCTGGTTTTGAGTGGTGTGCGTTGCCCCCCTTCCCCCCCCAAGTGTTTGGTTTGGTTTGGGTTTTTTAGCCCCACCCAGGGGTTCAAACAACTGTCAAGTTACTTCATCAGCTGATTTTCTTGGTATTTGTTAATTCTTAGTAGTGTTTGGGTGTGTTTTAGAATAGAAAACTATATCAGAGTTGTTCTTTTTAGTGAGCTAAGACATATTTCATTGTCTGGCTTTTCCTTGCATCTCTATCTTAAGAACTGGCAATCCCAATCTAAATGCGTTCTATTAAGAACAGCTGCTAATTTTCATGCAGCCTGATAAACAGAACTTGAGGTTCATTCCTATCTTCCTGCTGACTTCAAAACATAGTCCAAAGGCTTTTCCTGTAATCTTCATTGTCTTTATTGTTGGATCCCCAGTGATCTGATGTCTCATTCTATATCTGTTCCTGCTTCCTAACTGAACTTTCCAAAGACCAGCCTATTCCCTGCACTCACATGTGCCCATCTTCAATATGCAGAGTCTTCTCCCATACTGCCTCCACCATCTGGAGCAGCTTCATTGTGCTTAATTGTCTTCCTGATTAGCTTCAAATTTAATCTGGCCTGGCCAATGGCCCCTAATTCGTTTCATTTAAAAATAAATCCTTTTACAAAAAGCCGTCTATTTTCTCCATGCTAAGCATTTTCTGGGTTTTGTACCGCTCCATGCTCCCCACTGTATCTTTATAAATTTATAGGCGTATTTGAACTTTGCAAGAGTTAAATTGGCACAGTGAACATTTAGCTCTGAATGGTGGATATATTTTGTATGAATAACATAATATATTTAGTTGTTTTAATTGTAATATTTTAACATTTTTTGGTAATATGGTATTTCATCCACATAGCAAATTTAATTGTGAAGGCTTTAAAATGATTGCTGAATTATACTTTCATTTGCAATGTTTCAAATCCCTTGGAACCACTGCTGCATTATTTCATGACTGACAAGCTCTGAATATGCTGCTGGCTGCCCACCTAGTACCATGGATTAAAGAATTTCAATGGTGGTGAACCCCATCAGTATTGCCTAGGGAAATGGTGAAAGACAGTTTTCCAGGGATATGTTTAAACATGATTATGACCTAAAAAGTAATGACCTCCTTGCTGATGTGGACAGTATGTGCACATATGATGTGCTATACATCAGTACTTAAAAGGGTTGTTAGAATAATCTAAACTCTGTTGAATTTGAAAGCCATGCTCTACTTTCCACTATAATTTTCTAAACTGTTTTTATAGGACAGTTAAGGCTTGTCTTCATAGGGAAATAGACAACGGTAACTATTAGCTCTCTCTGTGGTTGTTCTTATTCTGCAATATGACGTAAAGGTTGCCTACAATACAATAACTAAAATAACTGAGTTAGGTGCCTAAATAATTCTGAGGATCTGGCCATATGTTCCTTTGTCCAGTGTAGTCTAATTCAGTTTGGAGGAGGATTAATCTGAACAGCAAAAGGGTAGTGTTATTGAAGAATGATAGTGCTCACTTTTAAAATTACTTGAGGATAGAGGTTGTGCTGCAAGATTCATTTCCAGTCCTATTTTGGAATAGCTTTCCTGTATAGATGAGCCTTCTGCTTCATCTAACTTTTTTTTGTCAGGAAACTGCTAGCAGCTTAAAAGAGAATCATCTTAAAACACTGCCCAAGGGGTCTCTCTTGATGTCCAGCTTAACGCTGTTGTAAAATCCTGTTATGAAGCAACCTGACAAGTTTGAAGCCGTCTTTAAGTGTTGTAGCATAGATTATACCCCTGCCATTGCTTCAGGTTTGTTAGCTAAATGCCAGTGAAAAGCTCCAGGTAGCATAGTTAACTGTGCTACTAGAAACTGCTGGTTTTATTCATTTTATTTGTTTCAGATTGTCGCAGGGAAAAACAAAAGGGAGGATCCCAGAGGGCAAGGGGGGAACCTGGGAACAGGAATTCTGGGAAGGACAGAGAGGAAAAAGTAACAGTAAAGGGGAACATTTACCTGCAGCAGGACCTGCAGCAAAGCCAGAAAACCCGGTGGAGCCTGTGCAGATCAGCAGCCACAGTTTCATACGGCTGCAGCCGTCATCGGCCGGCAGGAATAAAGCGGGCCACCAGAAAAGAGGCGGGGGGAGGACAGACACCGGCAGGAGCACCAGCAGGAGGGGCCTCCCTCAAGCTGACGAGGAAGC
Source organism: Caiman crocodilus (assembly GCA_030014935.1). Taxonomy (NCBI): domain Eukaryota; kingdom Metazoa; phylum Chordata; order Crocodylia; family Alligatoridae; genus Caiman; species Caiman crocodilus. Next base: position 1,136,549 of record JAGPOW010002911.1, read on the forward strand.
AAACGGAGTCGGAAGCTGTTTTTCCCAGCAGGAAAGGATTCTGCTGTACTCTCTGTGAGCCAGAGGCTGCTGACTGCAGCGAAGTAGAAGCGGGGGCTCCTGTCTGGAAAATGGAAGAATGGGGTAGATGGGCCCAGAGGGACCCCAACTCCAGCGACCGCCACAGAGGAGTGGGAGGTGCTGACCCACTACCCAACACCTGACCAGGTGTGACTAGAGGGCACCGGGGCAGCTGGAGAGATGCGCCTAGTGAAAGACGGGAGGCCAGAGCAGCACAAATCACTGTGAAGTGCAGACCTTGGTTGTGTATCGCTGATCCTGCGGGTAACTGGAGGACACGGGATCACCGAAGGGCCTCGGGGCCCAAAGTTGTAGAAGCCAGGGCAACGAGGGAGAGGAAGTCTGAGGGAGGCCACAGGATCTCATAGCCAAGTATAGGGTATAGCATAACCCCATAAGAATCGGGGGGGGTGTTGGTTGTGATTTTGCATTGGGGATCTGACATGGGGATGGTGGGGTCTCTCAGAAGGTGTTAAAAGGCTCTTTCTTTTTGCACTCGGTTTTGTGTTTCCCGCTTTTGGAGGGGTTGGAGGTCGGGGCTCAGGGAGCCTGATTGTTGCGTGAGCCTCAGGATCAGGGTTAGTGTTAAGGAAAGGCAGTGGTCATGAAGACTGAGGAATTGGAGGCCCAGCACTCGAGAGTCTGGCCACAAGGACAACAGTGACTTGCCAAAGCTGGGTATAAGGGCGAGGTAGAGGGGAAGTGGAGCCTTGCAGAAGACTGCCAGAGAGATGTTCTTCCCTCAAAGGAATCCAGGTGGTCCCACCCCCCACTGTAATGAGATTCAAAGTCATGGCAGGTGAGATTGGGGAGGACCACGTCTGGAGTGGACATCTACTCAATGGGCCACCTGGGGTAACAAGGCAGACACCATCGCATATCTGGACCAAAGCCGCCTGAGACCAGATGTTCAAGGCCAGGTGGGCACACAGATGTTTAATATCTTTAGTTTCTGGGGGCCTTTAGTGTGTTTGTGGAACACAAGATGAGGTTTTGTTTAGTTTTAGTTGCAAGTAACTTTATAAACTATAGGTTTAATCCAGGATAACTGACTTTCTCAGGTTGCATCTTCTGCTAATTCTGGGTGAGAGGTCCTCTATATTTTTCTATATTGGCTAAGGAGATTTCCTATTAATGCCCCATGGGTATTAGGCCCATGCAAGTCTAAATCTGATGACTCAAGTAATTGAAAACTCTTGTATGATAGTAAAGGCTGTATAAGTAATACAAGGTGCTTTAAAACAGCTTTTATTCCTTTATTTTTTTATTAATGCAACCATATGTTATATGGATGCATTAGTAAAAATAAAGGAATAAATGCTATTTTAAAGCACCTTGTATTATTATATATATGATGCACAAAATAAAACGACCCAAGTTGTATATAAGGATTTGATGTCTGACTTGGGGAAGGTCGCTTCATTTTGTGCTTTATTTTGTCATCAAAGACTGAAGATGCTTAGCCACCCCTTGCCTCCCACCAAGTGCTTTGTTTTCTCTAAACAGCTGTGGAAGAGTGCAAAGTATCATACTTACCATGTATAAGTGAGTCCCTTGCTAACCAACCCCCTCTAACTACAACTTTTTTTTCTATCGTCCATTCTCTGTCTTAATGCTCTTTCTGGCTTTATTTTATAGCTTAATAAGATTTTTGTATTTAGAGCATCCTGCAAAGATTAACACATCTCACTGATCATTCTAAACTTATTTGTATAGAGCAAATATTATATACTTCATTCAGATTCCTTTTTAAAATATATTACAGATCTGATCATGATTTCAGAATGAGACAAATGCTGCTTTTAGGTTTATGCATTTTAATTGTCCTTGCAGTTTCCTGTGCATTTATGTGTAAACTGACTTCAATATTCCTTTTCTGTGTTCAGTTCTTAGTCTTGGCAATTTTTTATCAAAAAAAAGTAAAATATAAAAAACAGCCTTACTGTAGTTTGTACGCATTGTTTTGCTATTTACTTACTTAGGCATAAAATATTTAGTTTATAAAGTGTCACCTGAAGAATAAATACAAATTGGCATAGATACTATTTGGATTGTCATTTGGATGGAAAACTTACCAAAAAAGTGTAAACTGAGATTAATATATTAAACTAGCAAAATAGCAGGTGGGACTGGGCCAGAGATGGAGACCAGCGTCTGACCCCGCATCCTTCCCCCACTGCTCTGAGTAATGTGCCACTCCCCCTTCCCCCCGCTGTCACTCCGAGTCTTGCCCTGCTGCCGCCACCACCCTGGGTTGTGCCCTGCTCCCCCTGCTGCTCTGGTTCCAACACTGCTACACCCTGCTCCCCACCACTTTGCATGTGAGGGGGCATGACACACAGCTGTGCCACCTCCTCTCCCTCCCCCACACCGTTCCACAAGTGAGGTGATGTGGCGCAAGGCTGCACAGGGGTAAGGTAGCGCACAGCTGCAGGGCACGGTTTGAGGAACACTTCATGGCTGTGCAGCACAAGGAGTGGCCCTGGGGTGTGGGGGCAGGGGGGTGGTGTGCAGCTGCATGGCATGGTGTATGGCCATGGGGGATGGCATGTGAAACAGCCATGATGTGGGGCATGGCTGCCGGCTGCAACCATATGGCATGGGGAGCAGCCCTGGGGGTAGTGCAGGGGCATGGCATGTGACTGCGCCGGGAGGGTGGTGCATGGCTGCGGGGCATGGTGTGGGGAGCATCCACTGGCTACAGCCATGTGACGCAGGGAGCAGCCCTGGGGTGTGGTGCAGGGTGCAAGGGGGGCATGGCCACATGGCGTGGAAGGGGGAGCCACCTGCCGGCTGCAGCTGCATGGTGTGGGGAGTGGCCCCGGGGTGTGGTGTGGGGGGTGTGGTGCACAGCTGCATGGGGGGTGTCGTGTGGTCACTAGGCGTGGCACAGGGAGTAGCCACAGTGTGGGGAATGTTTCCTGACTGTGGCCCGATGGCATGGGGAGCAGCCCCAGGGTGTGATGTGGAGTATGCGGGGAGGGCATGGCAGGGGGTGCACCCCCTGGCTGTGGCCGTGTGGTGTGGAACGCGGCCCTGGAGTGTGGCTTGGGGCATGTAAGGGTGTGGGTTATGCAGTGTGCAGGGGTGGTGTGGTGTGGTGCAGGCTGTGGCTGTATGGCATTGGGCATTGCCCTGGGCTGTGATAGAGGGCTCATTGCTCCAGAGTGCTGTGTGTGGAGGACACCCTGGCCTGCGTGCTACAACTAGCAGGTGTTGCCCATGCCCCCCACGCCTGCTCCTTTGCATGGCACCCTGCAGCCACTGCCCCTATGCCATAGCATGCCCCCTCCCCTGCACATCCTGTGGCTGCAGCCAGCAGTCGCTCCCTTTGCGCGGGGGGAGGACATGCCATGCAGGGGACGTGGCTTGCAGCTGCAGGGTGCCACAGGAGGAGCTGGCGCAGGGGGTGTGCCCCATTCCTCAGCCGTGTGCTGTAACTGGCAGGCTCTGCCTGCCCTCCCCACTCTGGCTCCCTTTGTGGCACCCTGCAGCTGTGCACGTGCGTGCCTCGCCCCTCGTGTGCCCTTCTGCCACAGCCTGTGGATGCTCTCTGCTCGGAGGGGGGGGGGGCCCATGGCATGTGGCCATGTGGAGGTGTGGCTTGTGGAGGTGTGGGGGGCACGCCCCACCCTGCAGCCTTGTGCTACAGCTGGCAGGTGCTGCCTGCACCCTGCTGCCTGCACAGCACCCTGTGGCAGTGCATCACACCCCACCTCTGTGCGGCGGCAAGCCATGCCCACACACAGCGGTCCCTATGATATGCCCCACAGCAGGGAGCCCAGCCTGGCCCTGACTGCCTCCACCCCCATCTCCGCCTGTAAGTCTTTTTCTCAGATGGCTCATGCTCAGTTGGCCTGGAACATTAAGGACAGACGGACACAAAGGTGGAAGTTGTAAGGCCTTTATTATATTAGAATTGAGGGGTATATTCAGGATGCCACAATAAGTTTTCTTAACATTGTACATAGTTGCATGGAAGTGGTAACAAAGCACATTGGTGAACTCTCCACATTACAATGAGAAATGTTACCAACTCTACTGAGGACAGAGAATATAAAGAAAATTGAATAAATTAGAGCCATGGGCAGAAAATAACAAGATTCAGCTTGGAAGAATACAACTAAGAAACGTAAGGAAAAGTGATCTGAAGTGTACATGTTCAGTAGGAGGGCGATATCTAGAAAACAGCAATTTTGGACAACATCCAAGTGATGGGAGGCAGCAAACATAAAATGAGTTTGCAAAATAGGAATGCAATTCTGGGCCACAAGTAATGAGTGATTCTGGTATGGGGAGGGGTAAATAGTCTCTTTTGCCTTCTGACTTTGATGTAACTACATACGTAATACTGTGTTCGTTTTCAGGCGTCTATTACTAAAAGTTAGAGGGAGCTCAGACAAGACCAGAAATAGTTAGGGGTTGATTGGATTTGACTTAAAGGAAATTTAGAAGAGCTCTGCTAAATGAGGGCCTTAGAGACTTGAGCTGTTTTTAGGTGTTAAAGAAAAAAACAAAAAATGTGCCATACTTTAAACTTTGTGTGCTCCTGTGCCAAGCCCAGTGCATGCCCAGAAGTGGCAGTGCATTAGTTAGACCCGGCTCGCCCAACGTCTGTATAGATGTGGAGCTTTAGTGGGGTGTTTTTGATAGTTTCATCTAATAGCTGTTTGAATCAGCTATTAGGTAAGAGCCAAAAAGCCCCATTGAAGTGCCCAGTCTATACAGATGCTGTAGAGCTGGGTCGAAGCAATGCACTGATTCTTCCAGTAAAGCACCAGTTGAGTTGAGTCATATGTGGGTTGTTTTGGGTTTTTTTGGTTTTGGGGTTTGTTTGTTTTTTTAAACATCTACAGCCATGGAGACTCAAGTCCACAAATATTTTAAAGAGTAAAAATGCCACTTTTGGATAGAAGTCGAGAGTGAATGGATTCAGATAGAATGAAGAGTAATGAAATTGAGGAAGGAAACATTTAGTCTGAAAATCGAGACCACGAGACGCACACAATAAACTGTGGAACTGTTGCTCGGTAGGAGTAGTGGAAATCCCATAAGATACACCTCTCACCATCCAGCTTTAAAAAGTAAATAATTTCCCTTCTCTAGTGAGGGATGTTGGAAAAGATTTCACTTTATATGTATATTCATTGGTATAAAATTAAAAGGTATGAAAATGGTTTATTTTCATTAAGTTATTACCTAAGAAATTATGCACGTTTAATTGTGAGCAACTTGACTTATTGTCCAGTGTTAGATTTGTGTGCACACGAACTAAGTGATCTTAATGTATATTAAATTAATATTTAGAGTCCAGCCACTCGGAACACATTTTTTTTTTTTTCTTCACAGCAGGGTATCATCTTGTTAATCTTAATAAGGGAATTTGTATTTATTAACACTTTTTAAGAGACGAGGAAATGGGTTTTTGTTTATTTACTTAAAAAAAACCCTAACCACTGATTAAATAATTACCCAACCAAATTTAATTTTATTAATCATAACATCATTTGTGTTTCCACATCATTAATTTCTCATTAACCTTTTTCAGCTGGATCTACCAAATGAACAAATACTTGCCAATCTGGATGCTGTTATTAAGGATATCTGTACATATAGGCCATTGAGCTATGGTAAGTAGCTTCTCTTTTAGTCTCTTAATTATAGTTAAAGCAAATTTACCTTGGTAAAGGAATAAGTGTGCTCTTAGTTAGAGTATCATGAGACTCAAATCACTTCATCCACTTCTGGGGGATGAACTGAGCAAGTTACCTAAATGAATGCCAGATTTTAAATAGATGAGCAGTCCCATTGACTTTAGAGACTCTGCATGCTGAATTGCAGTCTTCTTGCAAGCAATGTTTAAGGACGGTTAGGTCAAGGAGTAAGTAAGACTGTGTAATTCTCAGCACAGATGGCAGGAGAGAAAACTGGGCCTCGATTTTCAGCTGGGATTGCTTGGAATATTGTGGTAACCAAACTAGTATTTTTAGAAAGTGTAAGCAATAAAGAAGTAGTTTCTCCACGTCTGTTGGCTTTATACCACTGAGTAATGCCTTTTGCACTTACGTGGATCTCTTCAGGTTGAATACATGAACTCTATATAGCTGGAATCCACCAGCTGTTTGACCTGAAGTATCAGTTCACACATCAGCCAGCCGCTAAGGAAATGTCACCGCTTCTATTTTTGGCAGGTCAATAGCTTTTTATTTCTGCTGTTCATATTGCAGACTAATCAGATGCTTTCAGTTAAATTCCTAAGCAATGGGTTCATGTTACTGATCCGTAAAAGTGTAGTCCATGTGATTCTTATAAGTTATACTATTAACATTTTATTTTGATTATCTGAGCCCCCCTCAACAAAACCCTGATTGATTTAATGGCTCTCTGGCTTTTTCTTGTTGAAAAGCTGGTCATACATTTGGTACTAACAAATTGTTTCCGCATTTAGTTTTTCTTTACCTAACTTGCCTTCCTCACCACCCCACTCTCATATAAGCCACTGACACTTTTGTACTAAGAGTCTGAATGGGGAAGTTTTGATGTGTAGTTTTTCCACTTACAAGTATTTAGCATGTAAACAGATGACTAATTAATGAGTTTCTGTAGAACTGCCTTTGCTCCCTTCCAGAGCCCTAGAGGTAGAAATCTGACATTTAGAATGATTTTTTTTCTTGCCTGACCCACTTAATAAACATTCAAATAAACACCAGCCTCTGTACTATCAGCTACATTCTGCACTGATGCTAGGCTACATTTCTTATAGGGGAAAAGTGATTAACTGTTGTAAGTAGGAAATTTTAATTCATCATCATAAACAGAGCTACAAAGGAATAAAGTTAACATAAGAAATTAATATTTTATCTAAGTGTTACTTGTGTGGGGGTATGAACAATGTTTTGTTTTTCTCGCAATTGGAATGTGCATTGTATTTATTATGTTGCTTGCAGTATTTATTGTATTTCAGTTCATTATTCAATTCGAATTCCATATTCCTTCTATTTGCTATGCATTATTTTTCCTTTATTTGCATTTTAAGCACCAGCCATGCATTTGGTACTAACAAATTCATTGTTTCCCCATTCAGATTTCTTTCACTAAGTTCCCATCCTCACTGCTCCACTCGCAAGTGAGCCACTGACCCTTCCCTCTAGAACTCAGTTTGGCTTTTCCATCTTTTTCTTATCCCATACAGGAATTCAAAACCACCACAAGCCTTACCTTGTATTTTCACCAAGTTGAAGTCGTATCTATTTGACCTTGTATTTGCTAAATTTAAACACAGAGCACAGTGTGCCTCTAGTTCATTTGAAAACAGAAAAAAGCCACTAGGCAGATGCAATTTCTCCTGAAGGTAGGATGAAAGAGAATGAACTGCAACTGATAGATGTTGGTTACACTATTCAGTGCAGTAGTAGAAGGCTCTCAGTTTACTATGTTGGTACAGCATAAGAAGCTGTATAATGAAGAACAGATACCTGGTGTCTGTCTCTGGGTTTTTTCATTCAAGATGTCTCTAGCACTTCCCTACCTGCTGCTGCACCTCATTCCTTTTGTGCTTTTGAAGAGTTCTGAGTCACTCTTCTTAGTCTCCCCTTCTAGATCTTTCTTCTCCCAGATCTGGTGGTGGTTCTCACTAGCGTTGTTTTGTCCCTCTCTCACTGTCACATGAGAGTCTGTATGTAGTACTGATAAGTTGAGACCTGTTTCTTGACAGCTGAAACATGGACCATGCAGCATGATCGCTTACTGCAGGAGTATTGCTTTTACTTCTGCTATTCAAATGTGAGAAGGTCTGTGCAATACTCTAACTCTTGGGGATTCTGATATGTCCCCTCTGGGAATCTGATGAGCCTGAAGTTGCACATTATGCTTAGCCCATACTAAATCTGTGGAAGGTTAGGTGGTGTTAAACTTAGACCATGTTAGTCACATGTTAAGGGTTAATACTGTTTCTTGTTTGCACAGCTCTGACTTGCCAGTAGTAGACTAGCATGCCAGGGTGTGACTAGGAGGCAGGACACCTGGGACATTTGTGCACATGCTTGTGCTACAGTGCAGGGTGCTTTTAAAAGCACCTGGTGCTGTGGCGCATACAGTCATACAGGTGGCAAAATGCGTGTCTGCACTGAGAAAATGGCAGTGGTGCACTTTTGAACTAAAATGCATCACAGGTGTTTTAGTTCAAAAGTGCACCACCCCCATTTTCTGTGCACTGACATGCATTTTACCACTTATACAACTGCACACACAGCAGCCCAGTGCATGTCAGCTCAGACCCACTGGGTCTCTGGCACACTGTGGGACAAAAAGTTATGTATAAATGCTCCTGGACTCTTAAGCACCTCCCCCCCATCCCAAGACAGGTATAGAGTGGTGCATCCTGGAATGGTGGAGGACTGCAGATTGTTTGCTTTATCTCTATAGAATAGACTGAAGTTACCCTAACACAAACTAGGTAGCACAGCCCAGAGTTAACTTTTGCCAGAAGTGATGCAACTTCGAGGTGCTCAAAAGCACTTGGCACAAGTTGATGAGTTTTACTTGTGTTAAGTGTCCTTGATATGCTCTAAATGCAGTGTGTAAGTTCCAAAGTTTTGTTCATTTTTACCAATTGTTTTCTGTTTAATACAGCAGGTATGAGGGACAAGATATTTCAGCCTGTACATGTGGAGAGCTCTAGAGAAATTCAGGTGGTTTCTTTTTTAAATCTGTTTGTTTTTTAGGCCCGTTTGTGCAACGTTTGCTTATTCGAAGTTCAACCAGTGAAGGCTTACTAATACCAGCTGACCGTTTTCTCCCTCAAGTAGAGGATGTGGAAGAAGATACAAAAATAGAAGATTCAGAATAGTCTTTAAATGTACTGTGCTACAAAGACTTCTAGCAATTTCTTCAAGGATTTTATGGAGGGGATCAAATATTGGGCTGAGCTTTTAAAAATGTGTTTTCTGAATAATGTGTTTAATCACTGAAAACATCAGAAACAACTGATGTATCCTAATTTCATTTTGGTGGAAAGAAGCAAATTAAAGTCTTCTGTTTATGAAATGTTAATTTTAAGTCCCAATGTATAAAGAGTATCTTTTGTATTTGAGCCACTGTCAGTATTCTGCATTTGAGCTTTTAAGTTTGTATGTTTTAATTTACTTGCAGATTCTTTAAAAATACCTCTCATTCTTGAATGACCTTCCAGGATATAGTGCTCTTTATAGATATGCTTAATAAAAATGACAACCTACTTGTTATAACACTTTGCTGGTTTCAGCCAGAGCAGAGAATACTTCATGCTTTGAAAATTAGCATACAAAAGAGAAATTGGTGAAACTATTTGTTGTCTACTAAACAAATGCAATCTGCATTGATTCATCATATAACATTATAAACCAGTAACTCCTCTGCCTTCAGTAGCATTAATGTGATGCAGCACCTTTGTTGTTGTTGCTGCTGCCTTATTGGTTACCAATGTGGTGTAAAGCTCATTTTTGGACTCCTCTGGCTGGAGTGCCAGTATTTGTTTTCTAAACTAAAATGAAAATGGCTGCCCAGATGATCTTTCCTTCTTTAATGTATATATTGTGCATAAACAATTTTGGAATTGAAAAGTTACAGCAATATATAAAGCCAATGCATTATATACATTAGTAAATTTGCTATTTTATTTGTGCTTTTTAAATTCAATTCCCCTCCTTGGGAAGCTTTAACCATAACAGGTATTTGAATGCTAAATCTGAGTACTATGTCTTTGCCAATAGTGCAGCAAGCTTCATGTCTGTTTTTACCTGCAGAAATTTCCTGAAGCAGGTCTTTCCACCCAAGTAGCATCATCTTCCCTTCCATCCACGCCACTCTGTGGACAGTCGGTCTTGATGAGCTTGTCTGCATATCCAAATATATGGAATTCCTAGGGTAGAAATCTGACTATAACCATTCTTACATAAATTCCCCACTCATGGTCTGTAAAGCTGCAGAACATGGAAGGAAAATGTGAGCAGGAGGCAGTGATAGCTGTGAGATGTCCTGCTTTGGGATTAGTGCCAGGCCTCTGCCTTTGTATGTGAAGTATCAAGCCTTGTAAGGTTTTCCTGAGGATGTCAGTGCCTTCAAGTGTGAGAAGGGCCACAACTCCTGCAAGAATGATATGAAAGAAGCCTGCTGAGTTTCTTGTCTCCTTGGTGTGCTTTGACTCTTGTGATGCATTGGTTCTTGGGTACTGCAAGTGATTATTTCAAGTTGGCTGGAAGTTCTTCATCAGAAAATCTTTTTAATTTTCATATTACTTTATCAGTAAAATGAACCTCTCAATGTTATTGGTTTTGTTCTTTTTTTTTTTAATGTTTATACATGCAAAAAAAATTAAAAGGCTTGTTTCAAACCATTCAAAAGACAAAGGTACTAGAATTTTTTTGAGGAGCATTTTACATTTTTATTTTTTAATCCCTTGTGCTGGTTATAGTTATTTAAAGTAATCACTAAATAAAGCTTTCTATACCAACCAACAATTAGTAATATAACTCAAAATCTACTATAGAAGTTAGCTTAGATTTGAGTGTATTAATTTGGTGATTGCAATTAAGTAGAATTTTATGGTCCTATTTTCAACATCCTACTTGAGTAAAAACTTCAAGACTAGCATAAAAAAGAATCATGAAGTTCTAACCAGTTCTCCAGAAGTCATTTTACTACAAGGAATTATGATCAAATCATTAAGCATTATTGCCACCAGGTGGCATTCATCTTCTGTGCAGCACAACTTTGTTTATTGCCATTACCTATTTTCTTTCCATGGCTTATCTCAAAATGCAAATTGAGTTAATTTGGATGAAAAATGTAATGGGGAAAAAAAGGAATTGGATATTGATATCCATAGCTGAATTATTGGTAATTGTTTTAATTTTGCAATAACTTTTGGAGGGAATAGGAAATTTTTTGCCTAAATATTAAAACCAATCACTAAGTAAGTTTGACTAATAGTGGCAGGATGTTCGAGTTCTGACTACTTGTGAGATTCCTGTATCATCCTGTCAAGCAGGGATATCAAAGTCATCGGGCCATGTGAGCCTGAAGAATCACATGGGGCCAGTCTGTGGGCTGGATCACGCCCACAGACTGGCCCCATGGACCAGATTCAGCATGTAGGGCTGATATCATGTGCCACGTGCAGCATGTACCAAATCAGTCCCATGTACCATAAACAGTGAGTGGAGCCCTGGGCCAGGGCTTGTTCAAGGCATGTTGTGTACAGGTCTAATGTGAGACCTACACGCAGCACCATGAACAGGATCCAACCTGTAGTCCAGATTTGTCATCCTTGCTCTAGAGCATCTGGGGTTATTAGAGAACTGAAGGGACTTCCCCACATCACACAGCACAAACTCGGTGCTCTACCCTATTTCTAATGACAGAAAAAATAACCCAACTTATTACCAAAACTATAGTTGATGTTGAGAGAAATTTGCTTTTTCTTCAGCTTTTATTTATTCGAAACTCATGCCAATAACCTGTAGAGTTTTGTGGGTCTAAGCCACTACTTAAAATCCACACCGGTACAGAAGTGACCAAAAGTAACTACTGCCTGAAGCAGTTGTTCTCAACTGTTCCTGGCGGGGGCTGTAAAATCCTTTTAAAGATGCCACAGAATATTAGCACCGTTTGGCATGCAAACACCTACTCGTGATTCACAAGATAAAGCCAGAGATTTCTAATAGGAATACTTAGCGTCAAAAACATTTGGGTGATATCTTTTATTGGACCAATTATGTAATTGGGATAAAGTTAGACAAGCTTTCAGATGCAAGACATTTTTACTCATGTCTCTGATTAACTTTGTGTGCCTAGTTTCCTATAACTACAGCATAGAGATGAGGAGTTAGTAATTCTGGGTGAGCATATAACAGAACTCAGCACTTACATTTGCAATAATTGCTATCCTAAAGTGGAAGGATATGTGTTTGGGCCTTTAATTCTGGAAATGGGGAGGTCTGTGGCTGTCTTCTAACTTTATGAAGACTGAGGTCTAGAGTCTAGGACAAGCATTTATAATAATTTTTTTTCTCATGTTCAATAGTGCCAGCCTCTTGGTCAAACATTTCAGTAGTCTGTGTCCTTAGAGCACCTGTGAGAG
>JAGPOW010002911.1:1149869-1186178 GCA_030014935.1 Caiman crocodilus
AAGGCAGCCTTTGTGAGGCAACATTGGAGTTTGACCTTCCACATTGTGGAATGCAGTCTTGCTTTGAACAAGAACACCTCTATGCAGAAGAACACACTTGATGTGCATAATAGAACAGCAGCTTAACAGATAACTGGGAACATTTGGTCTGTAATGAGAATGATGGGTGATAATCTAATTTGTTCCTATTGCATCTGTGTTCTTCTACATTCATCTCAAAGGAACTGATTTCTTCCCTCTCCCCACCCCCCTCAGTGCTACAGAGGAGGAAATGGTTTAATGCTCAGAAAAGTTCACTCAGGCATAATGTCTGTGTGCATAACTTTCACAAAAGCTGCTTTATTAATTCTGTTAAATCATTACATGCAAAAGAAAGTTTTATGATGTTTCTTAATATAGAATAATTGAAGCTCATAAGCCTAAGGGAGCTGGATGTCTTTTAATGCAGTTAAGACCTACAAAAATGTGGTTTGCAACATTTCCTGTATAGGATTGTTTGCTGCTTCTTCCCCAATTCCTTTCATTTTACAGACTCCAACCCGCTTCAGAGGAAGGCAGACTATTTGAAGAGGAGTATAAAAAGTATAATAAGTATAAAAAGATAGTACACTTCATGAAGCATAAGTATTCAGATAAATTTAGACCACAGCTTCTCAAACTGTCAGAACAGCCTCCTTAGAAAAGCATTTATCTTAAAATAAAATCACAACCCTAGAGTATGATATATCTGCAGTATAAAATCCTGTAGTAATATTATTTTAGTTGTAAATTGCAATGTTGGGAACATTACTATAGATTTGTATCATTGAGGTTTAGGCAAGACAGCACCCCCCTGAAATAATGATACTTAATAATTAATAGTTCTTTTTTTGTAAGCAACTGCCAAGACTTAATTCTAAAATTCAGTGTTGAGTACTATTCATTATTTGCATCACAGCAGCACCTATATGCCTTGCTTGGTATTGAGGCACCATTGTGCTATATGCTTACAGAAAGGAACAGATGAAAGGTGTGAAAAGAAAGTACTATTCTTTTATTTAACAGAGGTGAAGTGAAGACTTGGTAGCTAAGTTCTGTTCTGTGTAGCTTTTCCACCATAACTGTGTATCAGCTATAACTGTGGTCACAAATGGATTTATTTTTAGCAGTGGATATTTCTGAGACATTTCCATTGCTAGAAATCTTTCTGGGAGAGAGAGTGTACAGGTATTCATCCTGAACCACCCCCCCGGCTCTTACCTTCACCAGACCAGAGTGATCCTAGCCTGGGGGAGGTATCCACAGGAGGAGTGGAGCCGTGAAGAAAGACTCCCCACATCTTCTCCGGACTGGGGTCTGGGGAACAGGCAGGGAGCAGCCTTCTCTACTCTGCTCACAGGCTCTGGCAGTGGGGTGGATGGAGCAGCAGGCAAAGTGCCCAGCCCATTCCCCAGAACAAGTGGATCCTGGTCTGGGGAAAAGGCAGGAAGCAATGCTTCACTGCCTCCCTCCCCTCTTGAACTGGTATGATTGCTTATATGTCCCCCAGTTTCTACTGGCAGAGCAGGGATTCACCTCACAGAAGCAGTTCCTGTATGTGGCCTATGTCTGTTTAGAAATGGACATAGTCAAAATAATGCTCTCTTTTAGTGTGGATTCAGTTATGTTGGTATAGGTTATTCACATAAACATTACAGTACAAGCAAGTATAGGTGGGTACATGATACAGACTGTACTGCTTTAACTATTATCTGTTGCTAATCTAGGGCCAATGGCATTGTGGCAGGGCACGGGGTGTGCCTACCACTTTAAGGGCCTGGAGCTGGCAGCCTCCAGGTGCCTGACGAGGGCAGCCATTTTGAGGCCTATATAAACAGGGCAGTTTGGCTGCTGGAGGCTAGGCAGTAATATTGCCTAGCCGGAGATCTGCCGAGAGAACACCTGGAGGTAAGGGGGAGCTGTAGGGATGGCAAGGAGGCTCCACTGGTCCTGGCACGACCTGACACTGCACCCTGCTGGGAGTGGGTGGCCTGGTGGGGCTCTCAGTGGTGCGGGAGCCCCCAGGAAATGCCAGGCCAGTTACCACCCCGGTGAAAGGCGAGTCAGGGCGCCATAACCCCTTTGCCCCCACCGCTGGGTGGGTAACCATGTTGGTTGTGTTTGGAAGGGCCCAGAGGACGGGCCCTATGAGTGAGAGAGAGTGAGGGGCTAGAGACCAGCCTGAGCCGGGAGAGTACCCTCAACTGGCCCAAGCTGGGTCCACGGCCAAAAGGGCCGGGGGCCCACCGCGAGGGACGCCCAAGAGCCGGGGGCCTGGGGTCCCGACTGGCCTGGAGGTGGATCGGGGCAAGTTGCTGAAGGTCCCGGGGGGACCACACCCGAGAGAGGAAGATGGCTCTGGGGGGCTAGGTAGCCTGGATGACGGCGGCGCAGCCGCCTGGCCGGAGGGATCGTAGAGGGGTCCTGTATAGACGATTCTGGGGCCCAGTGTGGGGCCAATGATTGGAACAGCTAGATGCCATCTGCAAGGCTTGGGCTGCAGTACAGGGATGGAAGGAGCCGCAGATATCGCCCCCTGGCATCGGGGCACGAGTGGGTAGCCTCCCGCTTATTAACAGCAATTAAGGAACCTTAAGATCAAGTCGTGGCAGGCAAGAATGGGCGGGCAGGCCGTGGAGCGCAGAGAACGGAGACGGGGGTGCCCGTGCTGTCACAGGCATACATCAGCGTTCCCCTGCTGGTGTGCTGAGGCATGTTGGTGTGCTGTCAGGCACGCCCAGGTGTGCCGCAGCATTTTAGGCTGGAGCCATGCCCCCTGCCTGCTGCTGCTCTGGACACAGACAGATGGGGAGCGTGTATCCGGCCAGGCAGGGGGCGTGGCTCCAGCCCAAAATGCCGTCCAGCTGACCGCTGGCTCTCCTTTCCCATTGGTGTTTGGGTGATTGCCTGCCGCTGCACCCCCACCTCTGCCTCCGGTGTGCTGCAGTGTTTTTTTTGTTTAGGTGAGTGTGCCAGGGGGCGAAAAAGGTTGGGAAACGCTGGCATATTTTATAGTTATGTTTCAATTTACGTGGTAATAGCAATTTAAATAATAACAGTGGTACATAGTCCACTTAGAGTGCCATAAAGTAGCAAGCTTAGCCACAAAGATATTCCTCAAAATACTTGGAAAATCTGTGGGCCATTTCTTTGGTGCCATAAACTGTCAGTGTCGGCATCGGGACTGGGACCGCCTTGGTCCCGATGCCGAAAAGCAGCTGCTGGGAGAGCGGATTGCAAGTCTCCCTGGTTGTGGGGAGCTTAGGGGCTCTGCCTGGTAGGACCCTGGCAACTTCCTGCCTTGCTCTTCAGTCCTGCTAGGCATTGCAGGACGATGCTTTAAAATACCATATTACAAGGAATTGAGCTGAATCTGCAGTTTTTAAGTGTCCTGGGGCTTGGGGACCCTGAGATGCGGGGAAAGGCTTCTTGATCCCGGGGTCCTGGTGCCATGGGACTTCTAAAAGCCATGATGCAGCTGGGATATCCTGGGGCTGGGGTGGCAGTCATCTGATTGTCAGACCCGCTCCAGACAGCTGCAGGTCTGTAACCAACCGGGTACTGTCGAGACCGCGTCCTGTTAGACAGCCCCAGCTCTGGAGCCTACTAGAGGCAGCCCTGGGTCTGGAACAGGGTCAACCCCTGCCCAATCTCCAGAATTGGGCTGGGGACAGCTCAGCAGTGACACGATTGGGATTGAAGGAATTTTATGCCCCATCCCAAACATGGCACCTCTTGCCGTGCACATCTGCTTGGGATGGGGCATAAAATTCCTTTAATCCCAGTTGTGCCATTGTTTTAACATATGCCAGGGGCCTTGAATAGTTGCAGCAGAACAAAAGCTGGGTATAGGTCAGCCCTGAGTAATTTGACCCGTGGTGCACAGGGTATATATTGTGGACAGGAAGCATATATTTTGCTAAAAGCCAAGTGGAAATGAATTGATAAGAAGGAAGGAGAATGAGAGGGCAGGATATTCTCTAAATATAGTATATGCAAAGAAAGCTTCCCTCAAATTGCCACCATTTCCCTCTGCCCCTCCTCATCCCCCCCCCAAAAAAGACCTTTTACCCATTCCACATCTTTCATTCTTGCTCTGTAGCTCTCTGCTAGCTTTTTAACAGTTTCTCATTTTGTGCTCACACAAGCTTTACTGGATTTGGCCATTTAGATTGAGATCTAAAAATATTTGATAAAATAAGGTGAATCAGGTTACCACATCTAAGGTCATACATCCTCTTTGTAGCTAAAAATGTGTGCACTTGCTAACTGTAAGCTAGTGAGAGTTTACATATCTGATCTGGAATGTCTGTTATTTATACTAGCGTAAAAAAAAAATCATCCCCTGCTGTGCCTAGCGGTAAGAATAGAGCGCTGTAATACATGTAGTAGATTTGAATCATGCATGATTCCTTTTTAAGTTGCCATAGATGTAGCTAACTTTAGCTGTAAGTAAAGAGAAACAGGCAATGAAATCACAGGTGTACAGTTCACACAACAGCACAGTGACGAACAAGGAATGAGAATACAGAGGGGTTCACTTGAACACGTTGGGAGAATTAATGATCTAATGTTCAAACCAAAGAAAGTAAACTGCTGAGCTGTTTAGGACACACAGGTCCAGCCTGTGTTAAGAAGCTTTCCACAAAAATACTGATGTGGAGAGGGAAGTATTTTTAAAAGTGGGATACAGATGTCACAAATTCCATTTCCAAAATTAATGCCAGCAAGATTAGCCTTTCCATACCAGAGAGAAGAGCTTTCCAGGTTGCTAACAGTTACAAGTAGTGGTGTTTATCAACTGCCTGTTGATTAAGAATCAAAAGCACTGTTCAAACTATTCCCAATGAATGATCTGATTAAATATAACTCTTATCTTATCTCACCTTCCCAAAGTATTTAGTCTTCATGTTCAAATATAGCCAGTCTTCTCTGCCTTCCGAATGTAAGCTGCTAGATGCAGGCTGTGATTAATACGAAGTTAATCGACTACGTAGGGTGAATGTGTTCTGGAATGCAGCGCAGCACTTTGAGCCGCCACGAGAAGCAGTGAGCACATTTTTTAAATGTCACCAGTGATCTTGAGAGTGAGTTCATGTCTGTTCAGCTTCTGATATCAGAAAGGAGACTGCTGTTCAGAAAGTGCTTTGCCCCCCTTCTTTGAAAATCAGGCCACTTTCTGATGTTGAGCACCCAAAAAATCAAAGAATCCAGGATCACTGCTGACTCTTGCAACATCCTGGCCAAGATTAACTGCTCAAGTGATGGAGCCTAATGCCTGTTTCAATGTCTGAGTGTATCTGGTACAAAGTAGATATTTCTAGATGCCTATGCATAGTCTCACTGCTGTTTCCTGCTGGTTTTGGGGTACGTGGAAATGATTAAAGGTGATTTTTTTTGTTTGTATCCTGAGGTAGCTATTTTGTGTACTAGCCATCTGTTTCAGCATTAGCTTGTGCCTTTAGTGGAGGGGTGGCAAATTATTTCAGGCGGAGGGCTACCTACCCAGTTTTGGCAGGCTGTTGAGGACCACCTGGGTAGCCTTGCCCCTCGACAGGTGCCCTGCCCCACCCCTGGTCACCATCTTGGGACCAATGTCCCAGGGTCAGCACTGGTGGGGCCCAAAGCAGGGCAAAGGTTGGCAGGGGTCTGTGTAGCCAGGCTGGGCCCAGCTGGGACCCCATGCTCCTGTCACCCTGCTCTGGGCCCCACTGGCACAGACCCCAGGACACTGGTGTGGGCCCCGTGCTCCTGCTGGCACCCGCGACTGCTCACTGCCCCTCAGCCTCGCAGTGCAGGTGGGGGGCAGCACACAGCCCTGACCCCCTGCTCGCTGGCAGGGAAGAAGCTGGTGCTGAGCATGGGGACAAGCAGCCCGTTGCCCCCTCCATGGCTGGTGCTCCCTGCTGCAGGCGCTCGCAGCCCAGGCGGGGCTGTCCTGGGCAGGCACAGGCAGTCTGTGAGTGGCTGCAGCGTGGGGCCGCATTTCCCTGGGGTCCTCCCCTGCCCTTCCCCGCCCTTCTCCCTTACCTGAGTTTCCAGCACGGGGCAGCCACATGTTCCTGGGTCAGAAACCCCCGCTGGGGCTTCTGGTTTGGGGGGCAGGGATGGGTAGGCCATGCTGCTGTGGGAGCCACTGGGCTTCCCCTGGGTCCTACTGCCACTGGTTCCTGTCATTTTTTTACAGGAACCAAGGGTAGATAAATTGATTTTCTTAATTTTTGTAGGGGCCTCGTGGGCCAAATCCAGCCTGTGGGCCATATTATGCCTACCCTTGCTTTAGCGCCTCTACAATAGGATAAAAAGCAATAGGAGGAACTGGTGGGGACAGGATAGATTTTGACATACATCTGGCTAGCATGACTGCTTCAGTGTAGGCAAGCTAGCAAATGCAGAGTTACATTTGCCCCCTCTATCGATTTGAAGAACAGCACTGAAAAAAAAAAAGAAAGAAAAACAAATTTTCTTTTGTTGAGACGCCGTGCAGTACAAAGGGTAGTAGATAGCAACGGCGTTCTTGTCCTGTGTAGGACATACATTTTTCCAGCAGGAGGAGTGCTATGACTAAATTGCTTTCAGCGTGTCCTCTGTGGATTAGTCTGGCAGTGTGCAAGGAAAGCAGACAGGGCTGAAACCAGTGGAAGAGCTCAAATGTTGTTTTAATTTTTTATCTGCAATAACAAATGTTTTAAGTGGCATGGGGGGATGTATTCATGAGGCTAGTTAAATCTCGTTTCCCAGCTACCATAAAATAAACTGGTGTGATTAAAATAAGCTTCAGAAGAGATAAAACAAGCATTTTTAGAAGGAGAGAGAGAGACTGGTTCCCAGTAAAAGCTTTAGAAATAACCATAAATGTGACATTGACAGTAACTTTATATCAATACCTCATACCTTAGGGGCTTCCAACTGTAACAGAGCTTAGGTGGCTTTGGGCTGGACTACTGTGAATATGTAGAAGGGAGGACATGGTATCTCCCATCCACATTCACTAGCTGCAGGAGGTGACAGAAGCACCTTCTACATATTGCCTGTATTACTCAGTTGCCAAATAGTGCAATTAACTTAGACTGGTATACATGCAGGTTAAAAATCATGCCATAGAAAAGTTCAACCAGCTATAAAACTGTTGCTGAAAATGTGTAATAACTCTATATCTGGTTGCTCTCCACCTTTAATTTGCACGTGTAGCAGGGTGGTTGGGAGTCCTGTCAGCTGACCAGACTCCCAGCTGCAGGGCTACACCATGCGCGACCAGTGCTGGGATCCCCACGGCGGAGGAGACGCTCAGCCTTGGCAGTGGAGGGCACAGCTGTGATCTTCCCAGCTCCAGGGGTGCACGGAGCACCCCTGCAGCTGGAAGCCCTGTCCACTGAGGGGCTGCCAACCATGGGAGCCTGCTTTCTGCCGGGGCAGGAAGAGCCCGGGATGTGGCACGACAGGAGGTGTGATTGTATGGATTGTACATTAGATCCCAACAAACCTTTACCTGCGTATGTAGAGGGGGCCAAGATAATGTATGGATGTATCATTATGCAAAATTTAAATGTGGAGAGATACTGTCCATTGTTCATAAAATTAATTTTAACATGCCACTTCAGTTTACAGTTGTTTGAAAGGGAGGGAGATCTGTTGCTTACTATATTTTAATGGGATGATCTCAATTAATTTACAGTCAGTAATTAATAAATTGCTTAATACAGCTATGGCATGCATGCAGTCTCCACAGACTGGTAGTCTCCACAGTCCCTAGTCTACACAGAGGGAAAAGAGAAGAGAGGGAGTTTTTTTATTATTATTCCAAAGGTGATGACTATCTTGGGTGTTTGTTTAAGACCACCTTTAAAGGGTCTGATATGCAAAAAAAAATAAATAAATAGTGCTGAGGACTCACCCCTTGAAAATCAGACCTTGATAAGGTATGTCACTTTGGGTACTCAGTCACTAGTCCTTTTTGAAAATCTTTGCCTAAATGCCTTAACTACGGTCACGCTCCCAGTCAGCGGCAGAGTTAGGAACAGAGCTCAGAGCAGAAGGCATTTTCTGGAGTACTAGGTTACTGACATTTACCTTTGATTAAATCCAATGTTATTAGCTTTGAAGGACATGTGGAAAGTTACATGGAGATCAGTGTCAAAATTTGACTCCTAAAAATGTAACTTTAAGCAAGAAATGTAAATAAGTAGAATACAGGAACCATTCCCAAAATATATTTTTATATAAGAATCTAACGTTGCTGTTGTTTAATAAATGAGTGAACGAAATATGATATGGAGCAGTAGGGGATTTATGTGGAGTAATAGGCTTTGTACTGGCCTTCTGTGCAGGAGTGACTTTGAGCTTATACCTTTATCACAAAATCAGCATATGTAGGAGGAAGTTATCTTTTTCTCTGGTAAAATGAAACCCATTAAATGTCTTACCTTATACTGTTAATCCAAAAGGATTCCTTTTTGTATGTGCAGACACAACAAATCCTTCCTTCTTTCCTTCCTTGTAAAACAATACTAGCTGTAAATAAGTAAGAACACACTAATGTTAAGCAAATCTTTTATTCAAATGTCAGCATCCTGGGGACTAAGGTTAAATCATCTTCAAGAAAGAGCGTGGCATCTTATATCAATGTTTTGTTTGCATTTCTTATGAGAATTGTGAAGTAGTTAGGGTGCAACTGCAGCCTCTGGCAGTGAACAAAAGCTCATCTTAAATTACTGTCCTATGCCAGGGAAAACTCCCAAACAAAAGAGGTTCTCACTTGATTTCTAAAGGAGTTGCTGTTTGCTTTCCAGCTCAACAAAGCATTATTAAAGCTGAATTGTCTTTGCTATCGAATATCTGTTAGGAAAATTTTGCATGACAGTTTTTTTTTCTGGCGTAAGAAATCTCCCTAAATATGTTACCTATGTACTATTTGAACCCACAGGGTTTGGGTATTTGTGTGGCAGTAGGGAAGGGGGAGGCTCAAACATTTACTAGCAATTTTTTGTGGAAAACTCTTGGAGGGTCAGAAGAAGTACAGGACTCTCCCCTGTTGGTACAGAGCTGTTACCCCCAGAAGTACAGTTTTTTTTGGGGGGGGGTTAACTCTCTCATGTGTACTTCTTTATATTGATCTCTATCTGAAGATAAGCTTTTGATACACATAGCAAAAGCTGGAGGGGTTAAAGTGACAAAAACTGTTAGTGTCATGGAAAAATTCTCAAGAAAGATTAGAATGGTTTGGAATTAAAGAAGACCTTGAATAAGAAATATGATAAAATATGCAGAATAATTAATAGTGCAGAGAAGTACTAGATAGAGATCACATACCTCATCCTTTTTTCATCAGTCAAGAGCAAGGGTTTCAGGCAAGAAAATAAATTTAAATGCGATCAAACAAAATATTATTTTATATAACACACAATTCTACTGTGGAAGTCATTGTCAAGTGGTATAATTAAGGCCAATCACTTGGCAAGTGGGGGGGGAAAAAAAGCATTTAGGCCAGGTACAGACAATGTAATTTTACCTGTATAAGTGATTGGAAGCGGGTTTATGCCCATAGTAGAACAGAAGTTTGGCATGCATAAACTGACTGGTACAAAAATGGCAGAGCCTGGCCTAAGATTTGCCCCCTGCCCCTGATCTATGCTGGTTTAGTGGTTTATAGAAAACCACTTAACTTAGATCCTCGGGGTTGCTGAGTGGCTGTACCCAGGCTAGGGTATTTCTAATTAGTACTAATTAATTTAATACTAATTTATAGAGCTGTTATATAATAAGGATGGGATGAAAAAGCTGAACGTGAATCATAGGTTCCAGAGGGTGATGTTTCTACAGGGCTTCAAATGGGGCAGATACGGGACAAAACTATCTGTTGTTTGTATGCTGCCTATTGCTGGGGGGGGGGGTCGTCCTCTGATCTTCACCTGGGACTCTGCTAGCAAAGTAGAAATAATAAAGAATAACTCGACCCATGGCATGACTTTGCAAGATGTTCCTTCACAAACCAAGTGTAATAAAACAGTCTCAAAGCCCCTGTTAACTTCAGTCGCCTGAGGTTTCCTCTGAGATTGACAGCTATTTTAACTGGAGTTTGTAAGGGCTTCTATGAAACTATATTCAAAACAAAAATCAAACGAGAAGTAGTCATATCCGTCCAGATTGCAATTAGAGGTAGAAAAAATGCATGCATGGATCTGTGATGTTTTACAAGCCTAGAGAAAGTTCTAAAACATGCTTTGGCCAATGATTTAGGAATATTTTTTTTCCTTTTGAAATCCACATTCTTCCCCCAGCCCGCCCGAAGGAAAAGAGATTTTTTTTATTTGGCTCCCAGAACTGATAAATTTCTAAAAGCTTCTGCATTATAGATCTTGACTTCTGTAGCTGACTTTAACAGCTCCTTTGGAACAGAAGACTCAATATTAATGCAAGTAACTATTATGGCAGCTTCAGACTTTACACAGATTGTAACAGCTTGCGCTTCAATGCTTTCTTTGCAAAACAGGTCTTCTCTTCATCCTGTCCTTCATCTGTTCTTTTAGGTGTGATGTGATGGGACTAGCATTGTTTTGATTCAGATAAATACTATGCATTTCTGTGGATATATGAGTGAACCAGAAAGAAACAGTTTGTATCTCTGCCATGGACCGAGTCTGAAACTTTATGAAGGGCTGGAATGGTTCAGTGAAGAAATGTCCTTCCTCGGGAACCCAGATCACCCAGCTAGCCCATAAACTCTTTTTCCTTCTGACTGTGATCCCTATAAAGAAGCTTCCCTGCCCCCCCAAATTGTTATGCCTTGGTTTTTAAAGGGGGCATGGATGGGACCCTACTGCATAACCGAGAGTGAAGACGTTAGCGTGCAACTTGTTTATGAAGCGGTGCGATTCATAGCAGGAAAATAGAAGTTATTAAGATATGGGCAAGAGCAGGACTTTTGGCGATGCACAGGTATCAACCTCTAGCCCAAAGAAGGACAGGTAACTGAACAATGAGGTATAGTTTAATTGTATAAGGTATAATATTGCATTTTAGGATGGGATACCTCAGAACATGCCGGATTCCCTCTTTCCCCACCGCAGCTTGAGCAAGGAGATTGTTCTTTCCAAATACAGTTTTGAACTGACCATGCATTTCTTCCCCACGCCCAGGTAAGCAGCTGTTCAGAACCTCGTCACTTTGCTGCTGCTGCTGCTTAAGTTGCAAAATGTATTGTTGTGAGGAAAGCGAGAAGATGCAGGAAAACAGAATTAGTGACACAGAATGATATGCAGGACAGAGAAGAGGGGAGAAAAGGGGAACAAAAGGCTGGGAAAAAACAAAGTCTGGGATGGGAAGTGAGGGGAAAATGAGAGGAGAGGGGAGATACAGGAAACAATGAAGCCATAGGATTTTGAAAAAGGGGATCAGGAGCAGTTACGGGCACTGCAGGGGTGGCTGCATCCCTGCTCCCAGCCTCCCCACCATCACTAGGCCAGATAAACTGATGGGTCTCAATCTGTGGTCTGCAGATCCTTGGGGGGGTCTGCAGACTGGGTCAAAGGGCTCTGCAAAAGATGACTACGATCAATCAAAAGTATGTGAATACCCACACTTACAATTCATAGGGGTCCGCACCTTCATTTGAAATTTTTTAGGGGTGCAGCAAATGAAAAAAGGTTGAAAACCACGAAGATAGACTATGCTATGGGAGAAACAGCCTGAGATGATTTTTTTTTTTAAAGTCCCTGAATCAGGTAAGAACTCGCCCCATTCTCTGCACCCTCCGTGCTAAGTGGTACATCCCCTGCCCTCCTGTTCTCTCCTTCCCCCTCTCTCCTTATGCTTGTGGGTGCAAGAAAGGGAGACCTGTCCACAGCTGCCATAAGAGCATGTGAAATCCTATGAAATATGATCTTTCATTTCTACCCAGGAGAACTTTTACAATCTTTTCTCCAATGCCTGATGAAGGGTGTTTGTGCCTGAAAGCTTGCTTAAAAAATACGGCTACAACCTGGATACCTAACTTAAGAACTGCCATTTAATGAACTATTTTGCCCAGTATCCCGTCATACAGGCTAAGCACAGACAAACAAAATGCCCGAGGCTCAGTCAATTAAATCATTGCAGGTTAATGTAAGCTGCATAGATTTGAACCAATAAACAAGTGAAGAGACATTCATTTTTGATTCTGGAAATCAGAGGCGGGCAACAAAAATGATCAAGGGCTTGGAAGGCAACTCATTTGAGGAGAGGCTAAAGGAGCTAGGCATGTTTAGCTTACATAAAAGTTGCTTAAGAGGGGAATAACTACAGTCTTCAAATACTTTAAGGGCTGTCATCAAGAATAGGGAAAGCATCTTTTTTTTCTCTTGCTGCGGAGAGCAGGACCCAGACCAACAGCTTGACGTTGCAGCGAAGTAAAATTAGGTCGGATATCTGGAAAAACTTCTTCACTGTTAGAATAGTGAAGTAGTGAAATTAGACTGCCCGTTACTAGAGGTGTTCAAGGAGAGGTTGGATAGCCGCTGGTTGGGCATGGTCTAAGCGTAGTTGTTCTACATGTAGTTGTTCTGCATGATCGAAGTGTAGTAGATGTTTAGGATTGTAAATCCAAGAAAAAAGGTGACAAAGCCGATAGAGAAATACAGAGCGCCCGGGCGAGGGACTAACAATAGAAGGATGGGGGTGAATGCCTGTCTTCTACCATGGGTATTTCTCAAGCGTCTGGGCTTTGCTAGTTGCTCTTGCTCCTCCCCCTTCCTCCTTTTTTTGGCTATAGGTTAGGGTGTTTTTAAGCCTCCCCAGAGGCATTAAGTGTTTGTTACAGCTAAACCTTTGGTCTTCAACTCAGGTGTGCTGATTTTCCTGCTAGGAGCAAAGCTAGAGGTTCCTGGCTAGAAGATCTTCCCCCTTTGCTCATGGTCAGACCAATCACTATATTTGGGGTCAGGAAGGAATTTTACCCAGTGATCATATTGGTATAGACCCATGTGGGGGGGGGTTGCCTTCCTTTTTAGCTGGGGATATGGCTCTCTATCTGGGACCTCTTTAGCATATATTGACAACATATTATAGAAGCAGGACGTTGGCTGCCATGGTTCGCCTGCTTTATCTGTGGCAGGTTAGGTGGTAGGTCTATGTTGTGTCAGGGTTGAGGGTAGTATTATGTAACGTTTAGATTATGATTACATGGGATGGTTTGGATTGGGATGATCGTGCCTTGGGCGAGGGTTGGACTAGATGACCTCTGGAGGTCCTTTCCAGCCCTGCTTCTCTATGACTTTGACTGAAGATGGTAGACTATCACAAACAATTAACACCACATGGCTATGCTGTACACAGGTTTAGGGCAGAACATGGAGAATCCCACGTGTGGCTGAAATTGCAGGGAACAATAGTATATAGATGTATAGTGTATTAAATTGCATAGGAACTAGTGGGTCCAAATGCAGGTTCAGGACCGAATGGGGGGGAAGCAAGTCCAGCCCGACTTCTCTATGATCCTATTTCAGCAGAGTTAATGTCCTGAAAGCACTAAGCTGGGTTCCTTGATGAGTGATTATTTTTCAATCAGTTCTCATCTCTTTTTTGGGGAGTGGGGTGAGGGGGATACCTAAAGCAGTGAATGGCCAAGAAGGCATTAATTTCTTGATGTGTTAGTCTCTATTATAATTATTGGTATGAACCCAGCTAGGACTGGGGTCGCATAGCACTAAATGCGGTTATACACTCCCAGGTTAGAGTCCCAGCCTCTAACCCAAATAAAGAATAGGAGGGGAAACAAGGTCAGAGGTGAAGTTAATTGACCACAGTCACCCAGTAGCAGATCTGGAACTAGAACCTTTGACGCCTTTGTCCCAACAAAGCTTTATGCACTAGATCATGTTGTCTCTTGAAGCTGTTCTTTTTGTATAGCTGAAGCAGATTTAAAAGAGATTTCAAAGCTGCTGTTTTACCATCCAGCTTTTAAGGAGCCCACGTGGAAAGCTAGACTTTTCTGCCAGCCTCCATCCACTTCAGCAAGATGTTTACATGGCAAGAAAATGCTTCCAGTGTACTTTCAGGACCTCTTGTTTATACCCTTCATTCCAAATGAGACTATGACATGATGAAGACAACAGGTAGCCAGAACATTTTCATCTAGTTGTTCTCCTCTTGCATGTACACCAAGTATAGAAATGCCACCAGGTACCAAAAATGTATTTGTTTGGCTGTTCCATAGCTAGTGAAGTGACTACGATGAGTTCTGATTCTCCTGTCACTTGCACCAGTTTTATACCAAAAGCTTCCTACTAAGATCAACAGAATTGCTCCTTTTTCTTCACCTGTGTAAGCGAAAGGAGATTTGGGCCTAACAGTTCACTTCCTTGTTTCCACTGTATTTTAAATCAATATAAAATATTTGTTTTGTTAATGTTAAAACGTGTACTGATGTTAATTATTTCTTTCTGTTCCTCTCCTTATAATTAACACCTGCTATTAGCTAATGAGTGCTGGCCTGGTAAAGCAGAAAGAGGCTCATCATGCAAATTGCTATGTCCATTTTGGATCCATGCCCCAGTTTTACATCTTATTTCTTACCTTTTATTTTAATGATCGTAGCACCATAGCTTAGTGGGGTTCATCAAGTACCCAACAAAGTTTTTCTCTCGCTCACACCTCAGCACTATTAACAGATGATTGAAACATTACCATTGAACAATGATAAAGCACGGTGGTGTTTGCTGGTCTGATCATATGAGTATAAAAACTTTGTTTAAAGTGGGCAGGAGAAAAAGACTCCAGCAGGCTGGTAGGAACAAATGATCAAATTGTGTTAGGTCCGTGACTCAACAAGCTATGGCTGGATCCAGTTGGCAGGGTTGGTTCAGGGGCTGGGTCCAGCATGGAGTTATCATGTAGTCAGTCTACAGGTGCAATCTTGTATTCCAGCTTAGCCCCTGTGTGCTGTCCCAGACCCATGTGTCAGATCCAGCCATGGCCCATAGGCTTTCTATGTACAAGCCTGAGCGCATACCAGCACAATCCAATGGATTGGCCCATAGGGCTCCCCACAGGTCAGGAAATGTGGTGTTGGGGGAGCAATGGCAGCATTAATTGCTGCAGCTCCAGAAGTCTCAGCAATTAATGCTGCCACTGCTTTCCCTTTACCAAATTTCCCACCCTGTAAACTAGATGAAAGCCCTGGATTGGGTTGGAGGCAAGTATTACTGCTTTCAAGGGTGCTGCAGGGTGCCACACAATATTAGTGCAAACACCTACACATGGTGTGAAAAAAAAAATCCTGAGGTTTCAAATAGGAATCCATAGTATCAAAAACTTCCTGACCTGGCTGAAATCTTTCTGAGTTCTTTGCAACAGAAGAACTGCTCTATTATTGTTCTGTAGTCAAAAAATGAGTGAAAGGTAAGAGCGGGTGTTTTCCAAGGATGCCCAAAGTCTAACAATGGGTGTCTCGAGTCAGAAAAGGTTGAGAACTACTGGAGTAGATTCTCATATCTGGCACAATGGCACACACATTAAGTAATTAAATTTAACTGAAGTCAAAAGAATTACTGGTATTCTGCTCCTAAGCTAATATGTCATATCAGATTTTTAGGTTGTGCCTATGTGTGTGCATGCACATGCATTATATTATTTATATATAATATAAAAATGATAGACTGTAATGGCACACACCTGTGTATGTGTGCATGCCCATGCCCATGTGTGTGTAGGCAAGATTTTCAAAACCAGTCATTTTGGATATTTAATTATAAAACATTTTTTCAGTGTTTGCCAAGCACCTGACCTCTGGAAATCTGAGTGCTTTAACATTTCTGAAGTCAGATGGCCAAAAGTTGGAACCTTAACCACCCCACACGAGTTATTAGTAACTTTTGGGGAGAAAAAATCAAGAGGCAGGCATCTCGTAGAATAATATTTATGACAAGATTTAATTAGAATCTGTATTGTAATGTGGATGTACAAAAGGACTGAATTAAGTTGCACTGGTAGCCTGCAACTGTTGAGTGCTTGTCTCTGCAATATTAACATGCTTTTCATCTTCTTTCCTGAGAATAATACTAAAGCAAAGCATATTCATTATTCTCTTTTAGTAGCTTCAACAAAGTACTCCTACAGAGCTGAAAATTGTGAACACTATAAACAAAAATCAAAGTGAAAGCAAACCAAATGACACACAGCTTCAAACTCTTACGGCAAACATTTATTGATGATACCAGACTATTAATTTCAGTCTGTCATTCTTTCATTGTTTGTGGGACCAGAATAAAGTCACCAAAATGTGCAATGTCAAGTGCTCAAAAGCTAGGAAATGCCATTATTAATGTTGCTAAGGCACCAAAATAATCATCTCGAAGGTCTTAAACTCTGCCAAGCAAAAAGAAAAAAGCATTTGCTATACTCATCCTAAAATAAAGGATGCTGAAAGAATCTGTATCAGTGATACAGAAAATCGGATTACGTTGTGAGCCATTATTTGCTAATACTTCAAGTAGTCAGAAGACAATACGGTCATGCCTTCAGACTCAATATTGCTCCTCCTGAGATAATGGCTAACCTTGCATTGCCTTCAGTGGCAGCAAGGTTGTATTGTTGTATTCTGGCATGACAAACTTCAGAATTCTTCACGCTAAGACATTCCAGTATGCTACAATGCAAAAGCAAAAAACCACTAATCTTTCTCCTCCTACTCAAAAAAAGAAGCAAAAAAGCTTTTTTTTTAGGGTCCTATGGAAATCAACAGAATTGACCCACAATCATACTGTAATTAAATAAAATCTGCAATCTACTTCTGTCACTTCAGAAGTCATTATTTCTGGGAAATTAGGATGGGAAAAGCCTCTGGTCATATAGGAATAAATGACGAAAGAAGGCAGATTTCAATGTTTTAGGTGCAATTCAATAATTGGCAAATGAATTTTCTTGTTAATGTAGCTTAGCTTTTAAAAAGCTCATTTTCATTTCCTTTTAGCTCGACTTGGCCGTGCAAAAGAGCAAGGCAGGATAAGAACATTCCTCACATCATGAGACTAGTTGGGGGTAGGTACTATTCAACCTGAGTGTAGATATTAGAATCTGGCCCAATATAATTTAATCAACATTGGCCATTCCTTTTATATAAAAGAAACAAAGTCATTGGAATTCAGCACTGGCACAGGATCAGTGCCTCCTGCTTTGATAATAAATGTCTTGGATTTGCCCTGGCATTTATTTATTCATAAGCAGCGGCAGGAGGCCATGGTCCTGTGACAACATTCTGTTTCACCTGATATTATTGCTTAAATATATTTAAAAATGAAGTTGCTGAAGTTTTCTCTGGAAAGGCTGCAAAAGTAATTGTCATTCTCCTCAAGTCCAAACTGAAGCATCAGTAAAGGAAAACCCAAGCAGCCTTACAATTCAGTGGCACAACAGGAGTTTATTGTATTTCATTTTTTAAATTATTATTATTCTTCTTGATGTCGTATGGTAGCACCGTCCCTACTCCAGTGCCTTTGTAAACTAAAAAGCTGATCCTGGCACCACATGAATGAGAGAGCCTTTTGTGTCCGTGTGTACCCAGACCTGGACACAAGCATGGGTGAACTGGGCACCTGCCTGGGGCCCCAGACGGAAAGGGGGCCGGAAAATGAAGAAAAAATTACACTTGCTAAAAAAAATTCTAATTTGTGCATATCTAGAATTGGCGATGTTATCAATTGAGAATGAACTATTTACAGACATTGAAATCACAGATGTGATACAGATTTTTACAACAAAAAAATCATGATCTCTGACAAAGGGTGGCCGGATACTGAAAGTTCGCCTGATACAAAAGACTCCGTCAGGAGTGTAGATATGGTACTGTGTGCACCCCCACTGAATCAGGACTGTAGCTTAAATATTAACGGGGTGTAGTCGGCAAGTAGTATCACTGGCTAAGGCTTTATCTTAGAGCAGCACCTAGAGTCTCCAGCGAAGATCGGAGGCTAACTGTCCCAGGCCTGGAACAGTCACACAACCGAAGCTGGTGCCTGCTTCTAAGCCATGGGTCAGCGATCTCTGCCTGCCGCATGGCCTGCAGAACGGTTGGATCTGGCCGCCTGCAATATTCAGCGGTGTGGGACGAGCTGCAGGCACCCTCCCCATGCTGAGACAGCTGCTGGGGGAACAAGTGGTGGTTGGTGCCCAGGTCCTGATCCTCACCTGCCTCTGCCCAAGGACAGGTCATTCTGTCCCGCATCAGGAAAAGGTCGCCTGCCCCTAGTCCAGGGTGGGAGGAGGAGAAGTGAAGTGATTGCCCGAGGTCACACAGCAGTTGAGTGGCAGAACTGGACACCGAGGACAGCTCTCCTTGACTTCTTGTCCAGTGGATCATGCCACCCCACAACAGGAGCTCATGTGAAACAAATGCTGCTGTATTCTGTATAAGACACTTTGCCACTCCCAGTCTCAGGGCCAGGCCTTGAAACCCCCTCAAACTTCAGCAGGAACAGGATCCAGACTGTGTCGTAGAAGGCCAGTTTTCTCAATGGGAGCTACGAGGACAGAGAGAGATCTCACGACCTCCCCTGGCCTTGGCACTGGGCAACTCGTTTGGATCCAATCTCAGACAAAAGGCCACACTATAAACTCCAGCAGAATGAATCCGAGGGGATCAGGTTGCTCTCCCTTTGTCATGTGACCTTCTGGAATCCCAGCCAGGCCCCGGGTCTATTTTCATGCTGATAGAGAGGGAGTTTCTTTAAAACGGGGGATCCCAGCTCTGGTGTTGCTGATTATTTTTTTTCCCTTCCTTTCCGGGCATGTGGGACTCTAGGATCTCCCTTTACTTCTTGGGAAGTTCTTTGTCTTTGCAAATATCTCTTTGCCAAGCCTTTATAATTAACACCCCCTGACCTCCCCTCCCACTCCAGCTTCTCTCTCCCCAGACCTGCTGCAGGAGTTTTGCCTGTCTGGGAAAAAATATCATACGCTTAAAAGGCAAGTGTGTGTAGGGGGTAATACTTCTGCAGCCATAACCAGTAGTGGGGTGTGTGTGTGTGTGTGTACGGGGCTTAATACTTCTCTAACCACATCCCAGCCACAACATGTGTGTGTAGTAATATTTTTCTACCCACAACCAGTAGCAGTGTGTGTGTAAGGGGTAATGCTTCTTCAAGCACAAGCGCCGTTTGTTCCTCTCAGGGGTGTACGTGGTAGCCGTGTTGCTCTGAGACAAAAAGCCCTACAGAAAACCAGAACTCTTGGTTCCAAATAATACCTTTTATTAGACCGACAGGAAAGTGTGCGTGTGCGTGCGCGCGTGCATGCGGGAGAGCAGAGAGCTGCGGCAGCAGCACAAACTTTCCTGGGAGGAGGGGGCGGATCCTCCCTCCCCGCCGGCCGCGAGCAGTGCGGGAGGGGGAGGCTGCACCAGGGGCCCAGCCCCTTTCCCAGGCGAACGAGCCCCTCGTCCGCCCCCGGAGCTGGGCGTCGTGGGAGCCGGGGGCTCGGGAGCGCCGGTCGGAGCGACCTGCCGGGCGCTGCTGTGGCTCTCGGCCCCTGCAAGCGCCGGGCACCGAGCACGAGGGGACGCGAGCCCGGCCGGGGCTGCACAACTTTCGGGGCCGGGCTGGTGCTGCTCGCAGCCCCCGGCGCCGCTGCCCTGGAGGGCGACCGGGGCGGGCGAAGCGGCGTCTCCCTCCCGGGCCCCGCTGACATTTGGCTGCCGATTTGCCGCCGAAGTCTCCGGGACTAGTCGCACCCCGCAGCCGACCCCAGCCAGGTGGAGCCGGGTGTGCGGGGCGATTGCATGAAGACGGTGCCTCTCCCCGCAGCGGCGGAGCCGCGGGAGGGGCGGCCTGGGCTGCTCCAGCGGAAGACCCCGGCGGCGGTGCCTCCGGCGATGGCTTGCCTGGGAGCCTGGCTCCGCGTCTGCCTGCTCTGGGCTGCGCTGGCAGCGCGGGCGGAAGGTGAGTGGCTCCCTCCACCGCCCTCTGCGGGGTGCTTGGCACGGGATTAACTTCTGGCGGCGGGGCCGCTCTGCTTTGTACCGGCGGCGCGACAGCATCGGCGGGAGGGGGTCCCCTCGGCCGGCCCCGCGCCCCGCAGCATTGCCCCGGCCCGGGCCCTGCGCAGGGCGGCTGCCGGGGGACTCTGCCCCGTTGCGGGAGGGAATGAATGGGCGCGCGTCACGGGGGAGGGAGCGCGCGTCACAATGGCCTGCCCCGCCGGAGCCCGCGCGTGGCTGGGGCAGGGGCGCACAGCGGGGCCCGGGCACCCAGTGCCGAGGTCGGGCCAGGTGCAGCGGGCTGGGCGAGGCGACCGCTTGAGGTCCCTTCCAGCCCTACTTTCCCACGACCCTAGAAGAGCCAGGGCTGAGGGGCGCAGGGAGCTGCACCCTCGGGGCAAAGCTGTCTCCTGAGGGCGGGAAGTGGGCTTGCATGCATAAGCTTTGGGCTGGGCTGGCAGGGAGGGACCCTCCTCCCGCCACTCCTCCCTCCAGCCCAGCTGAGGGGTGGTCCTGTGCTGCTTCAGCCACCTGTTGCAGGCAGCTGGGGCCAGCAGCTGCGGTGGGGGATCCAGCACCGGGGCTAGACTCCGCTTCCCTTGCCGCCACTCATGGCAGCCCTTGCAAGCTGGGAGGTGGCGAGTTCTGGCAAGGTGCTCTGTGCAGGGCCAGCTCGTGCTACAGCCACCCCTTGCTGCCTGCCCCCCAGTCTTGCCCCCTCACCTTCTGTTTGCTGCCTCTGCAAATGTGCTGAGGATTATGATCCTTTCAGGCAGCAAGAAAAGGGGAGCGGAAGGTTTTGCCATGAAGGAGCAAGCAGGCTGCAGACTTTTGGCACCCCAGGTTCGTCTGGGTGGAGGGAGGTCTATGGGAAGCACCCCCATGGTGCAGGGGCCCAAGTCCTCTGGCAAGTGCATGACTAGGAGCCTGGCGCCCTTGCCAGGACAGCCTGCTGCTGCTCCCTTGTGGTTTGCCTGTCTTGCAGTCTGCTTCAGTGCCACAGGCGTGCTCCAGCTGGCTTTCAGACAGCAAAGTCCGTGCAGCCTGGCCACCTGATGAAATCAGTAGGCAGCTAAGGAAGTGCTTTTTTGGTAATGCAATGCATAATTAACCTGAGGAACTGACTGTCACAGGATGTGGTGGAGGGTATATAACTTCATAAAGGGGACTGGAGAGTGTATGTGTCACAGGTCCACCCGCCTGCTATTAAATACACCGGTCAGACGTGTAACTTGGCTTAGGACTTTCCGAAACCTAGGGATTGCTGGTGACTTGTTTGGATCCAATCTCAGACAAAAGGCCACACTATAAACTCCAGCAGAGTAGTCTGTACACTGCTGGGCTGTGCCTAGCGTAGACACATCCTTGGTGTCTCCCTTGCCCAGGTGTAAAATGGGCATAAGGATATTGACTCTTGTCCCAAGAGTATTCTGGGATATTCAAGTGTGCATTGGTTGAGATGCCTAGATAGATTTTTTCTGCGTTTTTTTTTTTGGGATTTAGTTCTAGAAGAGCAGAGCTTTTATTTGACTGCATCTGGAGTTGGCTAGGTTTGTATAGGGAGCTGCAGATACAACCCAGTCTCTTAACATCCAGAGTATATTTCTGTCATGACCATGATGGCTGCTGAGGAGTGCTTGGCTCCTCTTTGTTCTTGCTCAGCGTGCTCCAGATCCTGGAAATAAGGCAGGGTAGCTGTCTTAGAAACAACCCTCAGCGTTCAGCGAGAAGCACGGCCGAGACAGGGAGGCAGAGAGTGCTAGAGCGCTGTGCTGCTCTAAGTCCGCTACATTGCCTCATTCCCAGGATTTGGTATTCTTCAGCTGAAAGCAGGTGGGTGGGCGGGATGTTCTTCTTGGTGATAGTACTAGGCCTGGCCTGGAGATGGTGCTGCCAAATGCCTATTCTCTTCCTTCATTCACCACATTACACTGTCTGCCTTTTATATTGCAATATGTAAGCAGTGTGGCTACGACTACATTAGGCTTTTCCCTCTAAAGCACTAGGGCCCAACCTTTTTTGGTAGGTGTGCCATCTGGTAAACATCTCATCCTTCCTGAGTGCCCCTCGGGTCCATTTCTCCTGCCCTGTGAGCTCTGCCCAATCTGCTGCTATGCTTTCTGCTCCCTGCCCTGTCTGCTGCTGTGTTCTTTGCTCTCTCCCCTGCCTGCTGCCTATGCCACTTGCAGCACACGTGCTATGGATCGATCACTTCTGCTCCATAAAGTTTCTAGCTCTTGCTGCCAGGGGGACAACTCCGCCATTGGTAGCAGTGATAACTGTCCCACTTGGCCATCAGTGCGTTGCGCGTGATGTCACATCACTCTCCCAGGACAAGTCTTTGTAACACTGATGGGAACACCAGCACCTAGTTTAATTTTGCACTCTTCCTATTCGGGGGGAACTGGGTTTGGCAACAGCCAGGAGCTGATAGAGAAGGCCTTAGAGTGGTTGTTTGTCCCACGTAAAAATTAAGCTAGGTTTTGAGGAAGCAGTTGGGAGGTTTTACTTGGAGGACTCATGGCAGCAGGTGATTGCTGTGAATGGAACTGAGCCAGTGTAATCCAAGTAGTCATTTCTATAGTATTTAAAAAGCAGGAGAGAAAATATCATGGGCAGGTAGATTTCAGACCGTGTGCACTGTATGGTGTTCGGCCTTTTTGCTGGTGAATTTTAAATCGTTTTTTAGAAGGAGCGTGCTGTGTAGATGGGTGTGTTCCCTGCATTCGCGCTCTCCTGCTGGCAAAGGCCCTTTTTGTCCTGTACTGCCATTATCAGTGTGGCGTTGGGATGGTATGCATGACAGCAAACACCTGGTAGCATAATCGTCCTATGTAGCTGCCTTTGTTTCCAGTACAGTTCCTTTGCTGTCCCATTGCACGTGGCATTTTATTTCCTTCTATGCTATATAGAGAGGGGAGGATATAAAATCTGGTTGAGTTTTACTTGCTGTGGAAACGGTAGCCTTTGACTTTGTTTTAAATTTAAACCGTAGTGCTTCGCTGACATAAACATTTAATTTAATTTAATGCTTTTCGGATTATTAGTCAGTAACAATTAACATATGATTACTTCAGTCACTAGGTACGTTTTCATAACCTAAGTCATGTTAAAAGCTCAAATTTTATTGAAAGTTAATGAGACTTAGTCTCTTAAGTCAAGGAGACATCTCTACAGGCTTTGCCCACTCTCTGTAGTTATCTTGGTCAATTATAGCAGTCATGTGTTTCGTTAAAGAGCACCACTGTCCAGTGTAAAGTCAAAGAATCAAATATGGGAGGAATTATTTGTGAGTAACCTGCCTTGCCTGAAACTGTCCAAATGGCCTCCCAAGTTTAGAGGATACGACACAAGAGTGCCCAGGCAATAGGCTTACATTTTTCCTTCTAGGGTTGTTCAGTGTGTGAGTGGAAATGTGTTCCTTTAGGATTCAAGGCAGCTCTTTCTTTTCAAATGTATTGGGATTTGCAGAAGATTACTCTTCTGTAAAACCACTGTGTGAATTGGAATCCTAGGCAAAGTCCATGAACTTGAATTGAAAACTTTGCTGTTCAAGATGTGTTGTATAGATTTTACAGAACCGTTAAGTGACTGTCTCAAGGTCAGGGTGCTTCAGCAGTAAGAAAATTAGCTAAAAAGCATAGACTATCCATCTGTGCATGTATTCCAGGTCAGTACTAGTGTACCCCGTAGCTGCCATTACAGTCTGTGGTAAGGTGAAACATGTCCTTGCTTTTAATTCAGACTTTAAGAAACAGGCTTTTGTGTCTTTTATTTGCAGTTATAAAGAGGCAGATCTGATGCTGCTAAATGCAGTCAAACAAATAGGGTGTAGGACTAAGAATTTGGAGAAGTGGGATCTGTCCCCATCTCTACCACTGCCCTCCTGTGTCATCTTGGGCAATTTTTTTCACCTGCCTGTAAACCCACATCCCTTCCCATGCCTCTCCTTCTGCTTGCTTAGACTGTAAATTGTTTCTGGGATAGACACTGTTTCACCGTCTGTGTGTGCAGTGGTTAGCACAATGAGATTCAGATTTTGATTACAACCTCTACATACAGGAATATGATATGTTAATTCTTTTTTTCTATTATCTTTGGCTTTTCAGAACTTTTAGATTTTCAAGAATATCTTACAATGGCTTAGACATATTAATTTACTTGTTAGGATGCCAAACTTCCTTTCAGTTGAGGTAAGAAGAAAAGCAAGAGCAGTAATCCTATTGCAAGGGTAAAATGGTGTTTTCCATCTAATTAAAATGTACTGTTGAGGCAGCATATGCCACTGGTCTTTTGTTTTGAATCTTGAGGTGTGAATAGATTTTAAACATTGAAACTACCATTTATCTTTTCATAATTAGAAGAAAAGTAGGTAAAATACAATAGAGTCCCATTGTATCAACCTCTGTTTTATAATAGCCCCCTGCTTTTAACAATCCTGCACTAGGGAGCAATTTTTCATTATTATGATGCAGCAGATTGACTAACCCTATTACAGTGAACACTCTCTTTTAATGAAGTTTTCTCCTGGGGCTTCTTTCTAAAGAGATTTTAGTGTATTGTAAAGTGAAACTGAAACAATTCAGGAGAAAGGTGAGGTACAGTAAAGACTTCTTTAGTGGTTAGTGTTTATAATGATAAAAAGTAGGTTCTTATAATAAGCATATCTCTTGGAGAACTCCATGGGTCTGATTACTAGGTGGAATTAATTGCCCATGACGAGGGGTGCACCAAGAGAGATTTTGGGGGCCGATACAGATAGCTGATTTTTAAGGAGGCATATAAGCCAATACCTATCCAACTTCCAATACAGCTGTGCACAGCTGGTAAGTCTGGTGTAGTGGAAGGGACGGAAGAGGCATGGGGGGTGCAGATCAAGGTCCCTGTGTGAGGGAGGGAGTGGGGCTGAGGCTGGGGCAAGCATCGCCCAGCTGAGGTGGGGCAGGGCATGAGATGGAGCCATGGCTCATTCAGGGGGTGCTGGGGGGGGGAGAGGGGGCAGCTGTCACTGCTGCGTGCACCCTGGGAAGGCCCGTGGGAGGGGGTGTGGCATGTGCCCCGTATC
Organism: Caiman crocodilus; assembly: GCA_030014935.1. Classification (NCBI taxonomy): domain Eukaryota; kingdom Metazoa; phylum Chordata; order Crocodylia; family Alligatoridae; genus Caiman; species Caiman crocodilus. The sequence goes on from JAGPOW010002911.1 coordinate 1,174,895, forward strand.
TACATGGGGTGCAGGCAGGGCGGGATGCAACTGCACATCCGGCAGCATGGAGAGCTGTGTGCAACTGCTAAATCTGTTGTGGTGGAAGAGGAGGGGCATGGGGGTGCAGATCGAAGTGAGGAAGATGTGGAGCTGTGGCCAGGGCAGGGGACACTCAGGATGGAGCTGCGGTTCATCCAGGGGCCGCGGGAAGGGAGGGGAGCAGCTCCTGCCACCGCGCACGTCTCGTTTGGTGGCTCATCTGCTCATTCAGTGGCTCTCGCCACTGCTCCCACTGCTTGTCTGGGAGGGTATCGGGGGGCATGTGCTCTGGATCTGCATGGGGCATGGGCAGGGTGGGCTGCAGCTGTGAGCTGGGGTGGCACCAGGTAAGTCGTGGCAGCAGTGCTGGGAGGGGCTATGGAGGAGGGCTGTAGCCTCTCTGTAGCTCCCCTCCCAGCACTGTTGCTGCCCGCCCCACACAGATTAGGGGGCACATGCCCTCCCGGGTGAGTGGTAGGAGCTGCTGGATGAGTGGATGAGCCACTGAATGAGATGTACACAGTGGGGGGAGCTGCCCCCCACTCCCCTCCTGTGCCCCCGGATATGCCATGGCTCCATCCTGCACCCTCCCCTGCCCTAGCTGGGCAGTGCCTACCCCAACCCCACATCCTCCTCAGAGTGGGGGCTTTGATCTGCCTCCCCATGGCCCTCCCTTCCCCTCCACCACAACAGACTTACCAGCTGCATGTAGCTCTCCACAGTGCCAGCTGTGCTCTTCACTGCTACATACTGTGCTGTGCCTGCGTGCACGCACAGGCCATTTATTGGCCAAATTATCGACCACTTCAGGCTGATTTCCAATATAGACAATTTTCTTTATATTGGTGCTGATCTGATCTCGAACCAAGGTACCTTTTGCACCTCTATCCATTACACCTTGCTGAGGGCTTGCAGGAGGTGGAGATGTAATTTTGTAATCTGTCTCCACTACAAGAGTGATATTCACTGAGGGCCAGGAAGTATCTTTCTAACTTCTTGAACCCAAGGTAAAGGTCATTTCACATACAGCTCTCAATTTTAAGCAGCTGTTCTAATGTAGCCCCAAGGTTTCTTGCATAATTTCCTCTAATCTGTTTTTCAGATTTTAAGGGAAATCCTTTTTCCAGGCATCCAAAATCTGTTAGTCTCATGGGTGGTCCTTCTAGGCAGCTTTCATTGCCTGCTCTTCTCCCCCTTTTATTTTTCAATTTCTTGCATAGCTTTTCATTTATATTCTTGTCATATCTTCAGTAGACAGATGTGCACAGCTGTTTGAAACCTCCCTCCCAGAAAATAAGGGAACTGTCATTCAACTTGTTCATGATTTCATTTTCCACCTTCTCACTTGATTTATGAAAGTGGAGTGTACAAACTGTATCTCACCAATCAATTGCTTGGATAATCTTTCCCTTTCATTACCGTCAATGTCAGTATCAGGGATTTGACTGGGGTATTAATGGGGAGTGAACAATGTGACTCCATCTCAGAATAACCGGGATGCTTGAGTTCTTCAAAATAACTGTGATACAGATGCTACATATATACACGCACACAGTGCTATTACTGAGACAGCCTAGATGGAAGAGAGAACTGCAGGATTGTCAAAAGAGAAGCATGAAATAACACTACTTTGTTAGCTCTCACCCATTTTTACCCATTTTTAATGGGCAACACAGGAACACATCATGGGCAGAATGTGACCCTTCGTATATAAAATGATTTTTAAGAACTGGAATTTGTACTAGGTTTTTAAAGCAGTCACATAGTTATGCCTTCCTTTCCGTGCCCCTGCCCCCTTACTTTCTTTGGTGGGTTACAGGCATAGATTCTGTCAAGGGTAGTAAGGATTTTTATAAGTGCAAAGAGAAGAAGCATTCTTTCTGTTAGTGGACAATTTGTATGCAGTGTATGCTTGCATGTGTAAGGGTCAGATTCTTCCTCTGAGTGCATGTGACTTGTTTATTTCAGTGGGAGCCAAGCATGCCAATCCAGGGATGGGAGATGGCTGGAAGCAAGGATAGTTAGACATACATGAAACCGCATTCTTGCCATCATGCAGCGGAGGAAGAGAGTCAGTCTCATTAGTGCAGAATGGATCATCTCTCAGCTTTCCACATTCATCCAAAATATCCACATACGGCAGCGGGGGTTTAGTTAGAGTATGGACCCCAGCATTTGATATCTTTAGAATGTGAGAGGCTATCTGTTGTGATTTGGGCAGCAATAAAACCAGGATTAACCAGAATAATCCAGGCTGATACTTGGAGGGTTAAACTCCTACCTTTATTTTATTGCCAGATGTTAGTAGTTCCCTCTCCAGGTTTTACTGGCTATTGTCTCTATACTCGACCTCAGGCTGAGAAAGAAAACGGCCTGTTTTCTGTAAAACTAATGTCTGTGACATGTCATTAATGATCTGGCAGGTGTACAGCAGAGGCAAATGGACAGATGCAAATGCTCACCCCTTTTTGGAGACCAGCTGCAAGACATTCTCAGGCCTCCTCTTTGTCTCTTCATCCTTCATTTCACTGAGCAGGGCCCCGTGTCCATACCTTTGCCAGGGCTGAACAGCTTGTGTTGTCAGGCTGCACCAAAACCTCATGTGTTTGTCTTTCATCTGCCAAACAAATGGCCAGTTGTTGGTTTTATAGCCCTTCAAACTTACTAGGTAGCCAGTTCATTTTTGTTTTAATCACCCTTGTGTTACTCAACCTTGTGTTACTGGAATGGTGCCCAAGCTTTTGGTCCCACAGATTCATGGGTTCAAGCTGGTGTGGGGGTGGGAATAATGAGGACCCAGTCCGGTGCACAGGGCAGGCACAACTGGGGCCCAATCCAGCTGTGTGGCAGCAGCTTGGCCTGGGCCTGATCCAGCTGTGTGGGTCTTGGACACGTGGTAAGGGGGAACGGGTGGCAGTGTTAATTGCCACTGTTTTCCCCCACTGATAAATTTACGAACTCACACAGAGCCCCCTGGGGATTTGGCCAGTGGGCTGTGGGTTGAGCACTCCTGTAATCTTATGTTACAGAAACAACCTTTTGTTATTTGCTTTTGGTCACTGAGTAGCCCGAGGGGATGGTTGTAGCGGAGAGAAGAGCAAGTCGTAAGTATGCAGATTTCAAGTCTGTGGTGGTACGTGTTAGGAACGAGACTGAAACACGGAAATGTTAGGCAGACTGCTTACCTGGCAAACAAGGTTTTTACTAGGAATAGATACATATGAAGGTCTCCTTGCTAGAAGGCCAGTCCATTAAAAGGAATAGAACTGTGTGGAGTAGCTAGAAGTCTGGAAGACTTTCGCCTCAATGGCATTACTTCACGTTCAAGCCGGAAAGCTTATTGCATTTAGACGTTTGGTGGTTAGTGTGAAAGGTGCCACAGCAAGGGCATCTTGCTGTACAAACGCCTAGATAAAGAAGCAGAAGGGTGACTGGCGTCAGTACTGTCTCTAATGAACTGGTGTCAAAAATAAACCTTCCAGAGAGGCTTCAGGCTGGTTGATCCACTTGCTGGCAGTGCCAGACGAGTCGTGAAAGAATGTCCTGGCACTGGGGCTCACCTACCCCATTCCCATAAAGACCGGTCCCTCCAGATGAGGTTTAAGACCACTGGCTTAAGACCATGGGTGAAATTTGTATTGCTGCTGCCCGTGGCGTATTTGTTCTCTATGTCTGCTCTGCTTAAAGCTATAAACAGAGGCCTTGATGAAGGAGAAAACAGTTGGCGTGCTCTTCAGTCAGAGAGGTCATGGAAACTCCGGAGTCTACTGACCGCTGGAAGAAAAACAACGGTGTTGGGATGGGATGGGGTCAAAAGTATGGTAAAAGTGAAATAACATGTTCTTACCGCCAGTATCTTCTGTTACATTTGTTTTTTGCATGGATATCGCTGATGCATCTAAAACCCTCATTGACATTAGTGGGAATTGTGGGTGCCCAAAGAAGGCAAAATCAGTTTCTTTGTAGCCAAAACCTTGTTTTATGAGTGAGAGGCTTGAGCTATGAAGAAATCAAGAATTTTAAGCATGTATTATGTGTCTACTATTTTGAAGCACTGATTAGTCGCTGAATCTGTTCTAATCCATGTTCTTTTTTTGGTCCTACAGGTGCTTGTGTCTATCAAGGCTCATTGTTTGAGGTAGGTCAACCTTCATGCATTTCACTGGTTCACGTGCTTGACTAAAAAGCAGCTGCGAGGGTAAAGCTGAGCCTGAGACTAAGCTACGTCTGTCACTGTCCCAGCTTTCGGAGCCTACGTGGTGACAGGTCAGGAAGTGACATAGTGGACCCGCTGGAATCAGTGGCAAAGTTCCTACTGAGTTCAGTGAGGTTAAGATTTTACCCATGGGCTTTGTCAACCAAACCACACTACAGCTGAGCAAGGTGGGAAACAGATTTCATTTTCAATGTGGCCAGTGCGTGGGAGAGGGATGAGAGGCTTTAAATTTTGAACAGTGTGCTTGAGGAATGTGCGGTAAAAGACAGCTGGTATCTTCCAAGATCCTTCTCTGATTACTGAATGTATCTTGATCTTCTACACTCCCTATGTGCTGATCATCACTTTTCTATCAGCAAATTTAATATATATTTAGAAACAATTTGTTGTGACTTGTCCTTTTTAAAACTAAAAATGTGTCTTTGGCTGTGGCAACCACAGTTCACCCTGCTCCATCTTTAATGTGTTGTTGTTATTATAATTGCAAACAGCCATTCTTAATTATTGGGCAGATATCTGAGGCAGGCATTGTAGGCAGATAATTCTCCATATAACACTTGCCTGCCTCTCTTTGGTACTTGGGAGGTTAAAAAAACTGACAAGCTTCTTGCCCTCTGAAGCTTACCTGCTATCATACACTGAAATTACACAGTGATTTGTTGTCATAAGACCTAAAGGTGTGTGCACCATGCTTATTTATGGGAGATTGGATTTATATGCTTTATTTCCTTAAAACTTCCCAGCAAACTTGCTTGCAGTCTATTTGGTATGGTATAACTTTAATACAACTACAGGAGTTGGGTTCTTTTTGCCTTCCAGCCTTGATGTTGCCCCTTTAAAGTTTTCCTGCACAAAGGAAGAAATGGACTGGAATTGATTTACATCATAGCATCTTTGGTGGATAGCTTGGTGAAAAGCTGAAGCAGATTGCCTGCATTTGTTCCCATTAATAGTGTACTACAGAGCATCACAGTATTTTAAAGGCTATTGAAAAGTCTGTCTACATTCCATCAACTTTAATAAATTGTGTGGCAGATCATTCTCTTCTATGCATTTTGGTTCCATCGGGACTGTAATACAGTAGACCTAAAGGGATAGGAAACGGGATGTTCATCTAAGTCGCCACATGTAGTTGACATATGTGCAATATTTACAAATCTCTCTTCAGCTTAGTATTGTTGACTAGATGTAGTTGATGTGAACACAGAATCATTGAAAAGCTTTATTTATTTATGTATTTATATTGTTAGAAATTAAAGGCCAGTTGCAAATAACCTTGCTTTCATTGAGTAGTATCTTACTCTCTGGGCATGTCTACATGAGCACTTTAATGGACAATTGCCTCTTCTACTGTGCATTAAAGCATCATGGCAAAAACAGTGTTAATACACTGATGCGCAGAATAATTAGTCTTCTGCACGTTAAATACCTCTAAAAAGGTGTTTGCTTTTGCTACTGCTCATTAGAGCAGCCTAATGTGCTTTTTGTAGTACCTCATATTAGAGGTACTAAACATAACGTGCAGTAGCAAAGGTGCTTTGATGAACATGTATACGTGCCCTCTGAGTACTCCCATTGACGTCAACACATTGAGTCAGGTTTACTCAGCGTGAGTAAGCATATGCGAGCCTTCAACTGAGAGTCTTTTGGTAATTTTCTGGTTGTTTTCTGTGTAAACTGATAGTGAGGGGATGGATGTCCCTCCACCACATTTTTCAGTTTGCTTGATGGATTTTCTAAATGAAGTCTTTGTTTTCCCTGTCATTTAATCTGAATGAGTAATACAGTTCTAGACAATACCAATTCAGTCATCAGAAAAATATACGGTGTATATGTATATATATCAAGTTAGATTTAATGGTTTTGGAAATACCATAGTAGTTACCAAAATTAAAGGAATACTCTGTGGCTACTCTGGCTATGCTTTCCCTATGGTATAAGGACGGAGAGATGAATAAAATTAAACCTGTACAGTGACATCTGTACTGTTATTAGGATATTATATGTATGTGCAGTATCTGGTATTAAATGTAGTGCTTCTGTTGTTTGAATGACAATTGATGTGGGGACCTTGCATAAACCTTGGAGAATTCCCTTAATTTCATATGTGCAAATATGTCCAACTGTCAGGTTGGTCATCTTCTGGAAAAAAAACCCCCAAACCTGTGGCCTCCAGATCCAAAGGATGAACCTTTCCAACTTGAACTAATGCATCGTACGAACTTGTAAAGGATGAAATCTAACAAATGGATTAATTATGGATCAGACACATGGGGATATGTACAGCATGCTAACCAGCATCTTAGATAAATTCTCAGCCATAATGCTGCATTTCCATAGTTTCTTGAATTCTTATTTCTAATGAGAAAATGGGAACTGTGCATGCAGAGGAATTTAGTAGCTAAAGATGAAGAAGACCTGTTGGGTTATTCTCTTAGACCGCTCCATCCAGTTAGACAAACATCAGTTTGAATATGTGTGCTAATGTTCACACATTCCATTAAAAGAACCACTTACAGCCAATTAGCTAGGTGAAGCCATTTTTCAATCAGCTGGCTTGCGGACGCTTAGTTGTCATTTGGCTATAGAGCTCATCTTATCTTCACAGCAGGCAAATGCCATGAAACGGTCAGCTTTTTTGGAGGAAAAAAATCTTTTCCATCTGTTGTCATCTTAATTTTTTGGAAAAGATTGTAGCCAAGGTAGAGACATTACATTTGAATTGGATGGGAGTTCAAAACCAAAGTTAAAGGAGAAATGGAGAGGGAAAAAGTTTAAAAAAACAATGAAGAGGTATAGGTTCCAATCCTCACAAGACCTTGAGTGCCCTGAACAGTCACTTGTTTGGTTAAAATGAGGATGCTCAGTGTAACATAGAAGGGATTCAACATCAGTCAGCATCAGACCCCCAGAAATCATAGTCATAGATTCTAGAAAAGTAGGGCTGGAAGGGACCTCAAGAGGCTATTTGGGCACAATCATCCCTGTCTGAACTATCCTAGACAAACATGTTGCAGTGCTTCATGTTCGAGCATTGTCTGTGCCTCCTTTAGTTGCATGTATTCAGGGGAGATTTTCAAAGGTGCCAAAAGACAAGCAGGTACCATATGCCCATTGACCCCCATTGGAGCCAGGCATCTAGCCACCGTTTCTGCCTCTGTTAAAAACCTTCCCTTCCTCCATGGTTCAGTGGGGCATTTTACCACAGGCTTAACTTTTAAATATGTGACTATTCTGTTTGAAATCAATGGCCGCATCCAGATGAACACACACGAGCAGTATGTGGCACCACAGACCTGGGTGCAGTGCCATTCACCACACATACAGCGGTTCCCTGTACTACTACCTTGCGGTGCTGGGGGGAGGGGAGGTTGACCCAACACCTAAGTGGATTGGCGCATGTGGCAGCAGTGCCTGCCACCCAAAACCAGAGCCTGGCTTAGAATTTTTTATGAGAGATCATCTTGAAGTTGCTTTGATTAAAAGGAAACACTTCAGTGAAAAATGTCACACTTTTTGTTCAGCTTGAGTACCGAGCATGTAGTTTTATTGAGTAGTGTATGGGTAATGAAAATGTCACTATGAAGAAAATGAAGCACTTTCAGCATTGTACTTGTGTTGGGGTTTTCTGCTTACAACCAGGTCAAGCTGTATGCTAGCAAGAAATAGCACCTATCATTGCTGACTAAGAGGGGAATATAAGGGGGAGTGTGGCAGGGCACGGGGTGTGCCTGCCACTTTAAGGGCCTGGAGCTGGCAGCCTCCAGGTGCCTCATGAGGGCAGCCATTTTGAGATCAAGGCTGTCTATATAAACCGGGCAGTTTGGCTGCTGGGAATGAGGCAGCAACATCGCCTGGCCGGAGAGCTGCTGGCAAGAACACCCGGAGGTAAGGGGGAGCTGTAGGGGTGGCAAGGAAGCTCCACTGGTCCTGGGCACGACCTGAAACTGCACCCTGCTGGGAGTGGGTGGCCTGGTGGGGCTCTCAGGGGTGTGGGAGCCCCCAGGAAATGCCAGGCCAGTTACTACCCCGGTGAAAGGCGAGTTGGGGCACCATAACCCCTTTGCTTCCACTGCCGGGTGGGTAACCCTATGTTTGTGTGAAGGGCCCAGAGGGTGGACCTAGAGAGAGAGAGAGAGAGTGAGGGGCTGGAGACCCAGCCTGAACTGAGAGAGTACCCTCAACTGGCCCATGCTGGGGCCAGGGCTAAGGGAGCCACAAGGGCTGGGGGCCCACCGTGAGGGATGCCCAAGAGCTGGGGGCCTGGGGTCCCGGCTGGCCTGGAGGTGGGCCAGGGCAAGTTGCTGAAAGTCCTGGGAGGACAACATCCGAGAGGGGAAGAAGGTGCCTCAGTTGTCCTCAGGAGGCGGGGATAGCAGCGCGGTCATGGTTTTGGGGGGCTAGGTAGCCCGGATGACAGTGGCGAGGCTGCCTGACTGGAGGGATCGCAGGAGGGTCCTGTACGGAAGAGTCTGGGGTCCAGGGTGGGGCTGGCGGTTAGAGTAAGACCGAGATGCAATCTGCGAGGCTTGGGCTGCGGTATGGGGATGGAAGGAGCCGCAGAAGGCGCCCCCTGGCATCGGGGCACGAGTGGGCAGCCTCCCGCTTATTAACATCAGTTATGGAACCTAATTAGATCAAGTCGTGGCAGGCGAGAACAGGTGGGCAGTTGGCCCACTGAGACACACGGGCGGGCTGTCGAGCGTGTAGAGAACAGCCCCGGGGTGCCCGCCTGTCACAGGGAGGAAGACACGTTACAAACTGTTACTCTGGATTGTTTCAGATTTTTGATTAATTTAATGACTGTGATATTTGTTTGTTGCCAGTGAGCATCCAAGGCACTTTCCAAACACCAACAGGGACAAGAGTGACTGGGACGTGTCAGTGCTGTCAGAAACAAATGTAATACAAAACAGTAACTTTTCCCTGAAGAACTAAGATAGCTCCTGCAATTGCATCAACATACACAGAACCCTGTGCTCGTATTCAGCCTGCAGCTGGTATCCCACGTTTCCTCACGGGGCCAAGGGCCCAGTCATAAAGCCCTCCCTTAACACTATGAAGGCTCTGCATAGAAGCAGAGTTTGGCCCATTGCAGGATTGAGATCTCAATCCCGTCCCCCTGCCCAGCCTCAACATCTTCCACACGTTGCTCTCCCTTGTCTGTCCTGTGATTCAGTTTCCAAATGTCCTTCCACAGTTCACTCCAGCTCTTACCCTCCTGCAAAGCAGCTCACTCATGGGATAAATAAAATGAAATAGAAAAAGTAGATGACTTAGCAAGTTTCTTGTAGGCACTGGAATAAGTGGGGCTTCAGGAGACACTTAAGGAAATACATTATAGAGAAATTGATTATCTTATGCTACTGTACTTGCTTCCTAAGCACCTAGAGCTGTGTGCTGTAGTAATTGCTGAAAAGTGAAATGCTATGCAGAGAAGGCATCCTGTGATTCCCCCATGGGAAATCAAGGAAAAGTCTAATTATATTATTTCCTTCAGAGAAAGATCTCTCCAAACCTGGGAAATCTCAAAGAAAATAGAAATTGTAAGCCATTTCTATACCAGTCTTTTTAATTAATGGAACCTTTTCAATCTTTTAATGTCTTTAAAACATTGGCTTACTTTAAGGACAGTGTATAGGGAGAGGCTGCTCTCATTCATTCATTTACCTACTGGCTACTACCTACTGGATGCTCTGCATTATATCATTATGACCTTTTGTACAAATAAAAAATATTTGCCACTTTAAGGTGTAAGCAGTAATCAGTACATGTAATGTTCCCAAAAGGTTGGTGAAACCCCCATTTTGTAGTTTGGGGGGAGAGGCAGACAAATGAAATGATTCTGTAGGTCACAGTGGGGTGTGCTTTACTGCAGAGTTGATGCAATAAAGCATCACTGTCTACACACTATTAAGTCCCAGTAAACTAATTAACTCCATTGTAGGATAATACTGCCTAACACTAGTACTATCCTGCGGCAGAGTTTAGTACACTGCAGCACATGTGTAGACGATGACTGGGGCACAAGGGTGCTACAGTGTTGGGGCTGCCTACCAACTAGCCCTGCATTGCAGCACCCTCATGCCCCAGCCAGCCCCCTGCAGCACATTGAGCTGGGATGGAGCAGCTCTGGACTGGCAGGCTGACCCCCAGACCCGCTGCCAGCTGGGGCTGCATCACCCTGGCTCCGTGTGCTGTGGTCCTGGGTGGATGTGTAAATGCTGTGCCCTGGAACAATAAACTCCAGTGCAAAGTGTGCTGGAGTTTATTCAGCCATGCTAACTGCAGGTGTAAATGTGCCCAGTGAGAGTTAATGTGAGAGCTGGGGTTAGAACTCAAGAATTTGCCGTTTTGGTGAAAGTACATTTGAAATTCCTGGGATAAGGGAACTAGACCATGTCTCATTGCAGTCATTGGGGTATTTCATTGGGTTGGGGTTCATGCCCTGTGTACACTTGTAACAGACTAGTATTTGGGTGTGTCTACATGAGATACTTTACTATACATTAGACTAATCTAATATGCAGTAAGTGTTATCATCTACACGTGCACAGCAATTACTGCACAGTAAATTAGTTTAATGTGCTGTTTTCTTGTACCCTTGAGTACTTTGAATAAGATCTAGTGCATTAAAAAAGTGCAAATCCTGTTCTTTACTGGTATCATAGTATCTAGGGTCAGAAGGGGCCTAGAGCAGGCCATCTAGTCTGACCCCCCACCAATGGCAGGAACGATGCCAGGGTCACAAGACCCCAGCCAAGTACCTATCTAATCTACACTTGAAGACACCCAAGGTAGGAGCAAGAACCATTTCCCTAGGAAGCCGGTTCCACGTCCTAGCCACCCTAACTGTGAAGTAGTGTTTCCTAATGTCCAACCTAAACCTGCTCTCCAGTAACTTGTAACCATTGGTCCTAGTTACCCCTGGGGGTGCCCGGGAAAAAGGAGCCTGCCCTATTTTCTGCTGATCGCCCCTCAGCAGCTTATAGGCAGCCACCAGGTCCCCCCTCAGCCTCCGTTTACTGAGGCTGAACAGGTTCAGGT
>JAGPOW010002911.1:1212207-1237006 GCA_030014935.1 Caiman crocodilus
GGGGTTCAGTGCCTGGCTGTCACTGGATTTCAGTGAAAATTGGCATCTAACGCTCTTGAGACTTTCTAAAAATCCCTGTCCTAATTTATAAAAATGAAATTTTGAAAGCATTTGTATGTAACGGGGAAATAAATCTGTCTGTTTACTGGTAAGAAGGTAAAGCTTCCCACCAGCTTCTGTGTTTGGAAACCAAAAGAAAACTGGTAATTAAAACTGATCCAATTTCTTCTTTGGCAACTATTGTATTCGAAGCATTCCTTACCTGTGCAGTAGGGTGTTTATGAATTGGTATAATAATGGGTTGAGGAAGATGAAACTGTTTGCTTTGGAGGGGCCTGTAATTTACCAGATGGTTTTTTTTCTAGATAAGGGCTGTTTTTGCCCTTCTTTGGTACTCTGAGCCCTATATCCTGATATTGGGCAACTATTTTATGGCCTCAGGCTGTGCAGTTGGGCACTTCTATAGGGGAGAGATCTGTGTAAAAAATTGGGCATCTGTCCCTGGGGAGTGGAGTTGGGCACACCGCTTTGATCACCAAAATTTGGTCATTTTCCACTGACAAAGCCCTCGGAAGATTTGGACATGTTGTCCACATCCACATGAGCGGGGATGTTTGGTACTCTGGGGACAGCTAGCAGCCGGGCACCTTGTGCTGCTGCTGCTTGTCCTAGGGGAATGCTCACGGCAGGTTGTCCCGGGTAGGGTAGAGCAGGCGGGGGCTAGTGCTGGGGTTTGGGGGCTTTCTGGGTTTGCAGCAGTGGTCAACCCCCATCCCCCCAAGTTGCTACCTTGCAGTGCAGAGAACAGCTGAATGTGCGGTATCTGGTGCCGCAGACCGCGTAGCTGCACTCTCGCTGCGTGCTCCTGGATATGCAAGATCCCCACAGGGGATGGACGGAAGAGAACAGCTTGTTTCTTCCCCCCGGGTGTGGATGAGGGCTACACTTCCTGCCAGGGGAAGAGCGCCTGCTCCTTTACCCCATGAAAAGGGGCAGCCTTTCCTGATGGGGCTTAGGAGCAAGCATGCTTGCCTAGCGTGATGGAGAGTTTCATAGGGAGGCCTCTCATGGGGAGAAGTGGCTTTGCACTATGGGAACGTGGGGCTTTTAATTGTAGAGGCATTGCTGTGCCCTCAGTGAACTGGAACCAAGGCTTATGTGCCTTCAAAAGAAAATACAGTGATGAAAAGAATCCGGAATGCAAATACCTTCCAGATGGGATCATTGTCTTTATATCACTTTTTAGAGCTACCAATCCTAAAAGTGGTTCTTAAAGCGTTCCAAATAAAGCTATGATACGCTGGAGTTTATGGTAATAGCCAATACATATTTCTGCCATACATATTAACCAGCTACCAAGTGTGAATTTATACAGTAGACTTCCATTAGAAGGCTACTGTAATTCACTTGTTAACACTGTGATTACTATTGAGCCATAAAGAATGGGGAGATCTATTGGTGTAAAATACTTAGCCCATATACATTGCTTTTTAGCATCAAAGGTTTTCAGAAGTATTAAATAATTAATCCTCAGAGAAGCCCAGGGAGAGAGGGTAGCAGTAGAAGTCTTATTTTGCAGATGGGAAATCGTGGTGGAGAGAGAGGCGGAGCAGAGGTTCTGCTGTGCACACGAGAGGGAAGGAAGAAGCAAAACATTTTTAAGACTATTCCTCCCCCCCACATATTACGTGAAAGTTTTCAACCAGTTATATGCTTGAACAAAGGACAGAAATGTTTTTTTATATTATATCATATACCATGTTTATGTATATGTTATAATACCGCGTGTGTGTGTGTGTACGCATAGGGCCAGTTAGTCAGCGGTTGTTAAATGGCATAACTTCCCTGACCTCAGAGGAACAATAAATACTTACGCTAGTTGAAGATTAGTGCATTGTACATGTATAGTCTGTCTATGTGTTGAGTCCAAAGCAGTCGTTCCAAGTGAAAAAAGCAGAGTGTTTGGCAGGCCAGGCCCTGCATTCCTGCAGTCAGACATTATTTTATATAAAGGCCATAAATTTTATATGATCTCTGAAAAAAGATTCATTTGCGCTGAACTTCTTAGTATTGCTGAGCAAATTTAACTCGACAGGCTTGAGTGCTTTCAATGCAGTTACTTTTTTGCATTTAAAAACTATTAAAACTTTTTTTCTGGTATGAAAACAAAAGTCTTTGTATTAAATTAGGTGCGTTTTAAAAACCCTGTTTATTGCTACCCATCTTAGTTTCTAGGACTTGTGGTTATGAAATTATTGTACCTAAAATGAAAACTGAGAGGCATGCTGAGTTCCTGTCTTTGGTGTGTAAATCTTATTGAAGTGATGCGCAGTCATGAGGCTTTTTTGCTGAGCAAGGAGGTAAAGTTAACTCTGTGTGTTTCACTTACACTGGAGATTTCCGTGACTAAAACAAGTAAAACTGCATTTAAAACTTAATTATGGAAATCCTTAGGGAAAAACAATTGCTCCCAGTTATCTTCTGCTATCTCGGAAGTAATTGTATGAAACCAAATGGAATTAATTCAGACTTACACCAGTAACAAAACACAACTTGCCTTTTTGGGGCGCATCACCTGACATGATATAGATTTGTACACTTGGCACCGACAAAGCTTTGTCTTTCTCCAAAGGAAGCCGGGGGCGTTGGGGGGGACCCCCGACAAAAAGTCAGGCGCAGCATGACCTTCCTCTGCGTGCTGAGAAGAGTGACTCTCGCCTGGAGCGCGGTGTCATGGTGGTGGGGTGGGGAGGGCAGGAGAGGAGAGGAGAGGCTTGCGATCTTTTCCAGGATGCTGCCGGGTTTGAGGCAATGTTACTTCTGTTAGGTGTACAAACACAAGTCACAAACTAAACCTGGATTTCAAATAGCAACCCGCAGTGTTAAATAAATCCTGACCTGCTATGGCAGGCTTGTCTAATATACAGCTTGCGGGCCACCAAGCCATTTTCTGTGGCCCGCTGTGATGTGACGGGAAATGAAAGTAAAAGCTGTTTGCTTTTGTTTCCACCCCTCGCCCCCCCCCCCCCCGCCAGCCCCTCAGCAGCTTCCCAATGGCTGCAGAAGGGCTGGGGAAGGGACTAGGCTCCCACATGCACCGTGTCAGCTTGTGCGTGTGGGAAGGGGAGTAGCCGGCAGCGAAGCGCGGGTCATCGGTGCGGCGCGGGGCAGTCCTGGGCAGAGCTGGCACTGCCTGGCACTGTGGCCAGGCACACGCGGGGTGAGGAAAGCGGGGACAAAACCCCCCCCAGACCCTCAACTTCCCCTGTGCTAAATCGCCGCTTGCACCTGACTCTGCCCCTCGGGGCCCATGCCTGCTCCGCTCCTCGCTCACCTGCGTGGTTCGTCTTCCCGGTGGCGGGCAGGGAAGTTGCAGCCGGGCGCTGCCCCGTACCTGACTTGCAGGTCCCCGTGTGCGTGCGTGGCGCTGGCCCAGGCTCACTGCGCCGCCTCCGCTTCCTCTGCAGCCTCCTCCTCCCTCCCCGGCAGAAGAAGCCCCTGTTTTTTGCTGGCTCTGGGCTGGGAGCTGCCGGGCGAACTTGCAAGGCCCCATGGCTGCTCCACCTGTAGAGCATGGCACGTGCGGGCTGTAGCGTCATGGCCCTCACCTGGCTCCTCCTGTGCATCCTTAAGAAGCTTTATTCTTCTAACTTGAAAGGACCCCAGTAAAGGTGGGAGCAACGGGAAGTCCCGTGGCGCCCTTGTAAGAGTCTGTCTCATCCGGTCTGACGTCTGGTGTAACACAGGCCGGAGAATTTCACCTGCCGGATTTCACCGCTTCCTGTGAGGTCTTTGAATATGGCTTGCCGGCCCACTGGGTGATAAAAAGTTCATGATCTGGCCCCACGTTCAAAAAGCTTGGGCACCCCTATTCTATGGTATCTTTCTGAGTTCCTTTGAACAGAATAATTGCTCTGCTAATTTTCTGTGGTCAAAAAGCGAGTGAAAACTCAGAGCTACTGTTTTTGGAGGGGTGCCTGGAGACTCCAGGGGTGCCTCGGTTCTGTTGAGTGAGGCTTCAGTTCAAAAAACGTTTGAAAATCACTGCTTTCAAAATTGTTTAGACAGGAAGAGTCACATTATTTATTTTCTCATCCTGAAAGAACTAAAAAGGGTTGTGTTTGCAGCATGAAACACCAGCGCCATCAGGTTGATTTAGTGGAGAATCGTGAAGTGTAATTTCTTCTTGGGAGTAGGAGGACATAATGACCAACTGTGCTGAATTGTGTTGTCACTTGATTGATTCAAACAGGCAGTGCTGTTTGTCCTAGTTATTAAAGCGCAGGGATCCTGTAGATGGTTCAGAAGTCAGTTATTAAAGTTTTAAAAGGAGCAACAGAGACGGGCTTACGTACATGTTGTTGAAATGCTACCCTGAATCAAGGTGTTAAGATATAAATAGTTTGGGTCAGGAATCCTGTCTCTCTCTATTTGTGCATCAGCAAGGGAAGTTTAGGTTAGATATTAGGAAAACCTCTCTCACTGGGAGGGTAGTGAAGCACTGGAGCAAGTCACCCAGAGAGCTTGTGGAGTCTCCATCCTTGGAGGTTTTTAAGACCCAGGTAGACCAAGCCTTGGCTGGGATGATCTGGATGGGGATGGTCCTGCTTTGAGCAGGGGGTTGGATTAGATCAGGGGCTCCCAATCCCTGGGCCGTGGCCTGGTGCCGGGCTGTGACGTGTTGGCTGCTGCAGGAGGGCTGGCTGCCGGACCAGAAATGACCGTGGACTGGCAAACCACGTATTGGAAGTGACCGACCGGCATGCTGCAGACTGGCCGCCGGCCCACATACTGCCGGTTGGCTACCTGCCCACAGTATGCTGGTCACTGCTGGTCTGCAGTTTGCCAGTCCTCAGCCTGAAAAGGTTGGGAACGCCTGGACTAGGTGACTTCCTGAGATCCCTTCCAACCTGAATTGTCTGTGATTCTGTGATCTGGCTACGCAGGGCTTGGGAATTTGGCAGAGGGGGTGGGGTGCCAGCATTAGTTGCCACTGCTCCCCTGCTGCCAGATTTCCTGTCTTGTGGGGAGTCCCATGGACTCCCCGGTACTATGGCTTTGTGACCAAGGGGGTGACCCCCACATTAGTATTATCAAGATAGGTCAAGCTAATCTGCGAGGCCAAAATCTTTCAACAGGAGTCCTGCATATACAAAACCTGAAGAGGCAGGGCATTTTTGTCCCGTTGGCTGTCCTAAAATTAAGTGTCTGTAACAAACAGTTCTGTGGAAGAGTTTGTTATTATTAATGTCTTATTGTACTCCTTGCAAATGACTTCTCCATCAAAACCAGCAGATTGTCCATTTAAAGGATGCACCAGTGATTGCTAATTACAGTGTTTTGCAAGTGGCATCAGTAGATCTTTAACTTTATAGAAGTAACTTCATGCTTCTGCAATTCATTGGCTTTTTGCTGTATTTATAGATGTAACATTTTTTCCGTTAGTGCAGTGAGAGTCTCTTGGTTTAAAAGGGAAACCTCGTTATAGAAAATTAAGTTTAGGAGAGCATCTGGTTAGGTCCATCAGATTTTGAAGGGCATATTCTCAAATTCTGTTATTCTTAGATAAAAAAAAAAAAAAGACCAATCTTCATAATTGAATCTTGTCCCTTTCTGTAGCTTCAGTAATATTTTTAAGGTTTTAAATATTAAATATAATCAGAGTTGTCATGGAGGTGTCATCACATCAATATGCTTTTCTTCAATGAAGGCAACATAGCTTAGCAATGACAGCTGTAAAAACAGATGCATTTCAACTTATACTTAGATCTTTCTATATTGGCTTCAAGAAAGTCTTTTTAATAGTCTCTCTATTATAACTTACTGAGGAGTCTGTGCAGAGATGCTTTGGGTTTTTTTTAAAGTACTCTTGCACATAATTGCCATCTTAAAATTTTGTCTTTTGGAAGAGTCTGCCTTTAATGGTAGTTTAGATGTGCCTTAATTTGCTAGAGTGCACTGAATTCAGCATCTCAGCCTGGGCAAGTGGTAAAAATGAGGCAAAAGGTTCGCTATGACATACCAAGGCAGTGCTAAATCCAGATTTTAGGTTAAAATTGTCTAAGGACCATGCAGGAGCTGAGAACTGAATGAGCATCATTTCATCACCTGCACTGTGTTGTCTCTTCCACCCCTCCCCTGTTGCGTCCATTATATAGGGGTGGGAATAAATTGAGGTATCCTTTTTCCCTACCAGCTCTGTCAGTTGAGAACTTGTCTTTTCAACTAGACAGATGCTGGTCGATGTCATATCTGTGCCCCTCATGGGGACTGAGACGGACCTGAGAATCTAACCCCCTGCATGGGTTTCTTGAAGGCCAGTATCTTGTGGCAGAAAGTATTGCCAACTGGGGTTATTGGAAGAATCAAACACATGATGGTGGTGATTGAATATTCCCTATAGTTTACAGTGATTTGTTACATATTATTCATCTTTTGACTCTTCCTTGTGAGTTTTTCTCCCTAACCAGCAGTTCCAAAATAAATCGTCAATCCCAATGGAGACCTGGGGATGGAGGGTGACACTAGAGTCAGAACTGTAGGTGGGGAGGGGAGCCACTTTATGGAGGAGATTTGTCTCAGAAAGTATAATCCCTCCCTAATGTATTTGGTAGGTAGCAAACACCTCGTTTGGGATGGTGCTGTCTTGCATGCTCCTTTCAATGAGCCTGGCTGTTCAGACGGTCAGTGCCATCCGTTCACCCCTTCTCTTCAGCTCTTGACACTGCTTTAGGGCGCGTGCAGAACGGTTTCTTTTCTCCTTTCCGTGCAAGGACTTTGTCCTTATAATAGCGTAGATGGAGTATGAGAGACCGTCAGGCTCTATGTGTAATCTTGCTTCTTACAGATCTCTAGACGGGAGTCAGGACTCTGCTTGTGGAAACACTCTGTTCCTTAACTGATTCACCTTGACCCTAAGAAGACACGGTCTGTTGGGGAGCGCTCTGTGTCTGTTTGAAGGAACGTTTGCCTTCATTGAAGAAGTAGTTGTTGCTTTTGAGGTGTCTGTACTTGTTTGTTAGGTTTGCTGTGCATCTTAGAAACCAAGACATCCTTACCCTTCCATGACATGGAAAATTGAACTCTCCCTTAAACTTTCAACCTCAAGGTGCCGATGCTCATGATTTATATGAAGGTTGTGGACTTGTCAGTCACTTCTATTGAAAAGAAAATTCAGCAGAGTTGAACTGCTTGTGGCAGTATAATCAATACTTCCACCAACAGGGCCAAGTATACATTTCAGGGTAACTCCCACCGCTCCTCAATATTTAAGGGCCAGTTCCTAAGCTACAAGCTATTGGAACCTGTAAGGCAATGGATCTCAGCCTTTTTTAGACTTGAGGCTCCTCTCACTTGCTGTGGGTTTATCTTGTGAATCGTGTTTGCACACCTAACAGGTTAACATTTTGTGGTACCCTGTGGCATTGTTGAAAAGATCTCAGGGCACCCCAGGGTGCTGTGGCATCCTGATTGAGAATCGTAGGAGCTAACTAACGGTGCCAGTCCTTTCTGCATACGTGCAGTTGTGGATGAGGATCCATAAACAGGCAGTGCTCTATAATAAATTTCCAACAGAGGTGCAGGATAACTTCCAAAATGCAGTCTCATTGATTTAGTTTTATGCTGCAGAATCCTCTATGTCCTTTTTTTAGCAGTACCAGCGAAAATCTCTTTGTATTGTGGCAAAGACTTCATTGGTTCAGCAGGCGTGATAAAGGCAGGCTTAGTAAAGGCCGTTTTAAGGCAGAAATAGATCTGATACTCTGCTTTCTAGAAAGCCACCTGGTTGATTAAATGCTTTGGTTCATGAACACGTCCTTCAGTGTGGTAGCGGTAGGCTGTAGGAACATACAGCATTAGGAGAATTCATTTCAGCCCTTTGCAGGGACTGCTTCACATACCGTATTTACCCACGTGTGCAACTGCAAGGAAGCATTTGCCCGGTGGAATTCCATATCCCCAGATGAGGATGATATTATCCTGAATGTTTAGGGAAGTTTTTTTTAATGTCAGTTTTCTGGTTTGTGTTCTTTGCTTCCATCCTTTCCTGTCTGATGATAGACCTAATTGGTGAGATCAGCTTGGGTAAGTAGTGTGTACACTCAAATGTGTCCCCCTTGGCTAGTTGTGGAGCTTGGTGGGGATTCTGTTTATTGCCGAATGATCACCCCAAAATGTTGTTTGATATGGAAATCTTGAGTATTTCCTGGTGAGCAAATTAAATGGAAATGTCTGAGATTTCTTTCCAGCTGGAGCTGGGCTTAGGGATCTAGCCAGGACTGACAGTCCCTGAGCTTGTATGTACATTTAAGTAGAAATGGGAGCTCTGTATACTCACACCCCAGGGTTGTAACTGTACAGGACACAGATTGCTGCGACTGGCAGCGAATGATTGTGGATTCTGCTGAAAGGATGAGGAGCAGGAATTTCTTTATGTTGTAAGGATCTTAAAAAGGTGGAATTTCATATACTTCAGAGCAAAGATATGTAGACTTTCCACTCAAAAGACACCAAGGTCCGTAAAACTGTTGTCACATGTTAACTTTATTGTATGGATAATACTTTCTCAGTGATCTTGCCAAAGAAGCATCCCATTTGACATTCTTGGAGACTCTCCATCTCATATTACTTCCTTTTGCTTTTAGGAAGTCCTGCTCTTCAGTTGTGATGCTGAAAGAGTGCTGTGCTTTAGTATTCCCTGAGTGTGTCTACACATGCCGATTTAAGATGCATTGGCCATTATTAAAGTGAATTAAGGGTGCAGGTCTACATGTGTGCGCCTTTAATGTGCCTTAAAATGGTGATTTTTAGGTTATTTGCACCTAAATTTGATACCTACAGAAGCAGGTATTAAATTTGTGTGTAAATAGATAAAGTGCCTTATAGATGTACTAAGGTGCATTAACGCTGTGTATGTCTTCAGTCCCAAGTCAGTCTGCACATCATGTTTATGTGCCTTACTTAATGTGTGCACGTGCAGACATGTGCCTAAATTGCCTTAATGTGCATTAGGCAAATGCGCATTAAGTTTAGGGGCATGTAAAAGCATGTGTAGACATGGGTATCTAGAAATGGGCGTGTCTACACGTGCATTTAATGTGGCACCAGTTTACTCATGAGCAAATAGTGCTGCTCTCTAGCTAGCCCCTTCCCTGGCCAGAAGCAGAGTGCCCAGTGCAGGGACAACAGGTGGCCGTGCTGTCCTCCCTGCCTGTGCTTCCCTGTGCCCCTGGCAGCAATGACTGCTGCTCCTGATGACTGTCGCCTTGGCCCTGCTGGGCTGCTGTGCCAACCAGCACATGGCCCACGGCTGTCTTGTCCCTCCTGGCTCCCCCATGCACGGCGACTGCCTGCCCACCTGCTGTGTGCTCTCCCAGGGCTGCCACGACACCTACTGCCTTCACCCCATCCGCCTGGCTGGACCCTGGCAGGGTTGCTGACAATGGGCTCCAGGATGCCACCTCCAGGGCCACTGTCACCCTCCTGGGCCTCCAGCCCCACTGCCTCTGGGCCTGCTGGGCCAGTCAAGACTGGTGGCAGCATGTCATCGAGCACACCTGGGGTGACAAGCAGTAGCCGGAGGCCTTCTGCATGACCTGGGTCATCTTCCAGGACCTTCTGGAATAGCTTGGGCTCCACCTGGAGTGGCAGCACACCTGCATGCAGCTGTCCCTCCCCACGGACAACAGCCTAGCCCTCGCCATGTCCAAACTGGCCACACCTGCCAGCCTTCAGTACACTCCTTGGCACAGGCAAGGCCACAGCTAGGGAGGCCATCCAGACGTGTGGCACCCCCTTGGACATTCTGGGGGACACCGTATTGTGCATGCACAACCCTCCTAGCATTGCTGGTGGGCTTCTGTGACCTGGGGGACCCACATCTCCATCACTTGCCCTCCCCACGGAGACTATCCCTACTGCAGCCAGAGGAGCTTTCACTTTAGTGCTTCAGGCTGTTGTGGACCCCTCGATGTGTAGCACGCCCTCCTCCCCGCGAGACCCCAGGAGAGCTGCACACCCACCAGCGGGGACCGGGGCACCAGGTATGGGAGGCACTCACTGACCACCTCCTCCAGCTCTCTGCTCTAGCCCACTTGCACCGCTGCCCACAGGCCCCCCTCCCCTGCCCATCGCCAGCACCACACTCGCTGAAGACGAGCCCCAGAAGAACAAGCTTTTATTCCCCTGACATCACCTGGAGCCCCCCTCCTGACCACTGTGCCCTGCTGCTGCTGCTTATGGCCATGGTGCCCTGGACACACCTGTGCACCGGGTACAAGACCCTGAGCTACAACAGCATGGGGGCAATCCCAGGCTGCCCCCCAACCTCCACTGTCCTGGAGGGCTACCTGCGGTCATGGACTTATGGGCACTCCCCAACCAACGATTATGGTTGGTGATGGAAACCCCCTGTACCCGCAAGGCCTTGACCTTTATGTGCCACTGCTGCGCTAACAGGCCTGCACTCCTACACCTGGCCTGACAGTCCCTCGTAGACATGGGTGTTGGAGTGCCTGCCCTGCTCAAACTCATGCTGCACCTCCAGCTCGCCCCACGGTGCCATAAGGTCACCAGTCTCCTCCAGGGACCAGTTGGGGTTTGGGTAGTGGGCATGGACATGGGCACAGGTGCAGACAAGGAGGACACCATCCTGGGTCCCACGCTGGCTCTCTGGGCCCCCATGCAGCTGCCTCTGTGTTGCCAGACCTGGACAGCTGCCTGGAGCACCCAGCGCAGGGGCCTGGCATGGGACGGGCAGCTTTGCAGCAGCAGCAATGCCCTGCAGCACCTGCCAGCTTGAGGCAGGTGTGGGGGTGGGCTGAGGGCAGGGGGAGCAGCCTGGAGGCACAGGCCTGGCGTGTGCATGGCAGTGATGCTGGGGTGCGGGCAGGCTGGGGCAGTTGGCTTATGGCCTGCCCAGGGGGACACCAAGGCGTGCAGTGCCGTCAGGCTCCCTGCTGGTAGTCCCCAGGTTTCTGAGTGTCTGCAGGCTTTTAAAGGCCTGAGGCAGGGGCTGCCATAGAGGCAGCCCAGCTCTGGGGCAGGGGAGGCTCTCAAACTTGAGCCCTGGGACTAGCCTTAGGCTGGCCCCCCAGTAGCAAGGCTGAGCTGGGAGCAAACTTGCTTCCAGGTCACGTCTAGACATGTGCAACTCCACAATAAGTAATTGCATGTCAATTTTTGCTACCTGCATTTGTAGGTAGCAAATTTATTTGCAATTAAGTGTTTTTACTGTGCAGTAAATTATGCTCCTGCACAGTTAAGCGTCTTGTGTAGATGTGCCCACTGTCTGCCGGTAAGTTGAAAGTAACCCGGTGACAGTCTATCTTTTCCTTTAGGTGCGATCAAGGGAAGTATGGCGCATAAATTCGGGTTTCTAGAGTAGTCTGTAGTTAAAACCCCCATGAAAGGTTTGTTGGATTGCTGTTGGGGCATGAATGTTTTTGCACATAAGGGAATTGGTATATAAGGCATTACAATTATGGTGCTGAAAGAGCGATAGGAACAGTTCCTTTGAGAGTAAGTGTAATTTGGTAGGATTGTAATCTTACATAATGCTAAGGTCCAGTGCAAGTGTGGGGCATGCTACTGTGATCCTGCATGCACCATAGGGTACTGTTTCTTTAGATGCACTTGAAATTTTAGCGTTTAATCTCTTCCTTTACTGGTAATGTAAGTTAGTAGAGTTTTATAGGGCTGCTACTCTGTCACTGTGTAGATTTATTAAATAAACAAAGACTTTCTGGGGCAGTTTTACAGGAGCTTTATTGTGTGCAAGGGGTCATTTGCTTCTTGCAGTAAAACTATTGAGAGAATTTTGTTTTTAGCCACTACAGTCCCTGCTGAATTTTTTCTCTCTGTGTATCAGGTTAGTACATATGCTAGGGAATTGCTAGCTCTGTCAGTCAGTCACAGAAAGTCCACCAGCACCAGGGTAAAGTACTGCTACAGTGCCTCCTGAATACAAAAATATTTAAGATGCTTGCTTTTATAGATTAATTAATGAAGCAGTTACATTCTGAGCCTGAGGCGTTTTGTGGGAGTTGTTGATGGCCCACAGATAAGCCAGGAGCTGTTACTGCCAGCTGGAGAAAAGCCAGTGCTCATTAAACAAAGAGCATAGAGTTATCGGTATTAATTAAAATGGGTGGTTTTGATTGTCCCTCTGAGGACACTTCCATACCAGTGTAACTACATAATCTTCACCTGATCTAGTTGGTATGAGACGGGTAAAATCTGTGTCCTCCAGGAGCATAATGCACCAAGAGCTGAGGCCCCAGGTATGAAGGAAAGGCCAGATATTAACCACAGATCAGAGAGCAGAACGTTGGGGTCAGACCCCAGCGGAGATAATGAGCACAGCTGCAAATGCCAGGGCAGCTAAAGGGGGGCAGCTGATCCTAAGGGGCCGGGCCTGGCTCTTATAAAGCCCAGAGCCAAGGCCAGGCTGGCAGTGCCCTGCTGGCAGCTAGAGGGGCCGGACCTCTGAGAGGTAAAGTGTGAGCGCAGCCCATGAGCTCTCCAGAGGCTGGAGCGATGATGCTCAGTCGTAGCCAGGAGGCTTATGCGGTTATGGCTAGTTGCCTTATGTTCAGTTACAGCCGGCAGGCTTGTGTTTGTGTTGATTGTATTATACCAGTGGTTTGGGCGAGGCTGTAGGGGTTGGAGGAGGCCTCATGGAGGGCGCAGTGCCCTCATAAAGGGACCCCAGTGCCCGTGGGGGGGCGCAGTATTTTCATAGGCGCCAGAGAGGGCGCGATATCCTCAGTGGGGACTCGCAATGGAGCATGAGGGCACAACATACTCAGGGGCAACCCCAGTGGTGGGGAGACCCTGGCGCCAGTTGGGGCCAGTATCCCTAGCTCCAGGGAGGTGTAGTCTAGTGCCAGCGAGGGGTGCAACTTGCGGGGTGCATAGACCCCAGCCCAGAGGGGGGCATTACTGGGTAGCCCGAGAGAGGAGGGCATTTGGGGCAGCCCAGCATGGGCATAGGGAGTCCCTGAGCAGGGGAAAGTATTGAGAAGCCCGGGACGGGTGTAGCGAGCTCTGACCGCAGCCGTGCGCTGCGGTAGCTCTCTAGGAAGGCTGGGGTGCTGCGCTTACCCCCGGAGAGCAAGGGGACTAGTGGCGCGGTTGAGCCCAGAGAGCAGAGGGGAGCAGCGCAGGTGGCCGGAAACACCGGAGGCTCGAGGAGAAGCAACCAGTGGGTTGCGTGCGGGGGGTGTAGTCCCCGCGGTAAGACACCGGTGAGGCATTGAGAGGCCCGCGAGAGCGGGTGTATATTTGACCGACCAACTTCTATGACATCAGCAAGGCTTGGGACGTGGTATGAGGGGCTGGTAGGAGCCACGCTTCCTCCCGGTGGGTCCGGGAGATCACAGGGACGAAGGTCCCGATATTCCGCGTTGGGCGCGGCGTAAGGCAGCCTCCCAACGTACCTCTATTAAGATCAAAGACGTGGCAGGCGAGAATTGAGGGTGCCTTGGGCTGGACTTGGTGCGGGCGGAGGGCCTACAGGAGATCACGGCCCTCCTGTAGGACCCTGCCGATGACCCTTGCCCTCAAATATTACGTGTAAGGTGGCTTTTATTAATAAAGCTGTTTGTCTTTTTTTTGTTGTTTTTAAATGCTAAGGACTTAGTTCCAAACAGTGGTCATTTGTGTTGTGATAGATCCTATACGTCCTTTTCAGATTTTGGGTGTCTGTTGTACAAGGCTTTGAACACATGTGTAATTGAAATATATCTGATGTCCTGAATGGAGAATTGTACTCTTCAAGGCACTTCAGCCTCTGAACAGTATATTCTGAAGTGCTATGTATTTCACAACAGAAGCGCGCTAGAATTCTGTGGGTGTGCTGTGACCAGGTATACACCGTAGCATTCCTGCTGGTCAGACTGACCAGTCAACCAGTGTAACTCAATCTGTGTCTGTCTATTAATGTGATATCGGCTTACTGCACAGTAAGCCTTCCCCAGGAACATATCTACACATGCACTCTCTTGGCAACTAATCTGTTCCTGATGGGAGCAGCTTGGTACAGGGCTGCTCCTGCTCGGCACTGCCCCCTGCAGCAGCCAGAGAGCACTCCAGGGTGGCAGCATGGGGTCCCAGGGGCCAGCCCCAATGTGGATGGGGCCAGGAGAAGTCTGCTGGCTGCAGCAGTAGCTGTCTTCTGGACCCATGCACGTCGGGAGGGGTCCTGGTGTGCACATAGCCACTGCAGCCAGCTGAGCTCTCCTGGCCCCATGCCTACTGGGATTCAAAGCTGCCAGCGAGCCAGGTACCCATAAGGGTTTCCCTGCCCAGCAGGCAGGAGCTGTCCTTCTCCTGGGGTGGCTGCTGGTGAGCCCCCAGCTGCTGCCCAGCATGGGGGCTTGTTGGCAGCTGCCCCAGAAGTGGGACAGCTCCTGGGCAGAGAATCCCCAGTGGAGAGATCGCTGCTGCCCTGCTCAGCCAGGGGCTCACCAGCAGCTGTCCCATTTCTGGGGCAGCAGCTGCCAGAGAGCTCCCCGCTGGGCAGGGGTTTCCCCACCCAGCAGGGGACTGGTGGGAGCTGCCCCAGGAGCAGAACAGCTACCTTCCCAGGCATTCGAATTTGAGAACATGAGGCCTGCCTCCAATGTTGCAGTATTAGCGTTGAATTTAGTGAGAGTAAGATATGGCCCTCTGGGTAGTATTCCTGCATTATTTTCTGCCTGAAAAGGTGCTGTGACTGATGAGAAGTCAAATTGGGTCTCTTTTTTTTCCATAGCACTACCTTTTAGGTCACTAGGGAGGCAGTGAGTCCTTTGTGCCAAAGAAAACGGTAAAGAGATCAAAGAAAATTGCTTCTCTTCTTTCTTATCCTTTTTCTCTCATCGTTTTTCTCTCCTACTCATCGTATGATATAGAATTCCAGAAGTTTTTCTTATGAGTTGCTCGTTTATTCAATAAAATTGTCCATGGAGTGACCTTGGGACACAGGCTGTCCCAGAGAACTGGTGTACTAAAATCTCCCACTTCCTTCACTGCAGAAAGGAAAGCACAAAGGGATCACTGACAATGAAAAGGCTGTGAAGAGGCTCTAGCACAGGGGTGGGTGATTTATTTCAGTTGGAGGCCTGCTTAACGAGCTCAGGAGAGCTGTTCAGGGCTGTAGCCCTGTCCCTTGACAGGTGCCCCACCCCCTGGTCCACTATTTTGGGACTGAAAATCCTGCCCCCTAAACCCTGGCCTTTGCCACCAGAAATCCCTCCCTTTCCCCCCTGAAAGTACTCCTGTTGGGGGGGGCGGGGGGGCGGGTTGCTGTCTTGGAACTGGAAAAAAAAACAAATCGCGTACAAAAAATCAAACATCTACTTTAATGTATTTTAATTGTATTTCCAAAACCATTTTGTCCTAATTTATGTGTTTGTGTAGTGTCTATAGAGGTGATTGCATAATAGCTCCAAAAAAGTCTTACTTCTGTACATTGTATGTTGGGGGGTGCATGTGCATGGGTGTGTATGGTAGGATGTGGGGTGTGGGTGCGTGGGATTTGTGTGGGTGGGTGTAGGGAGGTTGTAGTGTATGTTGGGGGGTATGGGGGTGTGTGTATGTGGGAGGGTGTGGGCAGGTTTGGGTGTTTGTGGGGGTATGGGTACCTTCCCCACTTCTTCCCCGCCCCAGCACAGTCCTTGCCGGTGGTGGTGGTAGCAGCAGTAGGCCCTTGGGGTGCTTGTGGCCCGCGCAGGTGTAGCCACCTGACCACGCGGCTCCAGCCAGTGCCGGGATCTGCACATGGTGGCAAGGAGCAGGGACAGGTCAGCTCGCCTCTGTTGCGTGGGGCTCACGTGCATCTCCTGGGACTTGAGTGCCACCAGTGTGCATAGAGCAGGGCAGAAGGGTTTGATTTCATTTGTTATTTTGCTACTCAAAACCTGTCATTGATTTGGGAGGACAGGCTGAAGAACTCCTCAGAGTAAAAACTGCCAAGAGAAGCCAGCAAGCTAGGAAACCCACATCCAAGGTGCCACGGGGTGCTGGGTTATGCTAGCATTGTTAGGCGTGCAGACACCTACGCGTGATTCCTAGGATTAACCCAAAGATATCAAAGAGGAATCCATAGTGTCAAAAACACCCTAACTTGTTGTGGTTGTTCTGAGTTCTTTGCAACAGAAAAATTGCTCAATTATTTTTCCATATTTCAGAAAACAAGTCAAAGCTAAGAGCTGGCATTTTCTGAGGAGGTGCCTTGAGTCTAAAAACAGGTTCAGCACCACTGCTTCTAGTGGTTTCCCCAACTCCTTTCCCCCAGGGCTTTTTCCAGCCTTTATCACAGTGAGATATATACACACACACACACACACAAATTATATTTACTATTGACATTGTGTTGTTTGCATGGTGCATTTGGAGAGTAACTCTCATGGGAAGTGATTTTTTTTTGTTGATTATTAGTGTTTTCTGCCATCACTTGTGAACTTCAGGTTCTCACTGGAGGCCAGAGCATGAATGACTGGTGGGGGGCACCTGGTGGCAAGCGGGGACTGCCCACAGGTGGTGAGTGGGGCCCGCTCACGGCAGGTGGTGGTGGTGATAGGAGGTGGGGTGGGGAGTGGGGACGGCCTGCAGATGCCACTGGCTGCGTTGGGGGGGGGGGCGGTGTGTGCAGGTGCAAGCAGCGACCACCTGCAGAAGCTGGTGGTGGCTTTGGTGGCAGCCAGTCTCGGGGAGGGCACGTGCCTCCCTGTGCCTTCCCTACACGTCACCTATGGGCCACAGTGCAGTTTCTTAAGGGGAACAAAAAATAACCAGCAAAGGTTACCACCTGGGAACAGATGTATGGGAGGACCTGATCTTCAAGGCTGGCCGTGGTGCCTCCCAGCAGCCCCCATTTCCCCATATTGCTCTCCAGCCTCCCTGTAGCCTCCCACTTCTTTCCTGCTGTTACTCAGTTCCTTACCACGAAGAAAGATCTTTTTTCCTTCATTCTGCCTTTCCAAAACAAGGTGCAGATCTCATTTCAGGGCATGTTTTATGTGAGAGAGAATAGTAGTTCTGCAGGAAAAGTGGACTCAATTATGGATTAACAGGTTGGTCGCATCAATTTCAGTGGCAGAAATAATCTGAAGACCGTAATTATAGAAAGAAGGGAGGCAGTCCCCTTGGTGGAGAACAGCTAGTGGGGAGATTGATAGCGAGTGCTCAGCACATCACAGGGAAGTCAGCAGTTGAGTGCATGAAATGAGTGATGGATTGAGGAGCCTTCCAAAAATTCTGCTATGAAACTGCCAACATGCAAACATAAATACGTGGAGTTTATTTTACTTCTCTTTTAAAAGGCTTGATGCACTTTCTGAATGAGTCTGGTGGTGAGAATATGCCAGGTTTGGGCCAAAATGCAACTTGAAAGGGATACAAATATTTAATCTCCGATCTGACTTTCGTACTGCAAGTTAAGACCAGGTGAATGGCAAATTTTGCATCGGTTATTAAAACTGCATTACTAGGATGTTAAGTTGTGCATTTCAGTTCCTTCTGATTGGCTTGATCACGGTTTTAACTGGAACGCTCAAAGGCGCTTTTTGTTAGTGAAGTCTGTTTCCCTTCCAGGTTGCTTCTTTTGACCTGTCCGTCTCTACTGCTGTTTGCTTGTTTTTTAACGTCTGAATGTTTATAATTATAGCACTATGTATCTTCCTATGGCCAGCATGCACAGAATTGCCTTGAATTGGTTTTTGCTTAAATTTTTCACAATATTTGCCAACCGACAAAGACCAGCTTCTAAACATTTTGGTCTGAGACATCGAGGTCATGAAGCTATGGAACTGAAAATTGCAACCAATCTTATTTCTTTTGCTCCAGCTATGGGACTTGACCAGCGAATCTGTGGGAACCGTCTCAGTGAATTCGGCAGGGTTGGGATTGGGGCTGGAATGAAAAGATGGAGAAATAGTGAGAGTGCCTATTCTGCGGAAGCTCAGGAGGATAAATTCCCCGTAGTGCAGAAGGCCAATGTTAGACCCATGTATCAATAAAGCCTCTGTTAAATCTTCAGCTTGTGATTTTTAAATGCCATTTCAAGGTCTATTTGCTCTGACCCTGGAAACCTACCTGTTGGTGGAAATTCACCGGTATTGGTGTTTTTTCTGTGTCTATAAACAGGGGATGAGGGATAGTTTTACTTTAAGTTGACTTAACCAGGAGCAAAACCAGTTTATAGACATTTAAGGGTGGGCATCTGAGTGCATGCTGTGCACCCTGTTTCTGAGGAGTGCACTACTCTATCTTAAATGCTTTCTGTTATATGAAAGCCTGCTACAAAGTGAAGAGTTTTGAAGCTGTTTGCATTTCTGGGGGCTTGAAAAAGACCCTTTGTAATTTTCCTGGACTCTTTCCAATAAAAATAGGAAATAAAGACCATTCGTTTTTCACAATGATTTTATTTTATTTTTTTTTTAAGGGTCATTTTTTACTAACTGCGTTTTTGTTTGAAAAATGTTGATAAGCTGTGATTAGTATCATTAGCCACTTACTTTTGAGAGAGGGGATGGCGTAGTGCAGCAGTGCTCAGCTCACCCAGCCCCATGCACTGGACTGGATGAGCGCCGTACAGCTATTCCATGGGCCTGACCGAGCACATGGGGCTTCCCGCAGGTTCACAAATTTGGCAGTAGGATAAGCGGTGAGCGTGTTCATTTCTCTGGCTCACAGCCACAACAATTAATGCTGCCACTATTAGTTCTGTCAGCCAATTTGCAGACATTGTAGGGAGCTCCATGGGCTGGATGAGCTGGATCTAGTCCACAGGCTGTATCTTCGTCAGCCCTGGTCTTACGAATAACGGTGCTGGACTGTGATAAAGACTTCCAAATCGGTTCACCTCTGTGTCCCTGTTTCTCCTTTCACTTTTAGTCCAAGTGCCTTTACACAAACCTGTGTCTGTAAGTCACCTGGGTCACCGGGGCCCTAATCTTGTTATTTGGGGTCTTCTGAATGCTACTTGTACAACAGATAATACGTAACGATAGTATGTACTTGTAGGTCGGGGTGGGCAAAATAAGGCCCACAGGTTGGATTCGGCCCACCAAGGAATTTTGTCTGGCGTGCGGTGGGTCCCTCTGTTCATCCTGGCCCGGGGGGAGAGGGGTCGTAGCCTGGGCTGTGGTGTATGTGGCTAGCCCTGCTGCACCCAGGCACGCAGCGGGTCCGGGGCAGTGCGGGAGCTGGATGTGCTTCCTGCCCGCCGTGGTGGCGACAGCTGCTTTTGACTGCCACCACCTCTGGACCCAGCTGTGCTGCCTGGGCACCCGGCATCCACCCTGCGCGCACCGCTTGGGGCGAAGTGTGCAGCGAGGCGGATGCGATGGGACTGCAGGTGGGTAGAGCGTGGCACCCGGGAGCGGGGCAGGTGGGCCGGCGAGGCCGGGATTGTGGGATGGTGGCAGTGCGGAGCCCGGGTTCAGGGCAGAACCACGACCTGCTCCCTGCACACCGCTGCGGTCGGCATCACTTCTGTGGGCAGGGGCGTGCGGCAATGCATTGCGGCTCTGCCCTGGGCCCTGGTCCAGATGGCCCTGTCCACCCGTCCCACCTGCCTGCCCGCAGCCCCGTCCCGTCCCGTCCACCTGGCTGTGTGCACTATCTGCGTGAGTCCTGGCTTGTCTCCACGGAGGCCCTAGGATCACGGGGTGGTGGCAGCATGGGGCCAGGGGCTGGGGCCCAGGGCAGAGCTGTGATCCACTCCCTGCGTGCCCCTGCCCGTGGAACTGGGTTGTGCTGGGAGGGGATCACTTCTCTGCTCCTGCCTTACGCTTCACTTCTGTGGCCCCCTCTATTTGTGTTTGTGCAGTTCACAGATTTCAGAGAGCCACAACTGTCCCTTCGACCATCTGTATTTTTAGGAACGGCACTGAAACGTAACAGCAGCTTGTCCGGGTGCCCACAAGTGCCATTCATATCAAGCATCCTTCTAGTGTGGGATCACCAGACAACTCCTTGGAGAGGAAATCCAGCTCAGAAAGGCAAACAAAATGTGAAGGTTTAAAAGCTCATGGTTCTCCTGGGTTGTTTGTTTCAACCAAGATTATGAACCAGAAATTCAAAGCTGGGTTTACCTTGAACAAGTGATTTATTATGTTGAGTCAATGAGCCTGTTTGCACACTACTCCTTGGGCCGCATTTAACATTGTTTATCTTGGGAACCTACCACACAGCATTTATTTCTTATCTTGCCTCAGAGTCCAGGGCCAGTCACACAGTTAAGTCTTTGTTGCTAAAGAACTTGCTACAGGCATAGGTATGCTTGCATGCAGTGGCGAAACAAGCAGGTCTTCAAAAACTCAGTACTTGAAATGTTTCCTATGCCCCCCCCGCCGCCGCCGCCGCACCCTGCCCTTACTTCTTACAGAAAATCTTTCAGTAGTTTTTTCTTTTCCTGATGAAGATGATACTTGAGGGATGTTTTACTTAATTTTTTCATATTGCAGCGACATAATTGATGCTGTTGTAAAGAAGTGCCTCTCAGTGTTTTCCTTGACAGCCCTTGGCCAGTGGTTTCTAAAGAGACTCATGGTTTCGAGCAGTAACAGTTTTGGGCGCTCAATTTGTGACGGCTCAGGTGTTACCAACTTCTCTTGGAGCAGGTTACGCTAGTCTCTGGGACTGGGGCATTTGGGACATCCAAAATTATTACTAAGATTTTAAAATCCTGGCCTCCAGTTTCTTAGGCTTCCCCTCAATTCTTTGCTCGTAACATTTGGTTTAGATGAGTTGTGGCTTGTACAACTTCAGGTTCAGGTGGTTGTGTTGTTGTATGTTCTCATATGCCTGTTTAACTTCAGGCATGTGACTAATTCAACATAGGCCAGTGAAGTGATATTTAGGGACATGTATAGGTTCTTCCAGGATCACAGTCTAAAATTTAAAATGTGTTAGGTTACAGGGGGGGACAGCTTAAGAAAATAGCAAGACATTAATTTAGGATAGCATGAGAATGCTGTCATAATACCAGAGATGTTTTAAAAACTGACTTGTACAGCCTCATAAGAATTTTTATGAATTATCTAGTGCTTTTAATTTTATCGGCGTCTTAAAAATACCAACTAATTAATCATCAAAGTATATTTATCATCTCCCATTTCTAGATTTGGAAATGAGGGTTGAATGACTTTCCCAGAACTGTAGGAGACCCTGATTAAAATTTTCTGCCCTGACCTTTTTTTGCTTGGACCTCTACACCAGAACTCATTCAGCGATCATTTCCAATCAGTTTACAGTAATTTTTAATAAATCTTGCCAGCACTTTAAGATAAGGACCGTGCATTTCATCTGAATGACATGCTTAGCATATCTACATACACGACTGATTCTTAAGAATAACTTCTTGTTAAATATATTTGCATGACCTAAAACTGGTACCTTGTTTTAAAAGTGGTTTTTAAAAAAACAAAAAACCCCTGCTTTGCACTGTTAAAGTTGTGTGTAAAATAAATCTCGGCGTGTAGGGGAAGCTCCCAAGAATTGCACTATAGAGCATGTGGGTAGAAAATTTAGAAATGGTACATGAAATGCACTGCTGTAAGGTTGGGCAAAATAATAGAATAATTATGGTCTAATGGGTAATGAAATGATGTGCATCTGCATTAGTAAAGAATCAATTAGTAGCAACACAAATAATACCAATCGACATGGATTTATGCAAAAATAGATTTTGCCTGACTAAACTGATCCCTCTGCTTCTATCCCTTCACGCTTTATCCCTCTGAACTACAGGTTTGGTAAAAGCTGTAACTCTTCTGTAAAGTGTTTGACCTATTATCTCTCAATATTTTGAGTGAGAAACCAGGATAATATCAATTTAACACGGCAGAGATTAAAACCTGCCTAACTAATGGTTCTCAAAACCAGGTTTGTATAGAATGGGATGTTGCAGAGACCAGTTCTTGACCCTCCGCCACTTAACATGTTTATCAGTGGTGTAGAAGAAATCATAAAATCTTTACTGATTGAACATGTAGGTCCTACAGAGACTGGGGAGTGGTACATAATGAAGGGGACAGGACTTTGATGCAGCTGTAAATTGGGAGCCATCGTGCGATGGGCTACACCAGCAGGACGGGAACGCACGTGGGGCATGTGCCCCACTCCCAACCATGAGAAGTTGGAGTTCATAATTACCATTTTTTTTCTGGTCTTAAATTTTTGGGGCGAGGGGTAGGGAAAGGGGTAACATATATTGTCAACGTTGCCTAGCTTTCCATGTGGTAAAACTGAAGTGTCTCATCTTCACTGTATCTTCACCTCAGGAATGCTTACGTGCATTAGTTATAATGAAGAAAAAGCCTTGCTTTTTTTGGCAGTGGCAGCTGATGCTTAAGGAGAAGTGTAACTTCTCTGGGCCTCTTTACATGCAACAGAGCACACATGCCTTGAGGTTTTCAAGGAACATATTCCTCCTACTGTGATAAAAGAATGACATGTGATTTTGAATGCCTTGATTTCTGTTCCCTGTAGGCCATACTGGTATGAATCAGGAGTAACACCAGAGAAATCAGGGAAGTTGCAGTGGGATTAAGCTGATGTGAGATGAGAAGCGTAGAAATAAAAAATCATCAGCTTGTACCACCTTCTGAAATGGGCAGATTCCTTAATAAAGGGTACAGCTGTCTAGGTTTGGGGAGGATGCAGCTAGGAGCTGGAAAGCTAACTTAAATAGTAAGGTTTATATGACATTTATAATTAAGCTAACTCAGTTGTGGTACTGTAACATTTGTGTAGGGGAGGGAAGAAATAAAACTTGCACATTAGGAAATGTTAAAATCCCCTCTGTGTCCAAATCTTTTGGAGCCGTTTCTTCCTCCTCCTCTTATGCTTAAGTGCCGCAATTTTAAACCACAGGCTTATCTGGTTAAGCCAATGTAGCCTGAACTGAGAATAACTTTTATTTCTCTAATGTGCATTGAATTCTTCTTACTCAGCAGTCCAGTTTTATTTGATATGCCAAATGCAATTCCTGCTAATATTCTCAAATTGAAAACAGCTGATTGATTCTCTAATAATTGTGAAGACTTGAGAGACGAAATGTATAGGACCAAAGTAATTGCCAGTATAACTCCACAGAAGCCCATGTGATTATACAGAAATCGATTTGACCAGCAGTGTCAAAGAGATGCTGGCAGTTTGGAGTAGGCCCCAAATGAAACTTTTGTAAAATTACACTTTCATGTAATCTGAAATCATAAGTAACATTTATCCAGCTTTAAAAAGTCCAATGAACACAATATTAAACCTATAAAACATGCCCCATAGTGTTTTAAGCACCAGCTTTGCAACAGCAGGAACTGAAAGTAAAATTGGCTTAATTGATTTTTTCACTTTTGAAACTGAAAGAAATGAAAAAGTAAAAAGATCATAAAGAATTGTAATTTTAAAAAATCATTCACTTTTTAAACAAGCCAAATCGGTGTTACCAACTTATATGACCATTTATATTTTCCTTAAAGCCTCAGCTTCTTGAATGGTGCGATTAATGAAAGCTGACAAAGAATTACTCCCAGTGAGGGGCTAGCATCCGACTCCAGTTACAAATGGCACACGTAGCGGAGCCTGACCAGATTGAGAGTGGGTCTCGGCAGATAAAGTTTCCTCATGAAACCATGGGGCCTCTACAACTGCCCAGTGTGTTTGTCAGGAAGAGCAAGCCAGGGATCATCTCCTGAGATGCCCGGTAGCACCGCAATACCCATAAGATTTGGCAGCGCCAACACGAGAAGCAGTGGCCTGTGCAGTGTATTGGGAGCAGACCATATAGATGGTTGGGACTGGAGATAAAACAGCAACGACAATGAAGAAGAATGAAAGCTGAGATTCATTAGGGGAAAAAAAAAGAGAGTCTCATGGCTGTGGTCTTTAGGTCCATATGACCTCTAATAGTTAACAAATGATTGGCAAATATAAAGAACATTATGCTAAGTATCTTTTAGAATATCTCATCATTTAAAAGTCAGTTTCAGGATTTTGAGGGCCTGATTCATGCTTTGTGAAGCCTTCGAGACGGGCAGTACTGCAGGGGAGCTAAAGGAAGGGGACGATCCAACCCAGCCTTCAGTGGCATGGGGTGTTTGGGCAGCGTGCAGCTACACCGAGCTACCTGTCCCCGCTGCAGCACCCTCCTCCACAGCCCTCGCTGCTACCCCCTATGCCTGCCTTTAACCTTGCTGCAGAGGGTCAGGTCTGAGCTCTCAGTTGGGGTGAAGCTTTGTGGCCTTTGGCGTGGGAGCAGGTTGCAGGTTCTGGCCCTGCCGTGACAAAAGGTTGCCAACCCCTGTATAGGGTGGCATTAGTGACGCAGACAAAGACGATTTGTTGACAGTTTATCATTTTTAAGTTAAGAATGCCCTTTTTCATAGTTTCGTAGTTGGTAGGGTCAGAAGGGACGTATGCAGATCATCACGTCTGACCCCCTGCCGTGGTAGGAAAGAGTACTGGGGTCAAACGACCCTGGCTAGGTGTCTGTCCAGCCTCCTTTTGAAGACCCCCAGGGTAGGAGCAAGTACCACTTCCTTTGGAAGATGGTTCCAGATCCTAGCCTCCCTGACTGTGAAGTAGCGCCTCCTGATGTCTAGTCTGAATCTACTCTGAGTCAACTTATGGCCATTATTCCTTGTTACTCCTGGTAGTGCTTGGGGGAACAGGGACTCTCCCATTGCCTGCTGGTCCCCCTTGGCAAGTTTGTAGATGGCCACCAGATCCCCTCTCAGCCTTCTCTTGTGAAGGTTGAACAGGTTCAGGTCCGTCAGCCTCTCCTCGTAGGGCCTGCCCTGCTGCCCCCTGA